>CM062278.1:26807179-27264679 GCA_031216635.1 Dissostichus eleginoides
AGATGCATTGTGTTCTCTTTGCTGTTATCTTTTCCCAGGGATTATTCTGTCGTTATTTTGTTTATTATTCTGTAGTTTCTTAAATCTCAAGTGTCAGAAAATGATTTAAAATGATCCTTAGTTTCCCTGACCCCAAAGTGAGTCTGAAACAGAAATAATTTAGTATTAGTGTGATATAAAACAAATCATACGCTGAAGAAGCTGCAACAAGTCAATTTAAGGCAAGAAAATAGCTTAAGATGATTCTCAAACTTACACCCTGGTGAAATTGCTATTAATTGATCAATTAATTAATAGTATAATAGCTTCTGCACTCTATAGCGCTCTTGCATTTAGACTACTCGTACTCACAGGAGCACATAAAGGAAGTGCTGTGCAGCACTTCACATGTTTACACCCATTTCTTAATCCTCTGCTTCCAAAATGGATAAACTGTCAAGATTTGTGTCTCGTTAGATTAAAACATGTGTATTTAATCTTACGAGACACACACACACACACACACACGAAACAAAGCAGAATTTTTTCATTTAATCATAAATCATTGGTTTACAAAACTGACAATCATGATCATGTTGACGTTGCAACCTCTTGATTGAAAAACTAAGAAAAACTAGAAGCTCTTACCAGATCACTTATCATACGGTATACTCGACGTGTGTGTGTGTGTGTGTGTGTGTGTGTGTGTGTGTGTGTGTGTGCGTGTTTATGGATGGTATTCCTGTGTGAGTGTCAGAGCAGCTGCAGGGTGTTTGTAGTGTTGCAGGGAAAAAACATCTGCGTCCTCGGTTGGTTATGGCATGTCATTGTCATGGCGACTCATAAATGGGTTGTCACGGTTACTTGGTGTCTGGAGCTCCTGGCGACCATCCGTCCGTCTGATCAGAGTCTTTTTTCTTTCTTTTCATAATGATCTGGTGTTCAGCACTTTGACAGTTTTTCGCCCGTAGTGCCAGTAGCTGTAGCCCGACGCCGCTGTGGTCACCGCTGTTATATACCTGCAACACAACGTGAACGTTTAATCAATTATTCTGACTGATATTGGGATTATTATAGGATGGAATGATCATATTTACAACATTATCATTGAAATAAATAAGGAAATAATGATCTATATGCCTCTGCAGCTCTACAATACTCAATTCAGAATATTGTATCACATTTTTTGCTTTAACACATATTATGCTTACTGCAATTTGAATATTGCAACATAGTGATATGGCAATTAATTGTGCAGCCCTATGAAAATATAGTAAACTACATAGATGTTCATGGTTAAAGAGGCTTCATAGTTTTGTTATAAACCTCACATGTAATAATTAGGGCTGTCAAGTTAATGCGTTATTAACGCATGTGTATTTGTCCTCGGCCTGCCCCGTAGTTTCAGAGCCCAAAGGCTTGACGTTGTTGTTGTTGTTGTTAGTTGGATGGTGGGAGATTCTAGCGAGAGATATGGATACAAGAAAAGGTGTTTTAAACAGCAAGCCTTGCACACAGCTGATGCCGACAGCCCCGCATGCCGCTCGCTTGCGGCAGACCACGCTTGAAAGTTCGCCGGGGAGACGCCTGGACAACAACAGCGATAGCTAAATGGGTGGCTACAGCTTAACATTGTGGATGACGAGGGGCTTCGTTAGATAATTCGGATCGCATCCAACGTGTCGACTGCACATCACAGCGCATTATTTTGACCCACAGTGGGAACGTCTCATGCTTTGACTGAAGATGAAGACAGAGGAGCGACAACTGTGAACAGGCTTGTCTGTTTGAGCAACTGGCTCAGTGCAGAGAAGTACACAGGGTTGGGAGAGAGTGAGAGAGAGTGAGAGAGTGAGAGAGAGAGTAAGAGAGAGAGAGGTTCCAGGTTGTTGTGTTGAGAATATTCAGGAAAATATTTGTCATTGTTCCAATGATAATAAACAAACATTTGCATAAAGCATATTTGTCCACTCATATGTTGATAAGAGTATTAAAAACTTGAAAAATATTCCTCTAAGGTACATTTAGAACAAATAAAAAAATGTGCGATTCATTTGCGATTACATATTTTAATCGACTGACAGCCCTAGTAATAAAAGAAACATTTGAAGTGTAAGAATTCAAGAATCTAAATGTACAACTGAGCAAGAGACACACACGTTGTTGTTGTGTAATTAGTTCTGCTGTATTTGTATAAAAATGTAGGTCACTGTAACACTTTAAAATGTCTGTCCTGAGTCAGATCTCCACTCAAACTCACTCTGATTTGTAAATTGAAATGAGTCAGCGCACTTCACCTGAACACACTCTGTTTATGTGCTTGACAGAGTAAACCCTTTTGCATGTAAAACCCCTCTGAACAACAAACATGTTTTGTGTAACCACTACACTGAAAAGGGGAGGACATTATGGATATTAAAGTCAAGTGGATGAGGCCTGAGTGTGTGTGTGTGTAATAGAAAGTGTGTGTAGTTTACCATAAGCTCTGCAGCAGCACACTGTCTGTGTACTGGAAGACAGGAGCAGCAAGAGAAGATGCAACCAGAAGGAGCTGGATGGCTGTGTTCACCTGACAAAAATCACACAAAGACATTATAAAAAGCACATTAAACCTTTCACATTCACAGACTAACTGCTCATTATTTTCGGGGACAACTGGGCTGCATGTGACAAGATTTGTGCCTGGTTATAGGAACAAAACACGTTTGGGCAGCTTGAAAAGAAAACCCTGACAGACACAATTTTCCAGGTATCAAAATAGATTATGCAGAACGTGTGGCGGAAGCATGAAGGAGCATTATGACGGTCAATCTTAATGCACAATGTCCATCTGCATGCATACAAGCATTACAGGTATTGTGGACTCACAATTTTAAATGATAGATGACTTATTAGTCAACTAAGTTTGAAAAGCATCTAAACTAGGGCTGTCATCTCCAACGCTTGCAATTCATCTGGTAACCTAATGGAGTAAAAAACTTCTTTAGCAGATGTTACGTTCTAACTGTTCCTTATGTGGTTGCATGCTTCATAGGTGCAACACATGCCAACAATTCAGAAAGATGATATCATAGTTAAGTTTGAGATGAAAAGGTATTTTATCAAAGCATCCATACTTGAGGGTTTATTGGGAAATCAGAGTTAGAATGTGAGATGAACAGGATTATTTTGTCCTTCAACAAGATGTAAGTATTTACATGCCAACATATTAACATGTGCATCTTCATTTTGCAGTTTTCTACCGGCAAAAGCATCAACTCTGGATTAAAATAACCACAACATTTAGGCGAGATTCTGTAGCGCGCTGTGGCAGGGTTTACATTTCTGCATCTGCTGACATGCACAGGTTGAAAAGAGCCAGTTTATATATTAATAATACCAAATAAGATAATAATCCCGCATACATTTTACGATGGCAACATTGGCTAACTGTTGACTTTAGTACAGAAATTTTCAAAGTTCAGTGCAGAGAGAGATTGGGTGGCTGTGTGTGTGGTGTGTGTGTGTGTGTGTGTGTGTGTGTGTGTGTGTGTGTGTGTCACCTTGCTGAAGAGTGTGGGCTTGAGCTGTGCTGTGGTGTAGCAGGGATTAAAAAACTTGCTAAGGGTCACCTGGAGGAAAGAAAAGAGGGAATAAATGCATGTATTTCCTTCCTCTACTGTAGCAGAGAACATGAAAATAACTTACACCAAATATTGAACATCACATTGTGTTTTTGTGTGTTTGGAGTGAAGTGTCTCACCGGCGGAGGTACAGTCTTGTATCGAACCCAGAAGACGGCAGCTATCAGACCGATGTCTCTGGCAATCACTAGAGCTGTCAGTGGAGCTGAAACAGAAAGAATACTGTGAATAAGAGAGCTATCAAGGTGTTAGACAGAAAGCCAAATTCATACCACCACTGTACCATCCTTGAAAAACACAATTTCTTAAGTTTTGACAATTTTAAGTCTTTTAAAAGCCTCCCCTCCCTCCCTCCCTCCCTCCCTTAGGGGAATTCATCCACAAAAACACACTGGATGCTGCACTAGGTCAGAAACCTGAGGAGACTGTGAGGTCCACCGCAGATGGACCACTTCTGGACAAAATGTCCTCTCCATTAAAGGCAGCTCATTCTGGAATAGCCTCCCAACTGAGACACGGGATTGTCCCACTCTCAATCGCTTCAAAGGTCAACTCAAAGAATGGTTGAGAAACAAAAAAGAATCAAAGAAAATGAATTATATTATAATAAAAATATATAATTATAACATGATTATTAAATAATAAGGAGGAGACAAAAGCAATCCTTTGGAACAGGGTATAATACCTGGTATCAGATCAGCGTAGGTGAGACTGACGTATAAAAAACTGACGAGAATCTTATCAGCCAATGGGTCGAGAGCGCTGCCCAACGCTGACTTCTGAGAGGGCCACGTCCGGGCGATGTAACCGTCCAACTGAAGCAGGGAGGAAGAGAGGAAGACATTTTAATAATGAGAATCAGAAATCCTTTATTTTGTATATCTCTTTAAGGTCTAAAAAGGAGCAAATGCAGCAACTTAAAGGTTTAACTACAACTAACAGCACTGAAGTGACAGTGATAATTGACCAAAGTCACTTCTAAATTACAATTCTGATCTATTGATCACATTAGAGATGTCCTGATTATTATCAAATATTTGTTATAAGCATGCATGTGTAGGCTGTCTTGTGTTGTGGCTAGTATCATGATCTTATGTCAGTGTCTATCTTAATGTGGACTATTTATCATGAAAGAATGTCTTACTTTATGGTCATATTTACTTACAATATTACCAATAACATCTAACGGGAAAAAATATGTTTTTGTAATATTTCTATATGTCAAAAGTCCAAAAGTTGAGTTTGAATCTTCAAACATGTGCTTTTGTCTGTGTGTGTGTGTGTGTGTGTGTGTAGAGGTCTGTATCTCCACACGTTAGATAATACATCTGTAGTCGCTCCACATGAGTGTTTCATTTCATTTGTATTTGTTCTTGGTATGCACAACTTAATGTATAATAATTGTTTAAAAAACATGTCTATAAACACACCGTACCCGAAAAGGAGCAGGGAGAAGAAAATAATCTTATATTACCTGCCCCTTTCTCAAAATAAATAAATAGAAATAGATGGTCTGTCCTTCATATGTTTTTATTCACAGCCAATCATAACAGTACCGTAGGAAAATAAGAGAAACACACAAAAAAAATACTTAGTTCCCACTTGACAGTTAACGGAAAGAAAGTTGTTAGAGTGAAAGTGTGAGTGTTACCAGGTCCGTGGCTCCGGCCAGAGTGAACAGAGCGAGGCTCAGGTGGAAGTGCTGCTCGATGATCAGGTAGCCCAGGAAGGGAGCGAGGATAATCCGACACACACACAGGAAGTTTGGGATCGTCCACGGGTTCTCATACTGCAGGGAAAAGCAGATTGAACATGTGTTTTAGGCAAGGCAAGTTTATTTATATAGCAGCTTTCAACACAAGGCAATTCAAAGTGCTTGGAAAACATTAAGAGCCTTTCTGCTGCGGAATCACATTATAAAATGTCCTTTAAAAAACAGTCATGAAAAAGCTAAGACATTAATATAAACATGAAACAAGCTAATATACAATAACACAAGTATACATGGCAAGAAAAGTACACGTGAATCCTTTGGGATAACCTGCATTTATGGTCAAATTTGTTCCAAAGTATGTGTTAAAAGAATCTCACTCGTCACCGGCTTGAGTTTCAAATCACGATACATGCATTTATTTCATTGCAAGAATGAAAGTAGTCCTCACATACAGAGCATATAGTATAGCAACTAGTTCCCCGAACAGTGTCCAATCAGGATGTGGGGCTGCTCTGCTGTTTTGCCATCATCATCATCATCATCATCATCATCATCATCATCATCATCATCAGAAGAACAATGAATTCCTACAGGATAATGTCATTGAAGCTGAAGCTCAGCCGGGGTTGGGAGGTGCAGAAGGACAATCACCCTAAATATCGCTTAGTTCGTACAAAGAAAATCTGCCTTTTAAAAGTGGATCAGTCAGAGCCCAGACCTTATCCAATAGAGATGCTGTGGAATGAACTCGAGAGAGTCGTTCACACCAGACATCCTGAGAAAATGGCTGAGCTGAAGGAGTTCTGTGAGGAAGAACGCTCCAACACTCGTCCTGAACATTGTGCAGGTCTAATCTGGAGCTACCGAAGTGTTTGTTTGAGGTTATTACAGCAAAACGAGGTTTTACCAGTTATTAAATCCAAGGGTTCACTTACTGAGTGCTTCAAATGTTCAATAAAGAGTATACATGTTTGTCTGTCATAAGCTTAAGCACATTGTGTTTGTCTATACTTGTGACTTTAGTGAAGATCAGATCACTTCTAATGACAAATTCATGCATAAAACCAGGACATTCCATAGGGTTCAAATACTTTTTCTTGCCACTGTAACTGTTGAACTCACCAGCACTTTGAACTGTTAAAAAGCAACAATAACACTCTCTAATGTGCAACCCTAATCTCTGCACACTTCACATTCCTCCAGGTAACTCTCAGGGAACTCTTGCATTCACCAGCACTTTGAACTGTTAAAAAGTAACAATAACACTCTCTTAATTGTATTAATTGTGCAACCCTAATCTCTGCACGCTTCACATTCCTCCAGGTGACTCTTGCACTCACCAGCTCTTTAAACTTGAACAGTCCATCTCCCGGTACCAGGCCGGCCTCCCCCCGGTTCTCCTCCTCCTTTCGGCCCGGTGTCTCCTCGGTCTTCCCGCTGCAGAGCCCGCGAGCTTCAGGTGACAGCAGAGACCGGAAACTGCCCACCGACCTCCCGTGACCTCCCCAATGCACGAGCCTTTTCCCCTGCACGTGCCACGGTGTAGTGTTGTTCACCTGCTGCAGTATGCCAGTGTCAGAGACCCCAAGGGGCCATAAGCAGCTCACCGGGAACGGTTTCAGCCTCCCGGTGACAGGTGTGTGTCGCCATGACGCAGGCTCGAGCCCACACGCATACGCACGCCGCGCACACACAAGCCAGCGAACATGAGCTACGTTTCGGCACATCGGAGCGGAAACCCCCCGGATACACATTGTTATCATATTCAAGACCCCCCGTTACCGACCTGTTGGTCTCGTGCGGTCTGTCCCGGTGTTCATGATGAAGTTTCAGACTCTGACGGTCAGAGCCTCCGCTGCTGCAGGCTGCAGGCCGCCATGTTGCCGTAAAAACGACACGGTGTCGCAAAGTGTCGTTTCGTCAACAGAGCTTTTATTTCGAAAATCATGTTTATATACGCAAATAAAAGCCATCATATCAAATACATTGTTTTTTTCTGTTAATAAACAAGTCAATATTTATTTATTGAACTATTTAATATTCCATCCCTCACATACTAATGTATATATATAATAACTTATTTATAGTTTGTTACTGTAAATGTGTAATTCAACACGTATATTTTATACTTTCTTGTTTATTTCTTTTAATTTGTATTGTACAATGTCTTTTTATGCTGCTGCAACACCAACATTTCCCAAATTGGGATCAATAAAGTAGCCTACTTCTTATCTTATCTCATCTTATTAACAGGGAAGCACAACAAACAAATGGCTGTATTTAAAAGAGAGTGTCGAAAAGCTGAACTCAGGTGGTGAAAAACTAATCTGCAGCTTCATTTTGAAATCTATAAAGACAGACTTGGCTTTAATTATTTGGAATTGAAAGTGCACGACAGTCTTTCTTCTGGACAGACATTGGTAATATCCTGAGGAAGTTGCACATTTATTTCTAGAGCTGCAGTTATAAGTCCGGATTTGTACTAAGAGCGGAAAACTGAAGAACAGATAAAGATGCCGTTAAGTTTGTGCCAGTGAAATGTGAGAGGAAATGGAGCCAAAAAGACTGAGGCTGTCATGCCCTCAAAACACAGATCACTGAGATACGGAAGTGCAGCATCAGAGTATGACTATGGTGACTCTGATTAATGTCTATTGGGGACACACACTCTGTTGCTATTGTTTTTAATGATGCTTTAATTCAGCAAGTAGATAATGCATAGGCCGCCTGTCAGAAAGTCCGAACAGAACATTCTTGTAGATCATGGTGTAAAGACGTGGGAGTTGGACTGCATGTCTTTACCCTCTTAGCGCAGCATTTACCAATTTACAGCCATTCATAGAGGCCGGGGCTGCCATACAAGGTGCCAACTGCTCAAAGAAACATCCACACATCGGCCATGCCATCGGGAACAGCTTGGGGATAAGTATCTTGCCCAAGTTTACTTGATAACCCTTGTCATATATTCATTGTACTGAGTATTTATGTTTCTTTTCAATAATTATTTTTAGTGTAGATACTTGTTTTCATTCTTTTTAATGTTATAACGTCTTTATAATCATTCTTTTTTTGAACTTCTCGAACAACTTATTTGCTTATGTTGTCTATGTTTGCTCCACCAAACCAAAGCAAATTCCTGGTATGTATAAACGTACCTGCCAATAAACTCCATTCTGATTCTGATTCAAGTAAACATTGATATATTGACTGCAGGGGCTGGGATCAAACCCCCCTAACCCAGCCACAGTCCCCCACACCTCAACTCTAACCATCAGATCAATATCTTCCTGAGCAGCAAACTCAAGATATCAACATGTTCAGATCAAAAGTCTTGACACGAATAGCGTGCTTTGAGCTAAACCCAAAGATTACTTGATAACCCTTCAAAGTTTCCACTGACGATGAGACAAATAAGTCATGTTGTCGGACCACCAATGAGACGCTGATGCTGAGGGTTGACACAGATCTTATGAAGTGAGCAGAGTCAGTGTTTGCACAACACTCACGAGGAAATCGCCGAGCAGAATGGCTGCAGTCGCAGAGCTCTCCGTCCTCTGCTGTTTGCTCTCATCAGCAACATTCACGCTGAAGAACTCATCGTCATTCGAAAGGAAAGCGACTCTTTTACCTTCAAGATCCCAGAGAAGGCCGGCTCCTGCCTGATCTCCAGATTTGTTGGTGAGGAAAAGCTGGTCCTGTGGAACACCTCTGACCTCTGGCCCCAGAATTCCTCAGTCCCTGAAGACCTGAAACAACGACTTGTCCGCATGGCCGATAATTCTTCTTACAAGGTCCAGAACCTGACCCATTCAGACTCCGGCGTGTACCAAAAGGAGTGCTGGACTGAGGGCAAAGTGACTTACCAGAAACACATCACAATAATTGTTTGTATTTTTATCGCGCAGTTCGGCAATGGACACAAGGAAGATGAGGACCTGTTATGTTCTGAAGCAGCTGAAAACCTGGATGTCCAGTGGCTTAAAGGAATCATCGATATGAAGAAGAGTAATGTGGACCAGAGTTTTTGGGGACAATAGTACATCGGTGATGGAAAATGATAGAGGAAGATACCAAGTGGTGAAAAACACATCAGCTCTACGTATATCCAGGTCTCAACAACTGACCTCGGAGTATACAACTGTCTGGTGATGGACCAACAGCAGTGTGTTAGCAGTCACCCTGCACAGTATCAGATGGTATCAGATTTTATTTATCACTCAGTGGACGACACGGTTGTGTTGCAGTGCCCTGTCACTGGTTTCAGTAAAGAGAAACCTCCATACTGGAAGGCTACATTACTCAACAGTGATCAAGGACAACAGAACTACTCTCTGGTGATAACATCAGTAACGTTAGATCACACAGGTCTGTACTTTTGTAATGCCTTAACTACTGTGAAATCATATGCGCTGATGGTTTGCCCCAAATCCCCTCCCCCCCCCTGCTGTAGAGCTCTTCTCCGAGGGAGAAGAAGTCACTCTCAGATGCAAAGATTGGGAAAATGGTATTGTTCATGTTTGGTTCTTTAAGTCGAACCGAACCAAAGGAAGAACCCTCACTCAGTATGATGATCAGATCAGTATCAATGTGCGCGGGTACCCTGATGGGAGACTGGTGATTTCTGATGTCTCTCTGCAAAACACAGGAGAGTATTGGTGTGCAGTTTTTGAGAGAAATGGTCATTGTCTGTCTTCAAGCAAAACCGTCCTGCACAGAGATCCCTTTGGGGTTCACTCCACCTTCTACGCAGTGAGATGCTCAGCGCTCAGCGTTCTGCTGCTGGTGCTGTGTGTGGCTGTGGTCACTGTGACCCTGAGGACCAGAGGGGGGGACACTTAATATGCATATGTTCTTATGTATATATCATCATCCTAGTTAATACAGTGGGTCATAAACAAGATTTAAAACACTGGATGTTAGACATTCATGAAAATCACAAAAGATTAAAAAAGATAGAGATTACAAAGACAAACGCCCAAATTATTATTATTCTTGATAACTGTGTTAACAATTTAAAAGTCTAGAAGGTGATACTTAAGATAGGGAATAAAACGACGTATAATACTTGGAAAAAAGGCTTTGAATGTTGGAATTTTTAAGAAATATATTTTGAATATAACACACATTTTATTACGTATAAAAAATATTGTTTTAAGTTGTATATATATTTTGATTGTTTTGCTATTGTCGTAAATACATGTGATTTTAGGGTTCACTGCTTTTTGCTGCACCATGTGTTTTTGATATAGATCTTTTAACATTTCACTTATCAACCTTTAAACGTTGCTTTAACATTACGTGTTTTAAATCCACCAATATTATCTTTGTGTTATTATACTGATGTTTTATTTCAAATTAAATGATGTAATTTCTTCAGTTTTATTAAATGTGGAAAAATGTGATTTGGCTTTTATGCATTTATGATGTTTGCATCTTCCTTGTTGTCAGTATTCTATCATTTTGCATAATTCCTTGATCTATATATCTATATCAATAATAAAGTGTGTGTATAATAAAGGTTACGAATAATCAATAAAACCTGGGAGTTTTTGAATTCTTTTCTGATCTTAACCCTTAAATGGGCATTATAACATTATGTACAATTAATTGATTGCTATTTCCACATTTCACACATATATCCCTGTTATTAGAATCTATTTGACACATTAATACACCTCTATTACATCCCTATTACACTGCGCCCCTTTTACACATGGACACAGCCTGTAAAATGACTCTATCCCCAAATATACAGAAACCATTTAAGGGTTAAAAATGACATACCACATGTCAGGGAATAATTCTGTATACATGTTTACCTTTCGCCCTCTGACGCAGCATGCTATCTCCCGTAAGGAGCGGCTGCCCTAGCATTTTGTTGTTGTTACCAGTTTGTGACCGGGCAACTCTCGGTCAGAGATATTGTTGTGGGACACCTGGAACACATCCTTCTCGGGGTGTAGAGGACCCCGAGCCATAAGCGACAACAACTGTGATTCAGTGTCCCTCAGCTGTTTAGTCTATCTATTGAAGAATGTTGATTATTACACTCTGAACTAGTTAAAACCTGGAGCTACAGGAGGGGTCTTCAGGATTGATTGTGGCATCTCAACCGTGTGGTCAGACCGTGGCCCGTGACCTGTCGTGTGAATTCTCCGGCCGAAGCTCCAAATAAACCGTCAGTGTTTGCCGTCAAAGCTCCAGCTCTCCATCGTGTCTCTGAGTCCTGACTCCAATTGCTTCAGAAGTTTCCCCCACACCACACGTCTCAAAAGTACTTTATATTGAGGGCTATTTAAAAATCCGATCAAGGCACAATATGAAATACATGTGTTTTTCACTGTTAATAAATAAGTACATATTTAATGTATAGCTGTATTTAAAATCAAATCTATCACAATCCGATTTAAAAAAAAGACCAATAAACACAGACTTTCTGAGATGTATGGACAAATTACAACAAAATAAAAATGATTTATTCACCAAGTGTTTCATATTAACAAATAAAGTGCATAGCGTACAAAAGAGAAAAAACATTAGATGATACAGAATTCATTGAGAATGAATAACAAAACATATAAAAACAACTCTGGACAGTAAGACAGTATTGACAACTATTAAGTATTTATAAAATGCAAGTATATCTCCTTAAAGACTTTCAGAACGTTGTAAGGGAAACAAACTAACCATTAATTATTATAACATTAGGTGGGGGGGTCAAATGTTGTTTGAAATAGTCACCATGTAGCCTGCTTTAAAATAGCAAAGTGGACCAGACTAATAGGGTTTTCTAATTGTTAAATAATGTTTCTTATATATATTTATTAAGATACAGGTTTCTAGAACAATTGGAGTTTTACTTTACTAATGCAAATACCGCCCAATCACTTCATACCACATTTAGTTTGAATATTTCAGCAGTGTGTGTGTAGTGGGGTCAGTTCCTCTTTGTAGCAGGAAGTGTGTGCTAACGCAGGACACTGTGGTTGCTGTAGGGCGGGCAGAGAGAAGCCCTCTGACAGCTTTCAGTGGTTAGGAGAGTGCAGTCTTTGAGTCACTTTTGGTCGGTTCACAGTTCTTCTGGTCGGTGGTTTGCTGAATGTGGCTTGGCTTAAGAGTCCCTAACAGTTATCCTGAACACTGGCCTTGTAGTGTAGTGTGCAGGAAGAAGCAGGCGTGTGTTCTGCGGGAGGTTTTAGAGATCAGACCGTCTGCAGCTGGTACAGCTTGGCTCCTTTCTTCAGCAGGAAGCCCTGTTCATTCAGGGAACTCACCAGCCCTTCAAAATCCATCACCTGCAACGAGGAATTAGATTGATTGACAGACAGACAGACAGACAGACAGACAGACAGACAGACAGACATACAGACAGAGACAGACAGACAGATAGACAGACAGACAGACAGACAGACAGACATACAGACAGACAGACAGACAGACAGACAGACAGACAGACAGATAGATAGATTGTTTTGTATTATTTAATAGTTAAACATTAATTTTCTTTCTGTTTTTGTAAATAATATTTGATCATTGTAATATATATATATATATATATATATATGTATAATGTCAGTATTTAAGTTTGAGTAGTTGTTTATGCTTTTATTTTGAAGGCAGCTTCAGGCAACAGGGGAATGAGTAATTTGATGTGTCACATATGCAACAACCTGTATATGTTGTTGCACATTCACACATTTACTGTTACCTCAGTAAATGTGTGAATGTACTGTTACCTCATCTCCATTTATCTACTTTCTTCACTTTCTAGTTGGATGCAAACTGCATTTCATTGTACGATATGCAATGAAAATAAATCTGCATTTCATCTAATCTAATATCATCTATTTTTAATCTGTTTTTGTATCAAGTGCCTGTTTATGTGAGCAGATCTATGAGCGCTCACCTTCATGTTCATTCTGTCTGCAATGGATCGGAGCATCTGTAGGTCAAACTGCTTCTGATTGGTCCTCTGAGCGTGTTGGTGCAGAGCGTTGACCAGTCGTTTCGCGGTGCCGCGCTGACTCATGCCGGATCCAAGCTGTGAGCGCTCAAAGTCCAGATTGCCCAGACCGTCTGAGTACGTATCAGCCAGGCTGCAAAACAAAAACACACACACAGCAGGAGAGAGAAAATAACATTACATACTTAGAAAACAATGTATTTTTGCTACTAGATATATATCACAGTTGCAGTTATTTTAATAGAAACCCATATTTATTATGCTGCAAATAAATATCAAGACCACAGGGGACTGTTACTTCTGCACATCAGAGTTCCCTCTCCTCAATATATAATTTACGGTGACTGATACACAACAAAGCTATTCTTAAAGCACAACATCACAGATTACACATTTGTCTCAGGGGGCTTCACAGTGTGTACAGCCTTTGTCCGTAGATCCTCGCAGTGAAAAGTAAAAACTGTGAAGAGAAAACTGACAATGAATAGGGAAACATTGAAGAACATCCTCAGGAAACTATGTGGATGATAATATACCAAAATCACATTGGCTTAGGAAATCTTTTGTGTCTCTTCTGTAGCCAAAGACACCTGTACCTGTGTTTCATGATCTCCACTACCTCTTCAGCGTCGCTCTTTGTAGCCGTCTCTCTGAGATCCAGCCGTGCTCTCGCCTGCACAGAAACACAGTTAACCACAAATGAGAAATGTATCAATTTCTTTATATTAAAGGTCTCCTATTATACTGTTTTTCATCAATATATCACAGGTCTCAGATATATACAGACCCTGTCTCTGATTGGCTGAAACACCAAACAGATCATTGCAGCATCCCATAATCCCCTCTGTTTCAGCCCTGTTTCCAAAGTGCTGATTCTCTGTCTGTTACTTTAGATGAAAATAAGGAGCCCCTCCCCACGCCCCTCTGAGAGATATTTGGTTAAAAAGAACACAATGGAGCTCTAGGAGGAGATTCAGGTGATAAGGTGGGGGGGGGTTACCTTGGTTGGTGATTGGCTAATGGTTACACAAGCCAAAACATCGTGATGACATCATAAAGTGGCCAAAATCTGATCAGCTCATTTTCAGACAGGTTTTTATATAAATGGATCAGGACAAAAAGAGAGAGAATCTTTGTTCCTGAAACTTTCAGAGTCTCTTTACACAGAGGGGACACATGTTGATGTAGAAGAGACGTGAAGAAGAGGGGACACATGTTGATGTAGAAGAGACGTGAAGAAGAGGGGACACATGTTGATGTAGAAGAGACGTGAAGAAGAGGGGACACATGTTGATGTAGAAGAGACATGAAGAAGTGGATTTTGCATAATAGGTGACCTTTAATACAGTTAGTAGTACATCCTAGGTGAACGTACCTCAGTGAGTCTGATCAGAGACTCGAGCTGCCGCGTGGTGATGGGAGTGGAGTCAGCAGAGTGCCCCTGAGATCTCAGCGACAGGTAAAACTCCTGAATGATCTCTGCTGCTTCAGGAGAGAGCGAGGGGTGGACGTACTGCCGAGCGTAGCTGATGTACTTCCTCAACAAAGACGCCGGGATGGGGTCTATGCTCTCACCGGCAGGGATCTGAAAACATATAATGCATGCATGTTCTTGATGGGTTTTATTAATCACTTTGAATTTCCCTGTTGTTGAAATGTGCCGTATAAATAAACGTACCTGCAGGCGCTCAGACAACGGCATGTCAGAGTGTTCCAGCAGGATGGAGGTCTCTAATTGGCTGTTAGCCCGGGTAACTAAAGCGCTGCTGGTTCTGCCTTTTCCTGTCCTGCAGGCCATGACGTGTTCAGACAGGTGACGGTCATGTGACTCATCCGGGATGTCCAGGAGGAGGAAGACGACGTCGAATCGAGAGAGAAGCGCTGAGCCCATTCTGAAGACAGAGAATGCACAAATACAGATAAACCACTATATGTATACACACACACACACACACACACACACACACACACACACACACACACACACACACACACACACACACACACACACACACACACACACACACACACACACACACACACACACACACACACACACACACACACACACACACACACACACACACACGTGTCTTTGGTACGTCCTTTAATCGTGCCTTATCGTTGCACTTTTAGTTGCAGCCAGTATTTTATCGCTTTTATGAATTGTCTTTTTTTTGATTGTGTGTTTGTTTTGTTTTTAATTATTACGTGTTGAATGTGAAGCACTTCGAATTGCCTGTGTCTTAAAATGTGCTATACAAATAAACTAACTTTGAACCTTGGTACCACAATTACTTCGTCCAGCAGTTGCCAAAAAAACTATCAAAACTGAATCAGAGCTAACTTACTTCAGGTTTTCAGAGACAGTCTTTCCTCGGTTGTAATGTCCTCCGATGGGGTTGGCAGCCGCTACGACCGACGTCCTGGCAGGAAGAGAGGAGACGATTCCAGCTTTAGCCAGACTCACAGACTGCTGCTCCATGGCTTCCAGCAGAGCCTGCTGCTGGTTGCCCAACTTATCAAACTCATCGATGCAGCACACGCCTAAAGAGAGCCGACAGAGGCAGTGTTAAACAGAGAGGGAGGCCAGGGAAGAAGATCATTAGATAAGGGGATAAAGAAAAAGCAACATGTGTCTTCTAGGCACTGAGAGTTAAAGGTCACCTATCATGCTATTTTTAGGCAATAGCATAGGTCTCAGATATATCAAAATATATAAAAAACATGTCTATGAAGTGTTTTGCTCAAAATACCAAACAGATCACCCAACAATTGATACAAATAAAAGAGGAGGGGTCTGAGCTCATGGGGACCCGGCAGCTACTGTCTAAACTAAATACTGCCGTGATGAAACGCCATATCATGGATTATCAAGGATTATTTCTGAAACAGTATGGAGCTCAAAGGCTTTCTCTCTTGCCGGTTATACCACAAGGTGAGTTCCTTTTTATTTCATGCTTCTTCACACACATGCTCTCCAGTACAGGTTAGCTCTGAGTGTTAGCGATGCTAATGTAAACACCGACCATATTACGTCCAAAACAGTCGGGCATTGTTTCTGATAGCAACGTTTCTGATAGGGCCGTGGGTCCACATTTCCAATATTACGTCATATCGGACGCAAATCTGGATCAGCTCCGTTGTAGCCCCGTTTTTAGAGATTTGGGTACGGAGGAAAAGAGAGAGGGTTTTATTTTCTGACGCTGCGTGAGTTCCCTGACACACCGGGGACACATATGTATGTATAAAGACATCAAAAAGTGCATTTTGCATGATAGGTCCCCTTTAATACTTTGGGCAGATCTGAATTCAAACAAACTACATATGACTGGTGTGAGGATCAAGGCCACCAGTATAAATAAACATACATTATTTGAACACAAGACAGGCAAAAATACACTTTGTAATAACATTTCCTCTCTTTCCTACCTTGGTCAGCCAGCACCAAGGCCCCGGCCTCTAGAGCAAAGTCTCCTGTTCCTGCGTCTCTCGATAAACTCACTGTAAGTCCTAAAAAACAAGAACAAAACACGAAGAATTAGTGTTAGTGTGTCCACAAAGCCTGCATAATGTAAGTAGAGCAAGTTAAGACAGATTACCTGTAGTGCTTGTGCTGTTGCCACAGACATAGATTCCTCTGGGAGCCACATTACACACTGCCTACACACACACAGCACAAATGAATAAAGAAGTATTACTTTTTTACATTCAAACAGTCCAACTATCACAGAACAAGCAGAAGACCTGGATGGTTCATAATGTGGAGGAAGATCAGAAATGTATGTTGGCCGCGAACCATTCAGGGCATTATAAACATTTGTTGACAGACAGGAAGTCAGTGTAAAGACCTCAAAACTGTGATGTGATCCACGTTCAGAGTGTGTCCTGTGTTTTCTGTTACCTGCAGCATCTGACTCTTCCCCAGGCCGGGGTCTCCCACCATCAGGATGTGAGGGTCTCCTCTGACGGGGACGCTGTTCTTCCCCGTGTGTTTCTGTCGGCCTCCAAACAACACCAGGGACAGAGCAGCTTTCACCAGCTTGGGACAAACACAGACTGTTTTACTCTTTCCTCTTCGCTGTGTTCTCATCAGCACAACAGCAAAGAAGGTGACTTGGGCCAATGTTAATGTGTTTTTTTGAAGAGGTCGCAATAGCCATTATTTAAGGCAAAATTGGAAGAACTCGAAGACTGAATGAGGTTGATCTGCCGTAACTTTACAGTAATTCACAGCCCTTTTTTGATACAAATCAAATAAAGGAAAATGTCCTGTTTGTCAGGTTTACATGTCTGTAAACTGTATTCAACCAATTCACGAGTTTCAATTCAATTTTTTTATATTAATACAGTCAATACAGCAATCATAAATGAACCTACCTCAGTGAGTCATGAAATGGTGTTTGTGTTT
Organism: Dissostichus eleginoides; assembly: GCA_031216635.1. NCBI lineage: Eukaryota > Metazoa > Chordata > Actinopteri > Perciformes > Nototheniidae > Dissostichus > Dissostichus eleginoides. The sequence continues at coordinate 26,824,870 of CM062278.1, forward strand.
TCAATTTTGGAAGAAGTGTAATGCATTGACAACTCACCAGGTGGCCGTAGATGACAGGACACAAAGACCTGAAAACGGGGGAGAACATCAGAGTACTGTTTTCAAACCACTAGATGGGGCCAAAAAGAGCCAGGTTTCTTTCCTACATCAGAAGTTTTTACCCTCTGAACTCTGATCATGTGTGTTATTTTGAGATTGTTTGACTAACCTAAGCTGTATTTTGTTCATGTGTGTGAAGGCTTAGCTGTCAACTCACAGAGAATACATGATGTTACTACTGAAGAAAAGCCAGGGAAATTCACTTAATACACATGAATCAAATGTCTGTGGTCTGAGTCAAACTACGAGTTGATATCCAATTCTTACTTTTTAAAACATGTCAGGTGTAATATTTTGGGTGATATTAATATCTTACTGTACGATGAGCCTCAGCAGGTCGGGCTGGGACTGGATCTCCTGGATGGCGTACAGCTCCTTCAGACTGAACTCCTCACCTCCAGAGCGATCTTCAGGAGAGCCCTGGCCTGACTTGGAGTGATGACCTGCACATTAACAAGAAATAACATCCTATTACTTCGTTCATAAAAAAAAAACGTAATAATTTAGTTTTGAACACACAAGCTTTAGTACCTTTAGTATTGCTGACTGAAGTGGCGTCGAGGTAGAGGAGGAACATACACTGATCCTTATTCCCCCGGGAACTACCTGAATACAAATTATGAGAGTGTGTTAGGTGTGTCTTTTGTTTTAAACCACTACGACTTCATCTTCTCCGGATTGAAATCACTAACTGGCACTAAAAGGCAAAAGCTTAACCGAAACCTAAACTCCCACTTTGGTAAGAAAGTGTGTGAGTTTGTTTCTGTGTGGTTGTGTGTGTGTGTTTGAGTGTGTGTGTGTGTGTGTGTGTGTGGTTGTGTGTGTGTATGTGGTTGTGTGTGGTTGTGTGTGTTGGGTGTGTGAGTGTGTGTGTGGGTTGTGTGTGAGTGTGTGTGTGTGTGGTTGTGTGTGTGTGTGAGTGTGTGCGGTTGTGTGTGTGTGTGTGGTTGTGTGTATGTGTGCGATTGTGTGTGTGTGTGTGTGGTTGTGTGTATGTGTGTGAGTGTGTGCGTGCGTGCGTGTGTGGTTGTGTGGTTGTGTGTATGTGTGCGAGTGTGTGCGGTTGTGTGTGTGTGGTTGTGTGTATGTGTGTGAGTGTGTGCGTGCGTGTGTGGTTGTGTGGTTGTGTGTGTGTGTATGTGTGTGAGTGTGTGTCTACCATCGTTGGTAACTCTAACTATCCCCGTCACAGTGACGGTGTCTCCAGGGACGCAGCTGTCACAGAGGTCGGAGTTCAGGTGACACTCCACGGTGCGCGGGATTCGTCCAGTCTCCCTCTGCTCTCCGCCCATCAACTCCTGCACCCTGAAATAACAAAGTATGTAAACGGTGGTACACAATTGGAGACGTGCTGCACTTTTGCATATGAATATATTCTGAGAAAAGCTGACATCCACTCAAATATTCCACTTTTTAGAAGAAATGACGGTACATAGAACTGTAATGGAGCCAATACTTGCCCTACTCACTCTTTCTGTTCAGAGTCACAGCTAAAATAAACACATTATACTAAGTCGGCCACACTTTTCCACTGCTGATGGTTCAATTGTATTCAAAGGAACTTAATATTCTTACTTGATGATCTGCCAGTCCACAGTGTGAGTGAGAGGGGAACTCCGGTTGGGGACGAAGGAACGACTGCGACAATCAGGCTGGATACACTGGGGGATAAAACATACATACACACACGTTTAAATGTAAAACATTAAAATGTAAATCTAATAGAATCAAAGAGAGTAACAGTTTAAATACTGAAAGGACATTATATGTATGTAAACAGTATAGGGCAATATGGACTGGTACATTGTCTAAATCGCAGGAAGCACAATATTTATTAAAGGCCAAATATGTGTTAAAATACCATTTTGAATGAAGTGTTGTGGAGCTGCAGAGATATCCTGGCTTACAAACAGTTATTTAAAGACTTATAGTATAATGTGAATACTGTTAAAAAATGTATTAATTAATTCCCACTGATCCTAGAATTATGTCTCAATTGCAATACCGGTCAAAATAATCGCAATTAGATTCAAGCCTTTTATTGTCATGTGAACATAGCTACAGTGTAGTTATGACAATGAACATCTGAGGTCACAGGCTCCTCCAACAGAACAACACAATAACACGGATAATAGTGCAAGTAAATACAAATAAAGTAGAATATAGTAGAAATAGTGCAGAATAGTCTAGATCAGGGGTTTCAAACTCAAGGCCCGGGGGCCAAATCCGGGCCTTCATGTTATGCGGCCCCACAAGAGCTTGCAAAGAATATAATATGTTTGTTATACGGTTACATGCCGATTTACAGAAGCTCGTTGCCCATAAACTACATGTCCCACAATGCATCTCAAATTTGACTTTTTTCAAAATGTAATTTCTTTTTCAAAATGTAATTTTTTTTTTTTAAATGTCACTTTTTTTGTTTGTTTTTTGGCTTTTCTTTTTAAATCATTTTGTGACATTCTCACTGAAGAGACTTGCAATTATTGGCCCTAGACTTCTGCTTTCAGACGTAGTTAATTATGAAGTTATTAGCCTATCCGATAATCATCCAATGCAGAGGCAATAATGTAATATAATACATTATTTTATAATTTATATATATTAAATATTTATATATGTATTTTTATATAGTCTTATATATAAAACTGGCTCTTTGAGTGCAACCATGATGCTAACGTGGCCCGAGATGAAATTGAGTTTGACACCCCTGGTCTATACAAGTAATTGGAATATTGATATAAGTTGCAAACAGATGAATTAGTTCCTTTGTTGAAATGGTGCAGCCCTCATACAGTATTACTTGTGCATACAGAGTGAACACGTTACAGTCAAATAATAATGTTGCAGTGTGTGTGTGTGTTACCTTGGTGGGTATAGCGTACTTCCCGTGCTGCAGAGGGAGGGACAGCGTGCGCGAGCAGCCCAAACACCTGAAGGCCATGCGGGTGCACAGAGGTCTGATGTTACTCACTCTGACCACAGTTCCCCTCACACACACCAGCCGTCCAAACACACTGGCTCGCAGCGTCCGCAACGCAGTCAGCGGCTCGTAGTTATACAGCCTGGGGATCATTTACAGAATTTAAAGACTTATTCATTCATGGTTCAACAGGTTGTTCAGGTGTGCAGTATAGTGTATTTGTTTCTAGTGTCGTGGACAGTCCCCGTTGATCAACTGTCACAACAAACAGTAAATGGAGCAGCTTTAGCCAACATTGCACATTTTCCAGCTGTTGTCCCCGGCCAGATGATAACAGACACCTTTTTAAAATCACAATACATCAACAGCATAAGGCAAACTTTCTAAACAAACTACTCTTTGAAAAAAACATAACCACAAACCAATACAAGGAAGCAGAAAACAACACGAAATGAGTCAAAAAAAAGTAAGAATGGGGTTCGTAGTTTGTGTGTTTTTGGTTCATGGGACAGGGATCCTATTAACTCTGTTTTGTCTGTTGTTATTCAATTGATATATTGTTTCAGTCGTGTGCGAGCTGGTTATTGTCATCTCATCATTTTGTCGTGTACTTTCTGTGTATCTCTTGCCTGAACCAAATCAAATGAGTGTGCAGTACCTGGCGCTGATGTGAGGGATGTTGATGATTGGTGTAGAGACAGGAAGCTCTTCCCCATGCAGCTCAGAAGCCTGTTTCTCCAAATCTATTGTCAACACCTGGAAAACACACACACACACTTCATTTAACTCTCAGTTGAGCTCTTCTAGTGTTGTGTTACATATATATATAATAGCACTGTTTTAAGAAGACTAGAAACCAGGCTGCATTACAGTAGATTGACAGTATTAGAGTTATGATATCCACATTACTGATAATCTATCAAATTGTGTCGCATTGTGCAGCCTCATACTTGGACTCAAGAGTCAAGAGGCAAACAGAAAACAATACAACATTTAAACACACACCTCATAGATTGAAGTAGATTTAAAATACATAGCTTATATTGACACATAATATGAAGAACAACATGCCAATAACTGTTTGTCAGCATTTATTTCAACGTCTAATCTTCATTTATTGAAAGGCTTATAGTGTGTGTGTTTTTGTTGTAACTTGTAGTGGACAACATCTCATAAATATGCAGTAACGACTGTCTGTGTGTGTGTGTCTGTGTGTGTGAGTGTGTGTGTCTGTGTGTGCACACGCGTGTGTGTGTGTCTGTGTGTGTGTCTGTGCACACTTGTGTGTGTGTCTGTGTGTGTGCACACGCGTGTGTGTGTGTCTGTGTGTGTGTCTGTGTGTGTCTGTGTGTGTGTGTACCTGATGAATGGCCACTCCCAAACAGTTGAGCATCACCTCCGGCTGTTCCCTCAGCGCTGTGGTCAGATCAGGAAGTGCTTCACACACTCTTTTGTCGCCTGTCAAATCGGCATAATCCACCAGAACACTGCCCTGACGCTCAATCTCATCCTGTCACACACACACACACACACACACACACACACACACACACACACACACACACACACACACACACACACACACACACACACACACACACACACACACACACACACACACACACACACACACACACACACACACACACACACACACACACACACACACACATATATAAAAAGGGAAAAGCTTCCATTAAAAACAAATGTTATTCCCTTCAAAACAAACGCATCTCACAGAGAAATTATGACCCGAATGGATAACTGTTTTAGCAGGAAGTTACTGACCTTATCATAAAGTTGAATCTTGGAACTGAAATATTTCTCAAACACTTTGATCTTCTCCACACTGGGCGAGCTCTCTATGAAGCCTGCAAATAATGTCAGATTAAGACGATTTTATACAATTTAATGTCAACAGAATGATTTATTAGAAATTAAAACAAGATATAAACAAACACGGACCTTCTGTGAAGTAGAGTGTCCATCCTTTGTACGGACACAATATATCCAGGGTGGTCTGAATAGGGACTGAAGAGGCAGACAGGAAGTTAGGATTGTAAAATATGACGCATGTTGTTGCAGCTTTTCATGTCAAATTTGTATTTTAAAGGTGGGGTAGGTAATTTTGGAGAAACCGGCTCGAGTGCGCTAGAATTTGAAAATACACAACCGGAAAAAATCTGCCCCTTCCTTCAGACTTCCTCACAGAGCCCCTCCTCCAACACACACGAACGCGCACATGACCAATGAGGGCACGAGATAAGTTTGTGCACAGATGGAAGGCTGACAGGCAGGTAGGCCATCCAGTTATTTTAGCCGGGCCGGCTCAGATGATTGGTCGTGCTTTTTACAGCGCCACGGCTTCCACAGATTACATTTTTTTATGGATTTTTTGTCAAAGCATTTAAGATATTCATTGCTATCGGGATGTTAAGAGCATTCCATGGAATATAACAACAAGTGTATCTCGAGCCGGTTTCTCAAACTTACCTACCCCACCTTTAATTAGATAGAATTCAAGATACTTGTATTTACTTTTCTTAAACACGCTGTCAGAAAACAGATGCTACTGTAGATCCTCTAACACATTTTTTCAATAGATGTTTGCATGTTTATCCATCACATAAAAGGAATTCAAACTCACCTCTCTGGTTGCTGAAGGTATTGTTTCCTCCTCCTCCACCTCTCCACCCTCCTCCTCCACCAGCTGATCCTCCTCTCCATGGTCTACCCCTCCATCCCCCACCTCCTCTCCATCCTCCCCCACTACCTCCTCCTCCACCTCCTCTCCATCCTCCCCCACTACCTCCTCCTCCACCTCCTCTCCATCCTCCCCCACCACCACCTCCTCTTTCTCCCCCTCTACCTCCTCCTCCTCCTCTCCATCCTCCCCCAGCTCCTCCTCTTGATCCACCACTACCTCCTCCACCTCCTCTCCATCCTCCATTTCCGCCCCTCCCCGAGCCTCTCCTTGATTCCTCTCCACTCATCACTTTCCTAAAACAAAACAAGAAAGAGAGTCAGAGTACAAACAGAGGTGGTTGATTTTCTTTGAGTTGTTTCAGTCAAGCATGCAGGTGTATTGAATGAACACCAACATAGAAATGAGGGAAACAAATAGAATGTTTTATCAAGTGCTATACAAAAATAAGGACAATTGTTGCTCTGAATGACATACACTTACTGCCCAAATAAACTGTGATGTAACTTGTTTTCCCTTAAAAAAATAATACTGTGAATGTAGTGCCAACGTGGTGTCAGCCAATACCTTTAAGATTACGTTGAATTAAAAAAAAGACTAACCAACCATCAGAGGTGGAGGAAGTACTCAGATCTTGTACTTGAGTAAAAGTAGAAGTACCAGAGTATAGGAATACTCTTTTACAAGTAAAAGTCCTGCATTCAAAATGTTACTCAAGTAAACGTAGAAAAGTATTAGCTTCAAAATATACTTAAAGTACTAAAAGTAGAAGTACTCATTATGCAGATTCTAATAACACAGCTAGTTTGAATGACTTTGTATACTGCAGGGTATGGATGGGAATGATTAATCGAATATTCGAAATTATTCAGGTATGAGAATATGAGAATATGAGTTAAGAATATATATATATATATATATTTTTTTGGGAGGGGTGCCTAAGTTGATTACATATGATCAAATGGAATAATGCAATGTATACGACAGTGCCATAGCTAAGTTTGTTAGGTCTAAAGGTGTGTTTTGCTCCGCTCACCGGTCCCTCACAGCGGGCAGAGCTGCAGGTGCTGATCTCTCTCTCGCGTCCGGTTATACTTCACTCGCGTTTATGTCCAAATCCATCAGATCTAGCTAGTTCTAGCTAATGATATGGCTGCTGCCCCTCCCTACACGCAGATCACGCAGACTCAAACCTCATCTTATGCCCAAATTCCAGCTGAGAGGGTCTTCTCTACAGCTGGCCTGATTGTGAATCATCTCCGCATCCGCCTCTCCCCTGAGCAGACATGCTCATATTCTTAAAGAAGAATGAGTATTGAATAGCTGCATTCTGTGCATAGGCCCTGTTATAGGTTGTTGATCTCTGTTGTAATAGGGTTACGTTACCCTAACCCGTTATGTTGTTCGTGTAAGATCCTCCTAACCTCTTTCATTTAAAAACCAAGTTATGTTTTAAGCATGAAAGCTGTAGGCCTATAGCTGTCAACTGTTCAAACTGTGATCACCAGTTCAATACATTTGACAAATTCGACTTGGTTTCTATACTTATTTGAACATGTATTTATTTATTTTTCAAAATTAATTAATATTTTTTTGTCAACATTTTTCCCAATTTTTTTTTTTTTGTAGGATATGTACATTTCGGTTAATCGGTTAACCGTTTTTTTGGGGCTCTAATATTCGAATATACATTTGCTTTCAAATTCCCATCCCTACTGCAGGGTAGCTTGTGAATTTACTCCAGGTGGAACTAAAGTCTGATTTCACACTTGATTATATTTCACATTATTAATCCAGATCTGTAAAGTAACTAAATGTATCAAATAAATGTAGTGGAGCAAAAGTACACCATTTACCTCTGAGCTGTAGTGGGGTAGAAGTACAACAACAAATTGAATCACTCAAGTAAAGCACAAGTACCTCAACATTACAGTACTTGAGTAAATGTACTTTTGTTAATGTTACTTTCCAACACTGTCCTAACTCCATTTAAAAACAGTGAATGTATTGCCAACTCAGGATGATTAAGGTTACATAGAACAAAACAAATGAAGACTTTAAAAATTATATTACGTTACATTTCGGTATAGAAATAGTCTAATATAAAGTGCTTTAAATCAGCAAATCCCAACGTTTAAAATTAACCGTTAAGAGTTTAGCTAACGTTAGTAACTGTTGACGGGATGTTTAGTACCCTTTGCTGCAAATAAATCACAATAATAATAGTTTCTGAAAACCTACTGAATTAGCTAAAGTTCATTTTCTTTTAATCTGATCCACAAACATTAAAATACATTTTTAATTGAGCAGAATTCAAATCATTTTTAACGGTTTTGGTTTGTTTTGACGTCGTTGTTAGATAAATTGTGTCGGTTTTCGGATTAAAAACTACAATTCCCGTTAAAACACTACTTTAGAAGAAGTGTGGACATACATACATACCTTTCGTGTTGACTTGCGAACAATTCTGACGATTAAAAACGTTGAAAATATAGTTAATTGAATTCACTGAAAACGTTACGAATATTCTGGATGTTTACACTGTCAAAGTTCCCTCCACTGACGTTAAAGCTTCTTCTTCGGCTGTTACGTCATCACCTTGATACTCTGACGCTTTACTGCCCCCCAGAGGACACCAGCGGTACTACAAGTAGGAATATTACAGGCCATAATGATTAAAAATCAAATAATATTCGTTAAATATATAACAAAAATAGCGTATTGTTTTGGTATCCTTGGGACACTGTGTTGGTGATAAATTAAAATGTAATTAATCAGTAATAGGCAAAAATAAACAATATATATGAACCTTCATTATCATTCTTGTCTGGTAAATTTGGTGAAAAGTTTTGAAAAAGTCTTTGCATTCATAATATATGTTATTCCTGGATACAACCCAACATTGAAGAATATTTGAAGCACATTAAGTTGTTTTTAAAAGGTTTACACAACTCTCTTTCGCCATCTTGTGGACATTTTGAGTCATATAGCTCAAATTTCTTTGACAGACCAACACATCAAATACATACATGTGTCATACGTGTCCTTTACTTCTTCTTATCTTCTGTTATTCTTCACAATCTTTCTCTCTCTTTTTTCAAGTGTTTCCCCTCCCTTTCATATTGGACACACATGACTATATTCTTTTTGATTTGGCCTCAATTTGTGCATAGTGTTGCAACAGCTATGCAGTCTGGAGGAGTTTCTCACATGCACATTTTATTTGATTACTTGAGGACCCTCATCGACCTAAATGGACTCAAGACTAACTTTATTGTGGTTTCACACAAAGTAGGTGCCTGTTAAAACAAATTGCTATCTGGAATCTAACAGAAAACACTCTTAAAGTAAACATTTGTCCAGAGAAAGGTACAATGTATGAGAACACACACACACACACACACACACACACCACACACACACACACCACACACACACACACACACACACACACACACACACACACACACACACACTCTCAGGGGAGTGTTTGAAGGGGGACAGAAAGACAGAGAGAACAAGGTGGAAAATCGATACATGGCCTGGAGTAGTTAGCGGTAATAGCTAAAGTCTGAAAGGGGTGGATACACACACACGCACACACACACGCACGCACGCACGCACACACACACACACACACACACACAGAAGGAAAGACAAAGAAATATAGAGTGAGAGATATAACTTAATTATATATCATTATGTCCACAATGCTTAGAAATCAGATAAGGCCTCTTTTCTGTGTGTGTGTGTGTGTGTGTGTTGTGTGTGTGTGCATGTGTGTGTGTGTGCATTTGCGTGTGTGTGTGTACGTGTGTGTACATGTGTGTGTGCGTGTGTGTGCGTGTGTGTACGTGTGAGTGTACGTGTATGTGTACATATGTGTGTGTGTGTGTGTGCGCGTGTGTGTGTGTGTACATGTGTGTGTACATGTGTGTGTGCGTGTGTGTGTGCGTGTGTGTGTGTACATGTGTGTGTGTGTGTACGTGTGTGTGTGTACATGTGTGTGTACGTGTGTGTGTGTATGCGTGTGTGTGTGTGTGTGAGAGGAGACATCAAGAAGCTGCGACCCTCAGTGAGGCTTTTTTAATCTCCTCTTAATTCAGTCAACAGCAAACGTTTTACAAAATCAATTAAGTTCCTTGAAAGAAAGACGGATGATTTTTTAAACCCGCTTGTTTTCAGACAGAGTTTGCGACCCCAAAGTTAAGTGAGTCCCTGCTGCTGCCGGGCTGTGACATGACGAGAGTTTACAAATGTTTCAAGCGAGTGTGTGTGACAGGGTGAGGGACTTCATTATTTAAGAGTGTGTGTGTGAGTTTGCACACCGAGTCAATTTTCAGAGCAGCGCTCCTCTGCCTCCCTCCTGAACTATCTGCAGCTGCTTCCTCTCCAACATTCAATCAGTTTCTCAGCTGGAGTTTGAGTTTGTCACACTGAGGAACCAGGCATTTATTTATTTCCTCCTGTCCCTCTCCCACTGATTCAAAAATGCATGATTTTTGTATCAGATTTATACAATTTTGTCAATTTGTGGGTTGATTTTATGTTCATTGACACAAGTCCGGCACTGAAGTATTGTTGTATTTTTCTGTTTAATACTACACTCCTTCTCAGAGGTTAATATGTTACTTTTACTTTTGTATTTATCAGAGAGCTTTAAATACTTATCTTATCTTAGGTGTAGCTCAATTCTGTACATCACTACTGATAGAGAAGTCACGTTTTTTGGTTCCCAACTGGAATCATGGTTTCCGAAAAACACTGAAAGCATTAAAGTTTGGAACACTAAGTATTGGGTATAAGGTTAAAAGGTATAGTAAATACAGTCTATGGTGTAAAGCAGTGACCATCAACTGGCGGCCCGCGGGCCACATCCGGCCCGCCAGACATTCTCATCCGGCCCGCACGACGGGGGTGACTTTGGCGTTGGCGGAGTGGTTAGTGCGTTCGCCCCCCACTCATTTTTTTTTTTTACAACGTCTCGTGAGTAATGTGCAGTACCGGAGTCCAACAGAGAGGCAGCAGCTGTGGGACAGTAGACTGCGCACTGCGTAGCCTTCCCTGCCTTGAAGAAGAAGTGATCCTTCGTTGTGAAGAGTCTGCTTTATGCGCTACGCAGCAGTAGTCCCGCTGCGACAGAGTCCAACAGAGAGGCAGGAGCTGCGGAACAGTAGCCTCGAAGTGATCCTTCGTTAGCGTGAAGAGTCTGCTAAGCTTTATGCGCCGCTCAGTATCTGAGCGTGCTCCACTAGCACCCCCCCCCCCTCGGTCAACAACTTCAAATTCTGGGCTATATATGAAAATGTCTATTGGATAAATGTTGGCCCTTGGACAATTGTAGTTGGTGATCCCTGGTGTAAAGGTATATATTGCTCAGTGTCAGATGCAGCTGCAGGCGGCCGTCACCTGTTAGCTGCAGACAAATTGAGCTGTCAAAGCTCTTTCTTCGGTGTTTTGAACATTGTTCTCTGAGGCAAAGCATGGGTGGAAACTTAATGGGAGAAGTTGGTGGAAAATGTGCAAAAAGAACTAAGCCATAAATAGTTTATCACCGGTAAAAAGTCTTAATAGATTCACTTTCAGGAAGGGTGAAGGTCATTCCTGGAGATAATGATGTGATGGGATGGACACGACGCAGAAGTCAATCATACTTCTGCAGTATTCATCATTTTTACTAGCTTTCTTTTTTGCACTGATTGATTATTATACCAATTATTTTCTGGATTAATAGTTCTGTCTATGTCAGGACATCCTAAATGTCTTCTTCTGTCAGTCCAAACCCAAAGATATTCAGTTTAATCAGACAGAAAAATACTATTCATATGAAAGACTATGATACTGGCATTTACTTACATTTAGCATCACTTTCCTGTAGTGTGTTATATTGGTTATTCGTGCATGTATATGGTCTGCAAAGGCTCAAATCCCAAATAAATGATTCCCCCTTTCTCCCTTAGCATTTTCCTTTCAGCCTCCGTCATTATTCTGCAGGATACACTCACTAAAATATGCAGAAATGAAAGAAAAGTGAGTGTTCAACATTGCTGTACAAAGATTCAGTCATGTATTAGTTAAACATCTTGATTGACAGACTGTACAAGTGTGTGTGTGTGTGTGTGTTTGTGTTTGTGTGTGTGTGTCTGTGTGTGTGTGTGTGTATGTGTGTGTGTGCATGTGTTTTATGACTGAATATTAGCTCTGAACCCCGGTGGGTTTGTCTGTTCATCTCAACTAATTTGTGTTTTACTGCTCACTAATGGACTATTATGAAACACAGACACATGCATAAAGTCGTCAGTCTGTGTGTGTGTGTGTGTGTGTGTGTCAATTTAGCAAAATAGTTTCTCTCAAATCATCAGTTTCCAGCAGTGAGGATAGATTGCTTTTCACCAAGTGAGTCCCTGCTAAACTCATTCAATTAGATTTTTACATTTCCCAAGGGGCAATGCAACAAGTGCCACTTTACAAGAGCCAGATTACAATTACAGGGTGGAAATGAAATGTTCATTAGCATGACATGGTATAGATTTCAGAGGAAATGTAAACATGCTTCACATGGTAATGAGCTTCATATTCTTCAGCAATTACTCTGTTAATTAAAGGTTGAAAAACAGCTTCATTACACAAGGTGTGCTCAAGAGTGGGAGGAAATATCTTAGAGTGATTTTTGTGTAACACCTTAATACACTCTCATATTTATCTCTTAAAGTGGTGGAAAGTAACTATGAACAAGTACATTTATGAGGTTCTTTTACTTTCCATTAAAGGGGACCTATCATGCAAAATGCACTTTTTGATGTCTTTTATACATAAAGATGTGTCCCCGGTGTGTCGGGGAACTCACGCAGCGTCAGAAAATAAAACCCTCTCTCTTTTCCTCCGTACCCAAATCTCTAAAAACGGAGCTACAACGGAGCTGATACAGATTTGCGTCCGATATGACGTAATATCGGAAATGTGGACCCACGGCCCTATCAGAAAAGTTGCTATCAGAAACAATGCCCGACTGTTTTGGACGTAATATGGTCGGTGCATGTTTACATTAGCATCGCTAACACTCAGAGCTAACCTGTACTGGAGAGCATGTGTGTGAAGAAGCAGGAAATAAAAAGGAACTCACCTTGTGGTATAACCGGCAAGAGAGAAAGCCTTTGAGCTCCATACTGTTTCAGAAAGAATCCTTGATAATCCATGATATGGCGTTTCATCACGGCAGTATTTAGTTTAGACAGTAGCTGCCGGGTCCCGCATGAGCTCAGACCCCTCCTTTTTATTTTTTATCAATTTTTATTTTCTTTAAAGCTTTATACCCCAAATCAGCACTTTTGAAACAGCCTTCTAATCTAATCTATTGTCCAATTGTTAATACATAATACTGTATACAAACAAAGAAAAACTATGTTACATTACTACACTGTGTACTGTGCTGTGTTTTGTGTCCTGTACAGTATATGTTGTGTACGAGGGAAATAAAGTGGGCAATTCTTGAAAGATTCTTCGCTCCAGGGAGCCATTTGTGTCTCCTCACATGTCACGAATCCACTTGTGTGTGCCTCTGCGTTGTGATCTCTGAAAGCCCTCCTTGATGCTTTAAACTTGTCAGCCTCTGCACTTAAATCAAACTAAACAATGTATTTCTGCCTCTGGAACCACGCTGTCTTAAAGTTGAAGGTAAACACATCCTGGGTGTTTTGTACCAGGAACAAAGAGCACATGTCTCTCCTTAAAGGCCTTGAACGCAACAGGGTATTTATTTTGTCTAAGTGACAAAAAAGCATCCTTTTTGTTTTTAAGTCTAGAGAAATGGAAAGCATTGTTTCCACTAAAAATGCGTTTTCCAGCCCACAAAGCTCTCACAGATTTGGGGTGAAATTGTGTCAATTGTTGGCGTTTGTGACTAGTACCAGACGTGCCATCTTCAGGGACCTTTCTCTGGTTAATGATCCCAGCCTGTACCGTGAGAGTGCTCTGTTTTCACTGATGCTAACAGCAGAGGAAAGTGACAGTGCGGCTCACTTTTCTGGCACAGCAAGCCATTAGTTTGGCTTCACGCTGTGGAGAGACAATGCTGTAGTGTAAGATGTCACATCTGTTGTGCAGTAAATCTGAATTATTTCAGTGTGAGGCTGAACATTGGCTGCTTGTCATCAGTTGGCAAGGAGCAGAAACAGTTTTGAATTTCTGGAGCACATTGTTATTGTGTTGTGCCTCTCTTTTAAAGTATGTTTTAGTGTCAGTTAGTCACAATGTTTTTCACAACAACAAAAAAATGCTGCTGGATATAATTTAGTTTGGGATTTTGCAACAAAATCTGAGTTTAATGAGCACATGTCTCATTTAATATCTCCAGCAAAGATACCTCCTGCTTTGCAAGATAACAATAAAGACATGACTGAGTTATGCACGAGTGAAAGTTCTTAAAGGGCCCTATTGTGCTCATTTTCAGGTTCATATTTATGATTTAGTGTCTCTACTGTGACATGTCTCCATGCTTTAATGTTCAAAAAGATCTTTATTGTTCTCATACTGCCTGTGCTGCAGCACCTCTTTTCACCCTCTGTCTGAAACCAGAGCCCAGTCTGCTCTGATTGGTTAGCTGGCCGGCTCTGTTGTGATTGGTCAACCGCTTAGAGATCTCCCGCCCAAAGTTCGCGTAAACCGAATATTTTCCGTCATTTTCTTTAACAATGACGGAAAAATCTGAAAGCCGTCCGTCATTTTGACAGATTAGAACAAACTCAGAACAGCGCCAAAGTTTCCCCGCAGCGGGGCTCCGGTGTTATGCATGCCCGCCAAAAAGGAAATGATACCGTTTCCAAACCTAACTTTGCCGAACAAATAATTGAAATGTCTGTGAGTATTTGCTTTACGCTGTGCGCGCTCCCGCGAGGTGCAGTGCGCATGCGTAACACGGCGCTAACAGTTCACGAGGCGTAGCAAACCTTAGACACACAGCATAGGTTTCTTCGTGTCTTTCAGTGAGTCAAAGACATATTTGTTTCAGGATGCTGCCTGTGCATTTAAATAGAAACGTTGCTGAAGGCCAGAAGTATTTCTCAGACTCATTTGTGATTTCTTTTCTGCAAAACAAACACTTTGAATTGATGGTTCTGTTTACATGCTTTCTGCCCTTGAGTCAGTCTTTCACTCTGTTACATGTCTCTGTGGTTTGAATCGTTCTACTCTTTATAAAAGTGTTTTGCTCCCAGCCAGGGCCGTATCCACCATTGAGGTCACCGAGGTCTGGACCTCGGTCATTTTTTACGAGCTGTGTATATAACAAAACTTGTGAAATAATTGCACTAAACGGGGTTATTTGTAGTACTTCCATTTACTGACGATGGGGTCGCTGCATAACTATGTAGCCTCGATTAAAGCAAACACAAGAAGACGACATGTATCAACAAACCACCGCAGCCCGGACTTGTATCGGAGCAGTGGAGGAGTGATGAGGTATCTAGAGATCTGAGTCCAGCAGGCTGCTTGTGTTTCTGTTCATCAGGACATCATATGACCAGCAGATCCTGTGTGAACGCTCTACGTCAGTCAGTGGATGTCCGACAACATGCACACTAACTTATATTGCAGCTATAGGCTATACTTTGGGTTAAATTGCGTGAATAAATTAGCTAGAGAGCTCAAGTTAATTACATTCATCCAATGTCAGAAGGATTACCTTTTAACAAACGTTGTAATGCTTTTCTTTCGTTTCAATTTGAGTAAAACTTTGAAGATATAACATTGTATTGTTTTCTTTTTACACTGACTCAGATATAATGAAAAGACTACGTCAGTCGAAGCTCAGCTTTGGTAAGGAAGAGACAGGACAGGCAGAGAGAAAGTGATGGAAGTCAGGGAGGAACTGCAGGTACAGTCACACAAAAGAATGTAGGCTTAATAACCCCATCTATCTATCTATCTATCTATCTATCTATCTATCTATCTATCTATCTATCTATCTATCTATCTATCTATCTATCTATCTATCTATCTCTCTATCTCTCTATAACAATAGTCTTCATTTACAATATAGACAATAGGCATAATTTTAAAACAACATACATCTATTGCAGTTATGATGTCATAATAACATACAATTGTATAAAACACAATTTGCTTACATCTTTGTTCTCTTTTGAGAATCAAACAAAACAGATTTAAATTAAAAAAAATGCAAACAAACAAGTGAAATGAACAAAATTGCTGAATTGCTTTTAATTCACTGGCAGGAGCGACATGTGAGGAGGAGCAAAAAGTTAACAACGAGGGAGAGATTGAACAAAGAGTAGAGGACAGAGAGAGTAATGAACAGGAAGAAGACAGAGAGACTCAAGAAGATGGAAGAGAGGCTGCAGGTTATGGAAAGGAGAGAGACATGGAAAGTGAATGTTGACAATGTTTTGTGATCATTGTAGCCTCTTCTGCATGTCCAGATCATTAATAGTAAACAATCAACTGATTCTTATGCATTACACTTTCAAAAATAATGTATGCTGCAGCCCACTGACATGGTTTGAAATCAATATATTATCCAATTTGTGACCCCCCACAGGACTTAAAAAGCACCTAACTAGATCATGAAAATCCCAAAAATCTCGGGGGTTATACCCCCGAACCCCCCTAGCATGTTTGGACCTCTGTATTTAGGAAATCCTAGATACGGCCCTGCTCCCAGCAACACAACATCTTCAGTTATAATGTACAGGGTGAGGACATTATGGGAGATTCAGGTGACTCATTCAGCCATACACCGTGATGTTTGTGTATAGAATCTGCACTTTAGTGATAAACAGTGTAAACGTTACTGTAAAGCTCATCCACTCTCAGGGGCTGACATTTATCCTTCATAATAATGTTTTATATTCCACATTTTGTCAACAGGTAATAACTCCCTTTCGTTTTACCTGAAGTTCTTTAACATTTTACCCACAAATCCATAAAGAAAGTCAATGAACCAGCTCTGTTTCTTTTGTATTTTATTCCAAAACCTTGCTTTCAAATCTCCTAATTCTTTTCACCTCACTGATAAGATTTAAAAACTCAACACAGAGTAAACTCTTCGTGACTTCTGGGTGTATTGAGTGCCATTACAATAATTATTGAGTGTATCTGTAAGTACTACCTATCTGCATTCAAAATACATTTCAAGATGAGTTTATAATAAGCAACAGGAACCAAACTGAACACAGCTGTGCAAATGTGCAGATTCATACAGTACTAATATTAAAGGTCCCCTATTATACTGTTTTTCATCAATATATTATAGGTCTCAGATATATACAAAACATGTCTCTGAAGTGTTTGGCTCCAAACACCAAACAGATCATTGCAGCATCCCATAATCCCCTCTGTTTCAGCCCTGTTTCCAAAGTGCTGATTCTCTGTCTGTTACTTTAGATGAAAATAAGGAGCCACTCCCCACGCCCCTCTGAGGGATATTTTGTTAAAAAGAACACAATGGTGCTCTAGAAGGAGATTCAGGTGATAAGATGGGGGGGGGTTACCTTGGTTGGTGATTGGCTAATGGTTACACAAGCCAATACATCGTTATGACATCATAAAGTGGCCAACATCTGATCAGCTCATTTTCAGACAGGTTTTTATATAAATGGATCAGGACAAAAAGAGAGAGAATCTTTGTTCCTGAAACTTTCAGAGTCTCTTTACACAGAGGGGACACATGTTGATGTATAAAATACATGAAGAAGTGGATTTTGCATATAGGTGACCTTTAAAAGATAAGCAGTTTTCTGTTTGACAATATTACAAAGGTAAATAATGAAAGTTAAATCTGGTGAGATCCTATATCCTAATCAATTTCCTTGATGTCGACACACGCGGCTAATGTTCGGCTTCAGAACATTCAGTAGCCTGGTTTAGAAACTTGTTAGCAAACGCTCAGCTCAAAGACATATTTCAGGCAGTTGACTTCAAGATGGGGGAAGTGGGAACAGGAAGTGTTAAAATGCTAACTCATTTCCGAGTTTAAGGACTCATTCCTGCACCTCTCTATTAGGACAACAGAAAACTAGATATAGGGACTAGATGCATAAAGGATTGTTACTCTTTGACGCCAATAAGGATATCAAATAATACCTCGTCTTCGATGTTAAACATTCATTCTCACAAAACCCATCTCACTGCTTCTGTTCCCCTCTCATAACATCACAGAGTTAAACATCTGTGAAGCCTTAATCCCCCATCTTTTATCTATCCCCGTTTAGTTCTGCAGGCTTTCCTCTGTGATGGAGCAGTGGCACAGACACTTGTTTTCCTGCTGCACAGTGAATCACGGGTGCTGACTAAGTCTCCTCTCGTTCCGCATTAACAGTGTCAGATAAATGCATGTGCTAAACGCTGCTTCAGTGTGATCCTAAGTGGTGTGAAGTGGAGGAATGGTGCACAGAGGCGTAGAGCAGTATGAATTATCCAGAATAAGTTGTGCGGTTCCGTTCTGTTTGTTTGTGGTTATAGCTTTGAACTGCGCTTTCTGATAGCAGCCGTAATGTATTGTTTATGGCACGGGGCCTCAGGCAGGCAGAATGATGGATTGAGCCGTTCTGTGTTCTTCTCACAATCCGTCTTAAAAGAAACAAATCGATCTGGAACAGAGAAGTAGGGGGAATGGGAAAAAAATCGCAAAAATAGACTTTCTTTATAGTGTTTTGATGCCGTGATATGTTATTTTGTCAGGAGCGTTTTTAGGGTAAAATCAAAGTTTACCCTTCGGAGCAGAAAAGAGCAGAGTCTTATGTATTTATGAATTTTTTTAATGTGTGTGAGTCATGTTGCGTTGGTGTGTGTGTGTGTGTGTGTGTGTGTGTGTGTGTGTGTGTGTGTGTGTATCGTGGTGGGTTTGGAGCAGCAGGGGGTTATTAGCTACGTCAGCAGTGCTGCATTCAGGGTCCTCCAAAGCTTAAAATCTACTCAGATAGAAAATTAGAAACTGGCTGAGAAGGCATTAACAGCTTTTACCACACTCTTCTGCATTAAAGTCGATTTATATTTCGTATTTTTGTTTATGCACAAGACAGATGAAGCAGCTAAAGTTTCCAGCAGTTTGACATGCATACGTTATATAAGCTCTTTTGGGAAAGAACAAACAGTCTAGGATAAAAAGCTGCCAGTCACACACAGTGTTTTCTTGAAAATAGATTATGTGTGTGAAATGTGCATACTATAGCTGCCAGTCTGAGTGACAGCTGAAATGAAACAGATGTTAAACGTTTACACATTTCAATTTCACAGTTATTATGCGAACACGCCCTCTGCATGTCCCTGTGGTTGTTCTCAAAAACACACCGCTGGCTGCCAAGCTCTCCATACATCTGTGAACATCTGCAAAACCAGAACTTAGTAACATCTGTGGCAGGAGCTGTGGTGTTTTTTACATAACACTTCTTATGAATCACATATTATATAACATCGTGTCTACATCTGTGATATCTAAACATCTTTCTTTTGTTTTCGGTTGATAATGTGTGACTTTATGTTGATGACACCGTTCTCTATATCTGTTATGCCACCGTGGTTAATGGATAAAAAGCCAGTTCTCCCTGTGTTCATCCCAACCAGTAAAACACATGATTTACTGTATGTATATTAATAAATTATATAAAACAGCATATGGAATTGGGGTATATTGTGTCTAAGATGTTTACCTAGATTAAAATGTCGTAAAATTGCATCGTTAGCTATTTAATTGAAAACGCAAAGGAAATGTATTCCTCCTACATTTCTGCAATTTCTTTTACATGCAGTTGGTGAACCCCTGATTAATCAATTAAAACTACTGTTTGCCTTTAATTCACATGTAAAACTAAAACAGCATCTGTGCCTAGCCTATAAAGATAACACATTTATGATACTATATATCTTGCTGACATTGGTCCGTTGTCCTGCAAAAAACACTTAAGTAAAAAACATCTGATTGATATTTATTTGACATTCATTCCTGTAAATGCACCGAGGTGAGGTCCAGACACATTCACAGGGGGAGTGAGGACCACCCTTTCTTCTATACTCAGAGAGAAATAAATCCTGCAGGGTGGAAGTGCAGGATGTCCACACACACACACACACACACGCACACACACGCACACACACACACACACACACACACACACACACACCACACACACACACACACACACACAGAGACACAGACACACAGACACACACACACACACACACACACACACACACACACACACACACACACACACACACAGTGTTCAGGTGTTGCAGAGCTGTTATAACCATCATCGCCTCTTGAGGGCAGAATAACTCTGCAGCAAAATAAAAAATCAACATTTTACTTTTTTTATCCTTTACTTTCACTCCCTCTATTTCTTCTTCTTCTTATTCCTTACCTCCAACCTGCTTCTTTCTTTCTTTCTTTCTTTCTTTCTTCTCTCTCTCTCTCTCTCTCTCTCTCTCTCTCTCTCTCTCTCTCTCTCTCTCTCTCTCTCTCTCTCTCTCTTGGTGGTGTCACATGCTTCACTGCTTTACCAATTCCATCAAAAAGCTATTTAACAAACCGCAGACCTGTGAAGCTGTGCCTGCAATGCCTCTACCTTTATTGTTCGATCTCTCTCTCTCTCTTACTGTCTTTCAATCTGTCTGCCTTTCTTTTTCCATCCCTACCATTTTCTCCTTTCCTCAGAGTACTCAGTCCCCTTTCTCAACGTCTTGATTTCTCTTTCTGTTTTTCTGCTCTTTTTCCTCTAATCCCCAATCTGTTCACTTGTCAGCTCTACACATTTTCCTCCCTGTTTATTTCTATCACTCTCTCGATCTGTTAATTCTGTTGAAACTGTTGCCTGGAGTGGAAAAACACTGTGTTTTCGAATCATCATTTTCAACATAACTTCATGCCTCGTTATGCTTTATAAAAAACACTTAAGCGGTACCAAAACTTGCATTTAATGTCATTTTAATCTGATTTAAAATCCTACTTTAGCTTCATGAGGGAATAGTTCCTGGATCGTTGCATCTAAAGAGAATTAAAGGGCCATGTCCTGTCAGAAAAAATAACATTTTTTTAATCAAGGTGCAATATTCAGAGAAACTTGCTGTGCAAACAAGAGCGACTAGTAGCACTTGCTTGAAAAGCATTAACATATTGGGATTGAACATCCTGTTTTAAACATTTCAGGATACCAGCCAACTAGATAACAAAGGAATAGGCAGCTGCAGTCAGTTGTGAATTAGCTTAGCATACAGACGGAGACAAGGGTTTGAAAAGCAGTGGTATTAAAAGTTAACACCGACTAACACAAGCAAACTAGTTCACATGTTCAGATGCATTACCAAAACACAAACATTTAGTGGTTTAAAAGAGCTGTAGCGCAAACAGTTTCTATGCTAAGCTATGCTAATTAGCTCCCGGCTTTAGCTTCATGCTTAATACATGGAGAATGCATTTAGTTTTTTAGTAGTATATTGAAAAAATGTAGGATTTATCCTTGAATATTACAATGAGCATTGACTAGTACTTACTTTATTCTTCGTTGCAAGTTTCTCTGTGTCTTTTGAAATACAGGAGTAATACTGTAATATTGCAGGATTACTACTTATCTTAGAATGAATTGCTTTTAGATGCAAAGCACCAAAAAGGGAATGTTTTGCTTACTCACATTAGCTCCTAGTGGCCCTAATGTAAAGCACTTTCCCCCGTGTCTCCAGTCCTCCTTCTTCCATCACTGCATTGACTTTTTACACTATTTGTTGGGGTGTTTCTTGTTGACAGTGCTTTGTGTAAACTCAGGTTTTCCTCTTGCTGCCGGCTGCGAGGTGCCAACATTTCGGTGCTTCAGGCTGCGCCCTCGGTTGTTTTCTGATCCATTTTTCTCGTCTAACGCTGCCAAAGGTAAAGCAGCCAGCTACAGTCCTCCTGGCCTCTCTGCTTAGCAGTTCTCCCACAGACCAGAAAATGATATTTGAGTGAGACTTTAAGAGCATTCACTTTTAATTTCAGAAATATCTTAAACTTTAAGACAACATTTTTACTCTTGAAGGCTCAGCTCTGCAGCCACACAGTCGATTTTATTAATAAATTACACCTTAATCTCTTATTTGAAGACAATATTTCAGATACTAAAGCACAATTTAACATTGTCAACATCACCTTTATGTAGAGACAGTTATGAGGAAGAGAAAGACCATTTGTTTTTCTGTTGTCCACATGTTTCAAGAGGTTGAGGGAAGAAGTGTTGCACCTTGTTGGGTGGATTTGTATTTCTAACAAAGCAGCTGCACAGATGTGAGAAAGCCTCTGCGGGGGATAGCATTTACAAAAGCACTTGGCAAAGTATTTACATAATGTGGCTATAGTATGGACAGAACATGTGGTACATCTGTATAGAAATACATATACATGTATGTTGTGCATTGATCCATGGGTCAAAAACACACTTCTTCTGTTTGTTTGAGCAGTCCTTTAGGAAACAAATCAATACAGTAATATAATACTGAAGTGACTCAAGACTTAGACCAAAAAGAAAAGGAGATCAAAACACAACAGATGGTTAAATAGAATTTGAATTAACATTAAATCTATCTATTCTACAACAGACGTCAGGTTTTCAAACAGATCTCGATGTGACTCTGGAGGTCTGGGATGTTTCGCCCTTGGTGTGTTGCTCCCTCATGCTGTGTGGGAGTGTGTTATCTGTGTGTGTGTGTGTGTGTGTGTGTGTGTGTGTGTGTGTGTGTGTGTGTGTGTGTGTGTGTGGGCCTGTTGTTCAGGCCTGAGATTGTGCTGAGACAAGGGGGAAATGTCAGGGCCGCGGACAGTCTGGACCTCCTGGCTGACAGTCTGTTTCTCCTCTCACTGAACAGCGTCCTCCTCTCCTCCTTTACATCCTCAATTCCCTTTCCAACAATCATCTCTACCTCCGTCACTCCCTTTTCTCCCTCCCCCTCCCTCCCTCCCACTCTCATCTCCTCACCCACAGTGCTGGCTTGAACTAAGCAGCAGTGGCAGTAATAGACATCGAGTTACAATTAATCCTGCCTCGCTCGATTTGCCGATAGTCATCCTGCTGAGAGAAGAGGAGGAAGGTAGGGAGGCGAAGGAGGAGAAAAGAAGGAGATGAAAGTAGAGACGAGGGAGGAATAAAGGAAAGGCATTAGAGAAAATGGAGAATAGACAAGGCGCAGTAACTTCTGTAAAAGCAATTCCACTCAACGCTTTACTGAATCAGAGTTTGTTTGTTCATTTGTTTGTATGCAGTCTTACAAACAGAAGTTAGCATCGCAAGGGGTCCCTCCAAAAAAAGCAGTGGGATTTCCCTGTTGGATTTGGGGATTTTCCAGAAAATCAGCTCTGTTGCAAACACTTTTATTATGATACTTATCACATTTTGTACAGAAGGATCTCCACACATTAACCCCACTTTGTGATTTTCGAAGGGTAAATGCAATCGGCAGAAATAACAAGCTAACGTTATGCTATAAACAAACTACATCACGGTCACCATCGCTAAGCTAAAGGCAGACTTGTGTCCCTGTGAAGACGTTTATGGCGCGTTTCCACTACAGCGCGGAGCTCGGCCTCGCTCGGCCTCGCTCGGCCTCGCTCGGCCTCGCTCGGCCTCGTTAGGCCTTGTTAGGACCAGCTCACTTGATGGCGCGTTTCCATTACAGTTTAGGAACTGGGGCAGTAACTATAGTAACCGTAAGTGTAGGGGGAGCGATCGGCTTTTTGGTGGCGGAGTCACGCTGCTTAAAACTGCCGTCGACGTATTTGTTAGAAGTGAGCTTTAGAACAGATAGGGACACAACGCTTTCAAGCAAATAACAGAGCGTTAGAAAAAACGTACCATGCAGAGACTCCAGTAACGCCGTTGCAGAGTCCAGGCCTCCATCCCTCCCAACGCTAGCCGGTCTATGGCCGTAAATGGTGTCCATTAGCTCAAACCACTTCCAGTTTTTCCTACTGGCACCACTCGTGTTGTTATTATCTTTGACCAAGCGATATTCCCTCTTCATCTTTTTGAGTTTTTCCCTACACTGCACGACAGTCCTCGAGTAGCCGCTTGTGGACATCTGTGTAGAGACCTCCTGAAATACTTTAATATTGCGAGTTGTCCCGTCGAGCTCCCGCTGGATCTTATCATCTGCAATGTAATGTAGGAACGTCGTCACTTCCTCGACCAACCACGGCGTGCTTTTCTTTGCCATTTTAGCTCCTCTGTTGACAAAAATGCTGTTTATAAAAATGCTGCAAGCTTCGCTATATATATATGTGACGCTAGGGATTATCTCGCGCGCCGATTGTGACGATTCTCTCTGACCAATCAGCAGTCGAGTGTTGATGTCACAACTCAGCCTGGTTGTTCCTGGCCCTAGAACCACGATTTTATGAGGCCAGAAAAACTGTGAATTAGGACCCGCCGGCCGGTACTAGGCCAAGTGGAAACGCAACCAAAGTCGGGCCGCTGACGTCACAGCCCTCTTAAACCGGGCTCCGCGCTGTAGTGGAAACACGCCATTAGTAGTCTCATTTAGTGACTTGTTTTTGGGACTCATAGAAGCTTCGGACATTCGCCAGTGGGGGGTTTACTGATGTATTTTATGAGGTAGAACAAAACGTGAACATCTCGTAAGCTTGGGTAAAACACAGACCACAAGAAGAGGGAACCGAAAGTTTTAAAAGTATTTTCCAGGTTTTTAGGACTCATTAGAGAATCAAGAGGAGGAAAGCAGAATGGGCGAAAATACTGCAAGTGTTTGTAAATTACGGCTTAATTCTCATCGAAGCACAGCACAAAAACAGAGTAATTTGCTGAGATGATCGAGACAGAGGACAAAAAGATGAATATAGAAGGATTGAATGGCTCTCTTCCTTCAGCTAACTGGACTCCACATGACATGGTGATGTGGGTAAATCCTCACACTCCATCAACCAGCTGTGCACCGAAAAACAACAGGTAGGAGACACAAAAAGAAGAAGAAGAAGAAGAGGAGGAGGAGTGTAATCTGTTTCTGCAGAGTGTGAGTCCTGAGAGCTCGTCCTCGGCGGTTAGTGTGTGTTTTCCTCTCGGCTCGTGGCTTCCTGTGGAGAAGAGGCTTTGGCTGCAGCACAGCGCTCTGCTCGGGGATGTAAATGTTCAGCTTTAAACAGGTGGCACATTACTCGCTGGCATTTGGAGAGCGGCGCTGCAGGGCGACTTTCGCGGGATTCTGCACTTCCACCCTGCAGGCGTAGTTTCCTGGGATGAAGATGGGCTTTTTCCTGGAAGCCTGGAAGTTTCCTCCGTCTCTCTTTACTGCTCTGGTCTGTGTCGTTCCAGTAAGAGAACAACCACAGATCTGTCCTCCATTTAAATTTCTCTAGTGTTAACATTTGTTTATGTTTCCTCCATTGGACTCCTTTGTTTACTTCTGGAACATGGGGACATCACTATGTAACACTCGCACTTCTATTGGCTAGTACTCCGACACATTGTAGGTGATAGGCTAAGGGGCGGGACATCTCTAAACGGTTGAGCAATCACAACAGAGTCGACCAGCTAACCAATCAGAGCAGACTGGGCTCTGGTTTCAGACAGAGGTTGAAAAGAGGTGCTGCAGCACAGGCAGTATGAGAAAAATAAAGAGCTTTTTGAACATTAAAGCATGGAGACAGTAGAGACACTACATACTGATATACACCTGAACATCAGCAGGAGAGGACTCTTTAAAGTAGAGACACTACATACTGATATACACCTGAACATCAGCAGGAGAGGACTCTTTAAAGTAGAGACACTACATACTGATATACACCTGAACATCAGCAGGAGAGGACTCTTTAAAGTAGAGACACTACATACTGATATACACCTGAACATCAGCAGGAGAGGACTCTTTAAAGTAGAGACACTACATACTGATATACACCTGAACATCAGCAGGAGAGGACTCTTTAAAGTAGAGACACATACTGATAAACACCTGAACATCAGCAGGAGAGGACTCTTTAAAGTAGAGACACTACATACTGATATACACCTGAACATCAGCAGGAGAGGACTCTTTAAAGTAGAGATACATACTGATATACACCTGAACATCAGCAGGAGAGGACTCTTTAAAGTAGAGACACTACATACTGATATACACTTGAACATCAGCAGGAGAGGACTCTTTAAAGTAGAGACACTACATACTGATATACACCTGAACATCAGCAGGAGAGGACTCTTTAAAGTAGAGACACTACATACTGATATACACCTGAACATCAGCAGGAGAGGACTCTTTAAAGTAGAGACACTACATACTGATATACACCTGAACATCAGCAGGAGAGGACTCTTTAAAGTAGAGACACTACATACTGATATACACCTGAACATCAGCAGGAGAGGACTCTTTAAAGTAGAGACACTACATACTGATATACACCTGAACATCAGCAGGAGAGGACTCTTTAAAGTAGAGACACTACATACTGATATACACCTGAACATCAGCAGGAGAGGACTCTTTAAAGTAGAGACACTACATACTGATATACACCTGAAAATCAGCAGGAGATGACTCTTTAAAGTAGAGACACTACATACTGATATACACCTGAAAATCAGCAGGAGAGGACTCTTTAAAGTAGAGACACTACATACTGATATACACCTGAACATCAGCAGGAGAGGACTCTTTAAAGTAGAGACACTACATACTGATATATACCTGAACATCAGCAGGAGAGGACTCTTTAAAGTAGAGACACTACATACTGATATTAACATGAAAATGAGATATGTCCTCTTCAGTTGAGGAAGACCTTGAGATGTGTTCAAAGTTTCAGAAAGCGTGTAGGTGGACCATTAGAGATAATTGTTTTCTTGTTTTATTCTCTTTTCAGTTTTGAGCTAACACATAATCACACTGCATCAGTTTAGAATAAACTCTGTGCAATATAAATAAATAAAGATGGAATATTGATCAAATGAATACTTAATGCTGGGCGATGTAATGTAAGGATAAACGAAGCAATAGAAATCTCGTGAATGATTCATTATAAGTCAAAAGCTCCTCAACTATTACATGTTTTATATATATATACATATATGCTGTATAATGATATGTCAGCATTTAACGGAAATCATTATGTCTTAATGCACTTGAAGCTTGAAGACACTTTCTGTCTGTGTGCATCCTCTCTGCGAGGCCACTTGAGTTTGTTCCTCTTCACTAAGTTGCAGATGTTATCTGTTGGCACTTAAATACGAATCAAATGGATAAAGTTTGGAGGCCGGCTGAAAGGCTTTGAAGAGCTCCTCTGATAAACAAAGCAGACGGAGAGGAATATAAAGTGTAGATTAAAGTGACATCAAGTCAAGCCTTCACTGCTGATATGCTGCCAACATTCAGATCCCACAGTCCAAGGTCCTGTCTGATTTTCTTTTCTCTGCTAAAAGGCTTCTTATTCCTCGGGTCAGTAAACAAAATGGGCCATGGGCCGGTTAATGGCCCTCATGGCAGGAGAGGGACCATTTTTTTCTTAAATCGCTCTGGTTCTCAGGGAAAAGGAGCTTACACTTCTCATTTAGTTGCTGGGTTTTAAAACAAGGGATGAGAAACTGGAAGGCTTTGGAAACCTTTTTAGCTCTTTATTTGAGGGGTTCACTCAATGGAAAACATAAGCAGCTTCACACTCTCACAGCTTTTGAACTGAGTGGGGAAAAGGTGAACATGTCAAGTCAAGATTGATGTAGATTTGCCGAGGAAGAATAAGATGAAAAGCTCAAGAAGAGATACTGAATGGATCTTGTGCTGAGACTAATTTACAAATTAAATTAAATTAAATAAAGTTAATTTTAAATTAAAGTAACCCTCTGTTCAACACTTTGACAAACAGGTTAATAGTTCAGGCAACAATGAGATATCTTTTTACTTTCCTAAATGCTTTCTCTATCCTTTGGGATAGAGTACGTCTATGTGTGAAATGGGTTTAATAAAAGGTGTAATATGGATTAAATAATATATATACAAATACCATAATTGGGCAATGACTCTTTGGAGAGCCCAACATGCAGTGGCGTAACAAGGTTGTGATTGGCCCCGGTGCAAATATTGTTTTGGGCACCCCCCCCCCCATCGCCCCAAACTTAAGCGCACGCTGATGCGCTCACACACGCACGGACATACACTCTCTCTTGTCCTTTCTCTTTTGAGTGCCGCTCTTGTGCTTTGGTTTGCTGTACATTATAAATGCAAGCTATTACATTTTTTATAATGCTGCCAAACTTGCTGCTGCTAGCTACAGTACAGTACAGGTTGATTAAACGGTTCGCTCGTCACGCATCTATCACATGACATGAAAGGGAGCAAGGTCATTGGACAGACAAATTACAAATTAATTTAGGTTGCTTGGTTACTTTGAAGACTTCGTGAACCGGTCAATGCCATTGGGGCCCCAACATTTTTTTTTTGCATGGGGCCCTGTGCGTTGCACCAGCTGCACCGTCGATAGTTACGACACTTCCAACATGTGTCATGTTTGCCTAGATACATGGGATAATAGAAATAAATACATTTCCCAAAATATTTATCTATGCTTGCCAAATAAAAGAGCTGAAATCGCGAGAACATTTCTTTGATTTCTCTTTAAAAAGCTCTCAATTGTTGTTTGCAGCCCCCACGTTACTATGTTGTTTTGATTACCTGACAAGCACCTATTTGGATTTTCACGCCTTAAGGTAAAGGCGACGGCCCATTTGAGACAAACAGTTGCATTAAGTCTATTTCTGGGTAAAGAAAGTGACTCTAATATTGACTCCAACACCCCGCCTTCAGTCTGGTATCGGCATAAATCTGTTTCAGGAAGGAGACGCTCTGCCTCCCGCTGTTTCCTCTGATGTGAGCTGAATGAAAAGCAGCCGACAACCAGCGAGCTCAAGCCTAAGCAGATTTATGTTCAAATGGTGATATATTGGGGAGCATTTAATGCCTTGTTGTAATCAATTCCTGAATTTACAAGGAACCCCTGAAGCGAGACTAATACTAATGTGATGTTTTCTGGCTGCCTGACAGAAAAGTAAAAGGAAATAACTTGCAGGGTTATTAAAAAGGCTGTTGGCATTTTTGATGTGATTGTAAATTAAGTAGTTAGCAATTTGTATGAGTTTAAGACGTATTGCAATAACCTCTAAAGTGATTACAATTATTACCTGAGTTTTATTCTTTTGAACTAGTTGTTCTTCGTTAAAAAAACCTGCCACAGATTGTGAGAAAATAGCAAAACATAGCAAAAATCTCAATGTTAAGAAGTCCTGGAGCCACACCAACAAACTGACTCAAATGATTTATTCCTTTGGCAAAGTCTCCATGCACCAGACTTAATTGAAGTCTGTTAACAAGTTGTTGTATTTATCCTGCTAAATAACAAACAAACAAAAGGGACCAGAGACATAATCTCGATGGGTGTAACAACGGAAGAAGTGCCAACACAATTAGGAGAAATTGGAAACGTAAAAAACAATATCATTCATAACAAACCATGATGCATGAGTTGATGTCGATGAAGAAATGTATCTGGTTTCTTTTTGGAATAATGCTCCTGAAATATGATTTATTATTTAAGCTTGGCCTTTGCCACCTCCCACATAAAAGGCTGTGAATCCACACTATACAACCCAGTAGAATATACAATACAGCACCACAACAAAATCTAACAATTTGCATTAAAAGGTCAGATCTCAGCCTACCTTACAGAGAGTCTGTTGGCAGGCAAACAGGAAATGCTAATAAGAGATAAAACAAAAGGGAGCTTCTTCAAATAAAATAGTTTCTGGTTTCCAGAGTTCAGCTATACATCAGAAATACATCGACTTTTTGGTTGATACAAAAAGGCTGAAATTATTAACTGAAATTCCGTTGATTTACTTACAGTCGCAGGTCTAAACAAGACAGGAAATATGAGATGACTTTTCACTATGTTCTTTCAGCGGAAAGCCTCGCTAGTGGCCACGACCTTGGCTGGACAACCTGGAAGTCACTTAATAGACTGCGTGTGGATCAGGGGAGGTGCAAAGCACTGATGAAAGTGTGGAACTACACCACAGAAGACACGTGCAGCTGTGGATCAGTGCAGACAATGTCCCACCTACTGGAATGTGCCGATGCCCCCCGGTGCAGCCCAGATGACCTGGCAGAACCTACCCCATCAGCTGTGGCCTGTGGCCGATACTGGCAGAACGACATCTGAGATTGCTACGGACTCGAAGAAGACTATGTTCTGACATTTTATAGATACATATTCAGAAATCAGATGTATCCATAATGGAAATAAAACTTTGGTGTACACATAGATTTGTTCTGGCGTTCGTTCTACTTCTTTGAACTGTCTGATTGTGCTGATTGGTTTAAAGACTATTCAATCAATCATTGGGAAGCCACAGCAAGTAAAGCCAAAAGTCCTTTGTTGCCCTATGTCATGCAACAGTCAAAGCCCGCCTACTTTTTAGCACTGAGGTTCAATGTGAAAGACTTACATGAATACCTCTTGTAAATGCAAAGAGTCAAATATTCGGTTTCATAGAGGAATATATCACAAAACAAGAACTTTAAACTTCATCGGGACTTTAGACTTTAAGAGCATAACATTGAATTGAATGGAAAACATAAATTGTATATCACAAAAACAGCATGGTGCTAGAGAAGAAGTCAGAAGATCATGTATCTCATCAGGATTCAATCTCTGATGGTTTAGAAAGTCTTTACAAAAGTTTGGAATATTCGTTTTTGAGATATTTCAGAGGTTATAAACCAGCTTTCCCTAGAGTCATGCTGCTACAATGGCAAACAAATGACTTCATAAAAACATAAACAAGTGCACGTACTCTATAAACATATCCATTGTTTCTTCCAGTTATTCAGCGTCATCTCATTTCTTTAGGACTCTATTTGGGATAACAGAAACTCCGTCAAAGACAAACACGTCAATACAAATCGACTCGCTGTGAAAGAACTTCAGTAATGGCTGATATGAAGAAGCATTTCCAACCGGCGCTTATTGGTGAGCACACAAAGTGGCAGTAAGTGGCGCGAGTTGAAGTTAAAACATCAAGAGGGGGAACGTTTATTAAAGACGGGATTCATAACAGAAGATCAGACGCTTCCCGAGAGCCGGGTGTGTTAATGTGGTGATTTATAGCACTCGATTTGTCTAAGGTATACAATACACTCACACACACACACAACACACACACACACACACACACACACGCACACGCACATGCACACACACACACACACACACACACACACACACACACACACACACACACACACACACACACACACACACATTCTCAACCTTATCTTTCAATTTCTCTAATCCTCTCCCTCCTGCCTCCTATTCTCCTTTCATTCCACATCCCTCTCTCCCCCTCTTTCTCTCGCTGGTTCTTGGCCCTCCGTCTGCCTCTGTGCCGGAGGTGCTGGTTGCTATTTGGATGATTTAGTCTGAGAGGGAGAGAGGGATTTCATTAGCTGTTTACCTGAGGGCCTCTGCTACCTGTGGTGCTGTAAGGATGCTTTATTAAAAAACGGAAAAAAGCCAACATTGGGCTGTGGAGGATCGCAGGGGGCTCAGCGGGTCGAGGTTTCAACCCCCGTGCATCTGGCCGTGGGTTTGAGTCCTCGGAGCGGGGGGTGCACCTGTGGGCCTGAGTTTCCTGTGGTTCCTGCAGGAGGCTTCATGTATAATGCAACACATGATGTAATGAACAAAAGGGGGGCTGAAATATGTGCAGAGGGTCCGAGTCCTTTGAGTGGGTGAACACCATGGGCTTCTGTATTTGTGGTGCTATAACATTGGTTTATGAAAAAGCTACACCTCACTACTACGGAGGTTAAACACGGCGTGGTGAGGTTGGGAGTTTGAGTCCATTGATCGCAAAAAACAAGTTGTAAGAAGGGAAATATTTCATTAACTGCCTTCAAGCCTTTTAAGAAGTTTGCTTCCGGGTTATTAAAGGAAGATTTATTACAACTTGAGTCTTATTTTAAGCATTTTGTTTGTTTTCTTTACAATATCCCCCACTGACAATTTGTTATGTTGAGTGACACTGAGCCAGGTCTCTATATTTAAGATCAGCTCAATGAAGTCCAAGTTAAGTCCAAAAACAGGTCCATTTGAGTTTCAAGACTAAGTCCAAATGCAGTCGAGTTCAAGTCAAGTCCAGAAAAAAAAGGTCCTTTTCAAGACCAAGCAATAGTTTATTTCTAATGCCAACCCTTTAATCTTATGCTTATTCACACACACAGTTTTGATAACAACTAGTTGTCACAAAGGTATGAAAAGCGAAGTTAAAAGTAGATTACTGTCCCAGATTATTCCCTCATTTGCATTACCATCACATCCAAGACCAAGACCATTCTTAGCCCAGTGAAGGACGTTTAAAACTGACAGCTTGAGGTATATTTTATTGTACTTTCTCTTCAATTAATTTGGCCAACCTTAAAGGTTTGTTGAATCCATTATTGTCATCTTTCCTAGGACAGTTTTCCAATCAAGGATGTTGCAGCAATCCAAAACCTCAGATTTAATTTAACGAGGAGGGATGGCCAAACGTTTTATGCAACCAAACATTTCCTTAAAGATGCATAGTCACATGTTTGCTGATCAAAAATGCAAGATGTTGCACCCAATATCATGTATTGGCTCTTTAACTACATAGTGAAGTGTATCTCACGCACTTACATGTCCAAAGTGTAAGTAAATATAATACATTTAACTGTGTTTTTTAGGAATCTACAACAGCATAGCAAACATGAAGTGAAATAAGGATTTCTGAGCAGGATAATTCAAACACGGATCGGTGCTGAAGGTTTCTCTCTCAGAAGAATTTCAAAAATAAACCAGCGGTATTTGTTTTATTTATTTAATAGTATTTGTCTGTCAAGCTGCAGTAAGTGGCAGAATTAATCAAGCTAATCTTTGGACCGTCAGCTTTAATCAACACTGCCTGGCATGTTAGGTGCCCTTTGACAGCATTTGTATTCAGCAGCCAGCTCTCTGCTCTCAGA
Organism: Dissostichus eleginoides; assembly: GCA_031216635.1. NCBI lineage: Eukaryota > Metazoa > Chordata > Actinopteri > Perciformes > Nototheniidae > Dissostichus > Dissostichus eleginoides. The sequence goes on from CM062278.1 coordinate 26,857,623, forward strand.
GACAGCTGTGGATATAATAGGTCACACTGAAAAGCCCTCGAAACACACACACACACACTAACACACACCACCTGCAACATATAATAATATTCCAATCCACAGATTGAACACATTTTTTACACCCACGTGCTCTCACATGTGGAGAGAAACATTAAACATGCAGAGAACTTGCAGCCAGCATGACCGTGAAAATGGGAAATATAATTCTCATTTAACACACACACACACACACACACACACACACACACACACACACACACACACACACACGGGAAATTTCTTTCTTAGGAACTCACTTTTCCGATTATATATAACAGCACTTTGAAGCACATGTGCCCATATCACAATGTCAATAAAAGTGAGATAGATGGAGGTATCTGCCCTGTGATTTGGATCAGCTAAAAATGTAACCCATGCTACATACTTCCATCTAAGCTTCATGGAAATCAAGCCTGTAGTTTTTAAGTAATCCTGCCGACAGACAGCCAAACTTAGTGTTGGGAAAATACTGAATGTTCCTTATATCAGAGTGGCACATGATAACAGAGGCCCTACGTAGCTGTAGCCGGATGTATGACTACATGGATGACGCTCATGAGACATGACCCACAGAATCTTTCAATGGTCTTTTATAATCTGAGACTGTTGCGATAACCCACAGACTTCCAAATTCACGCTGATAGGACTCCAGGAATAAGAAAAAAAAGGACAGAAAAATCACTTTTCAAAGGCATCATGTTCACTATTTCCTCCTCTTCCTCTTGGCATCAGTGTGAGAAGATAGCGCTGACAGACAGGCAGGTGGAAAGGTTGCGTTGGAGCCCGTCGCTCTGGGAGAGGCCTCGGAGCTTTACACCCCTGGAAAAGCACCACCTCTGCAGAAAGGTGAGCATCATGGGAGGCCTCTTCCTCTCTGAAGCTCCCCTGGGTGCAGAGCTGCCGGAGCACCTGCATGCTTTGGCACCTTTTTTTCTACAAGTGAGGAAACAGAATATTTATTGTCAAAGCATGTAATATATTCATTGCTATCGGGATGTTAAGAGCATTCCATGGAATATAACAAAAAGTGTTTCGGAAGTGAATTACCTACCCTACCTTTAATGTTCTAAAAGCTCTTTATTTTTCTCATGCTGCCTGTGCTGCAGCACCTCTTTTCACCCTCTGTCTGAAACCAGAGCCCAGTCTGCTATGATTGGTTAGCTGGCCGGCTTTGTTGTGATTGGTCAATCGCTTAGAGATGTCCCATATACATATACAATGTGTTGTATTTCAATTAAAGACTCCTTTCATGAAGAAAAGGAGATTTATATAACAGAAATAAGGATCTCAGGAGGGGAGCGATGTCGCAGCTGGAGCTCTTCTTTTTTTTTTACTCCATCACTCACAGTTTCCCTCCCCCCTTTTCTCCCTCCTGACCTTTTCTGTCACTTTCTCTTCTGACCTCCTGTGATCCTGCCACCTGCTACTCTCTAACCTTCCCCTCTAGCCTCCTCCAATGTCACCCCCCCCCCCCCCAGCTCATTGCTGCCATTTCCCCGCTCTTTCACCCTCAACCCACTCCTGTCAGCCCAAGCTTTCCTGTCTCCTTTAACTCTCCTTCCACAAGTCCTTCTCTAACAGCCTCTCCTCACTCTCCCTTGAGTGGTGAAGGGAGGCAATCCCAACAGTTAGCATTGCAAAGGCTCCCTTGACACAAAGCCAATGGGACTTTTCTATTGGATTTTGGATTAATGCAGAAAAGATTGCGTCGAACAAACGATTATGAAACTTATAGATTTTGTTCATCAGGATAATCTTCTCATATTAAGAACACTTTTTATTTTCGAAATAAAAAGCTAATATGAAGCTATGAAGAAATTTTGCACAGTGTCATGACTTCACGTCACCACCGCTAAGCTAAAGACGATGACGTTTAGTCGTCTCATTCAAACACTCGTTAGCAACAGCAGCTTTTTTATTAACCAGTGGGCTATTTCGTGATGTAGTTTATGTCGTAGAAAAAAAACTGAAATCTCCTCAGCTTTTGTTAACCACAGATCTTATATCAGACTTCTAACCCAAAACACATTAAAAAACCATTGAAGAGGAAACAGGAAGTGGTGAAATGCTGACTCAATTCCTGGTGTTAGGACTCATTCCTGCACCACACTATAGTCATGAACCCCCTGCCTGTCATTTCACCTTCCCTCCCCTCTCTCATTTTGAACCCCCCCCCCATCAAACACCCCACTTCCTGTCAATCTACCTCCTTGGTACATGACCCACTTACAGTTAATCCTGTGAACATTTTTCCTGTATTACTTCCCTTCCACACACACACACACACACACACACACACACACACACCACACACACACACACACACACACACACACACACACACACACACTACGCGCGCACGCACGCGCGCACACACACACACACACACACCCCTAACCTATCACTTTGCCTTACCCTTCTCCCATTTAAGTGGACTCTATCACTTGGTCATTTTAGTTTCTTCTCGGTTCTTGGCTATACATTATTTATTGCCGGGTCTATAGAGCTTATAAAGACGATAGGAGCTTGCATTCGAACCGATTCAAACGTATACTTCCAAATGAAAAAATCTAACATGTTATCAACACTTTCCATAGTCAAAACATTGTACATTTCAAATAGAAGGGTATCTTTGCAGACCATAAAAACACATATAACATACTAGAGGAAAGGGAAAACCTCAAAAAGCATACTAGGGCTTCTTCAAAAAACCACACATATCTTATATTTGAAACCATTGCCTCATGCTATTGTTTTTCTAGCGATGTTGGTCTCTAAAAATGGCTCTGAAATGTCAAAAAAATCATCCTGAGGAGAATATGAAGCACCAAATCTATCAGACCAGCACGAACATGTGTTTTTCAACGTGTCTGTACTTTCGTATTGAAACGGCAAATGTAGAAAAAGCACACATGTAAAGACTTGAAATAGCACTCGGCCATCGAGAGCCAGTGCTGTCTTTCTCCCTTTTTCTGGAGCCATTTCAACCTTTTTTCCATTCAATTCTGCCTTCATTCAAGTCGCAGAGCCCCATTGTGCTCAGAAGGAGAGGGAAAACGTATTTGAGTGAGTCTTCCGTCTGGCCTTTGTGAGACAGCAAAGAAAAGGCAAAGATGGAGAGGCTTTCTTTCACTCAAAAGGAATGAAAAGGATGGATGATTATGATGGTGGGTGAATATTTAACTTAATTCATTTACTCTTAAGGTACTGACACCATTTCATAATCGTAATAAAAACACCCTCTTCCATTGACAGTAATTATGCTTAAACATTTCCTTTTCTAACAGCAGCCTTTTTTCCTCTTGCTCAATATGAATGCTGGTAATTAAGAAACGGAGTTCAAAATTCAATGAGAGTGGGAGAGAAACCCCCTCTTTAGGATTTTAGCCTTTGTAGACCATTTACATGCACTAAAAGCTATATAACACACTACAGGGAAGGGAAAACACAATGAGTGCAAGCATTTTCCAATATGATATCGCATTTTTAACTAGCTTTTAATACATTGACCAAAGCAATCACTGACATTGACAATCAAATGTCTAAATATCAGAAAGGTTTATGTATTCTGGTCATGGTTTTATTTTTAATTGAATGTGTGGTTGTGGGGTGAAAACGTCTAAATCAATAGCCGCTTTCACACCAAGTACTTTGTCGTACTTAGTGCCCAGCACTTAGTTCCCTGCACTTAGTACCCCCATGGAACTAAGTACAGATCGCGTTCACACCGGAATAAGTTCCCTGAGGGAAGATTACGCAAATGAAGCCGCTGACGTCACTTCTTCTTCTTCTGCTTTGGGTTTACTGGCAGGCCGCAAACAACTTCACGGCGTATACTGCCACCCGAAGTCCCCGGCCGGAAGTCCCCGGAGTTGGGGACTGGCTTCAGTAGAAGCTGCTGGGAGTCCCAGCAGCTTCTACTGAAGCCTTCCGAATAAATCGCCAGAACGCCGACACCTCCTCATCACTCCACCGCTCCCATGTTTTTTTTGTGTTGCCATAAGTTATTCTCTCTCCGTTGGTGCGCGGGGCTAATGCTAATGCTAATAATGCTAATGCCAGCAAATACAATGGTGGCTTCAAAAAACTTTTCCGAGTTTTACGGGGCGTGATTTGCAATTCGCCCAGCCAATCAGAAATTGGTACTTTTTTCTCCCCAGGATAGTCCCACCTCTCTAGCAGGCACTAAACATGGGGGTAAAAGTTCTCTGAATTAAGTTCTCCTTTTGGTGTGAACGCAAAATTCCAGGCACTATCGGAACTAAACGGGAAAAGTACGGGTAAAAGTACTCCGGTGTGAAAGCGCCTAATGATGTCTCGGTTAATTGTGTCGTGTATGTTGTCACACCAACATACAGGGGATGTGTTTTGTTCGATGTAGAAAATATGTTTAAAACAGAATAGACTCAGGAAGTTCTTTAATGTAAAAAATTAATTATGTAACAACTTTAAGAAAGAACAAATCCTTCTTTGATGACAAGTTTACCACGACTGTCACTGTCAAATGTTCTCAACATCATCATAAGACGGCAAAGAAACTGACGTTTAATTGAAGTTGATCTTTGAGGTGACAATTTCTAGCTTTTCCTTAGACCTGGATTTTCTTTCTTTTGCCTAAGAAAGATTATTTTGAGTTTCATTCAGTGGCTTTGATTTCACCCATTTAATTAGTCATCATTCTCCCTCTATAAAAGCAATGCATCAGTTCTTCTCACGCTCCTATGACTCATCGATTTGTCACCTTGTAAAGTACACATCGTTCCTTCACCTCCTTCTTTGTATGGAAAAGAGACACTCGACTTGTGCCAAGGATTGACGGTAAACATCCTTTATAGCCCTCAGAACATTTTGATGAAAACATAATTGCTGCCAGGATTATGTTCACAGCCAAAGGTTGAGAAAGGTTACTTTGCATAAGAGAACATCTCAAGAACATTTTGTCCGTTTACACCTAGTGCATATTTATGACAACCCAAGGGGGGAACTACAGTACTGCCTCTGCTTAGAAAGAAAATAGTCTTTACCACTGTGTACTAACGGTTGGATCTGCGGTGACAGCAACACAACTTAAAATAACGGCAGCACTGATCGAGGTTTTCTGCAACTGTCCAAGTCTGTTCACATTTTATTTCCCATTAACCAGATTGTTAACACTGCCAGAGCCCATGCTGTGTTCCCTTTAGTGTTTACTTCCTGTCTGTCTTCTTCTGCTGTTCCCTTTAGTGTTTACTTCCTGTCTGTCTTCTTCTGATGTTCCCTTTAGTGTTTACTTCCTGTCTGTCTTCTTCCGCTGTTCCCGTTAGTGTTTACTTCCTGTCTGTCTTCTTCTGCTGTTCCCGTTAGTGTTTACTTCCTGTCTGTCTTCTTCCGCTGTTCCCGTTAGTGTTTACTTCCTGTCTGTCTTCTTCTGATGTTCCCTTTAGTGTTTACTTCCTGTCTGTCTTCTTCTGCTGTTCCTGTTAGTGTTTACTTCATGTCTGTCTTCTTCTGATGTTCCCTTTAGTGTTTACTTCCTGTCTGTCTTCTTCTGCTGTTCCCTTTAGTGTTTACTTCATGTCTGTCTTCTTCTGATGTTCCCTTTAGTGTTTACTTCCTGTCTGTCTTCTTCTGATGTTCCCTTTAGTCTTTACTTCCTGTCTGTCTTATTCTGAAGATTTCTCTGACTTCCAGCTCTTCGTCTTTTAACCTCTTTCCAGCTCTTGCTGTCTTTTTATTATTCTTTACTGTGGACAGTTTAGCATGTTTCCAAAGTTTTATGCTCTCCACAAAAATACAATATGATATTCAATATTGTCCAAGTTGTCCGTTTCTCTTTGTGAATATGGCATATGCAACATTGAAGAGTGAAGCATTATTCAAGTGCCTTAAGGTGTTATCAATTAGAAGGCCTGGGTTTTTTTAATCTGTCCCACAAGTTTTCAAAACAAAGTGACGCCCATGACGTAGACAGATTCTCTGAGACGCTATTATTATTATCAAAATTGGCAAAAAGATGTACTCGGATATGTATTCTCTCCCAAAAAAATTACCAATTAAGTTTCAGTTGTAGCTTATCTTCTTACTTTGAATATCAGGCGGCTGTGGCTCAGTGGATAGTGTGCTAGACTTCGAATCAGGGGATAGAAAGTTCGAGTCCCACTCTAGTCAGCATGTTGTTGTGTCCCTGGGCAAGACACTTCACCCCAAATTGCTCTAGTGGGGATTGTCCACAGTACTAAATGTACGTAAGTCGCTTTGGATAAAAGAGGCTAACAAAAAAATTACATGTAATGTAATGTCATACTTCTCCTCAGTTTTGCTGCAGTTTGTATTCAGCACATGCTCCTCCTCAGTCTGTCCTGCTGTCACCCCTCTGCCTCAGCGACTCTCACACCTCCAGCTATATGTAAACTACCCGGCATATGCAGAGACATTTCCATGCTCTACCTCTGTCTGTCTGTCTCTCTTGGCCTCTTTGTGTTCATGCATAAGAACATGCAGTTGTGTGCATCCATGTAGACAAACTACTTATGGAAATGCCACTGCTCCCTGTCTATCATTCTCTCCCTGTTTGCTCTGTATTCACTGTTTTTATATGTTACGATTTTAAATGCAACTGCTCTGTATTCATAGACAGCCTCTAGCTCCACATTATTACAGCCACCTGAATATCAACACTGCCCATAGTCAGAACTTTGTATCTCATTGAATTTTTACAAAACTGTATTTGTTTCAGTGTAGCCTGGGTATTTTTGAGTTATCAAATGTGGCATGGAGCCGGTATTTCCCCAACAAAATCATAATGAAAGGGATCAACTGGGAATTTCCACCTAATTCTGCAACTATATGGAGCGTTTTTTAAGTCTCTTTCTGCACATTATTTAGTTTTCAGGACTATATGTTTCATTGTCTCTCATGACACCTGTTACCATTCAGGTAGCAGCTTTTTAAATCACCAAGATATGTTCTGTGTTTGTTCCCATGATAACCAAATGGTCACGATGGAGGTACATTTGCCTCAGTACTGTATGTGAACAAAACCACAATCTATGTGTAAATGTTTAATCGGTAAATGTATAATTAATATATTTGTACTCAAACAAAAATGTATACAAACATGTGTGCAAGATAATACACAGAGCCAATACACACACAATAATATTGACTGTAATATTGACTAATTAAATGAAGAATGCATATTATTCGCCGCTAGTTATTCAAAAAACAACAAGAAAGAAAACTAAAACAGACTGCATTCTTTACTTTGAAATGATGAAACCATGTCATCAGGATTTATCCACAGATAAAAACTGTATCCCAAATGAGGTAAATGCTGAAAAGTTCATCACAAATGCCTTTAATTTATTTGTAAATCAACTAAATGTATTTTTATTTATTCATTAATTTAATTTTTTATTTTTATTCGTGAAATTATTTGCAGATCCTTCAAACATATTTGTCCATTTTTATTATACTGTTTTAGTATTATTATTATTTTTATTTTTGTCAATATGTTTTACTTAGATTTTAAGTGTACACATTTTTTTCCATTTTTTGGGAAGTTTTTTTACAACAACAGATTACACATTTTCGGATTGTCCATCTGTTCACAAAAATATTTTAAAAAACAAATCCGCATCCATAGGCAGTGTTGGGACTAACGCTTTTCAAAGTAACGCCGTTATTTTTGGCAGTAACTAGTACTCTAACGCATTATTTTTTAAATTCAGTAACTCAGTTACCGTTACTACATGGTGCGTTACTCCGTTATTTTTTTTATATAGTCTCGGCTCCCAGACGTTGGTGAGCGGCGCCAACAGCGAGGCGAACAGAGATGAGAACTGTACTTAAGTTCAGTACTTGAGTAAATGTACTTAGATACTTCCTGTGTCACATGCGGAGACGCGCTGTGGGCGTGTTTGTGTTTACTAACAAGACTATCATGGCGGCGGCGGAGCTCAAGTCGAGTTTCTCCGCCTGGAGATATTCTCACTATTTCACTTTTGTCGAGCACAAAGAAAAGAACGTTTTAGTTAAATGTAAGTTGTGTCTTGGCGGGTCAAAATCCTATCGACTGCCCAAAACAGCAATTCAAATCTGTTGAAACATCTGCAGAAACAACATGCTGGGACGAAGCTAGTAGCTAAGACTTGATAGATTGTATTATTCTCCAATGCAATAACAGTACTGAAATGAAGGCTATAAGGGCATTAATGGGAGCCCTTTTTTAAGTAACTAAAAAGTTACTGTTCACAGTAACGCATTACTTTTTGGTGTAAGTAATCAGTAAAGTAACTGAGTTACTTTTGAAATGAAGTAATTAGTAATGGTAACTAGTTACTGGTTTTCAGTAACTAGCACAACACTGTCCATAGGCCACCATTATTTTGTACGTATCTACACACATTTTTTAGTTATTATTGTTGGAGGGGTTTTACATTTACAGATTACTTCCCCATATGTTCACACATCATTTTGAGACTATCTACATCCATAGGCCACGTTATTTCGTTCGTATCCTCCCCCTGTGTCTCTTTCTCTCCATCACATGCATTTGTCTAAAAGTGACTCACATGTATTTGTTTTTAAAGAAGCTGATTCTCTCTGTCTCTCCAAGTGTTTTCTTTCCCACTGTTTACACTCTGACTTTGCTTTTGTACGCATTGATGTATATATTCCACTACGTTACAGGTTACAGGTTCCCTATCTCCCCCCCCCCCTGCATGCTCTGCTCTCAGGTGTGTTATTTATGAGTCAGTCTGCTGGCCTGTGAATTTCTCTTCTCCATTTTATGCTCAACTCCTTCAGAACTCATTAGACTGTGAAGGGCAATCTGAAAGAGAGGGAAAGTGGCATTTTTTCCTCTTTTCCCTCTGCCTACAGCGAATACATATGGACGATGTTTTTTAAAGGTGGGCTGTGTCGCTTTCAGCAGAGGCAGGGAATGGTAACTGGGACAACATCGATCTGGATAACAAATCTGAGTGCTACAAGGAACAAAAGTGACAAGAAAAATACTGCTGGGCTCTATTTGCTGCTGAGACACTCCACTGGATTGTCTCAGGTGCTGTCTTTACCTCTCTCTCTCTTTTCACCTCTTAAAATGAACATTTCAGGTAACAACAGAGGCAGAAGCCTGCATAGAGTTTTAAAACATACTTATTTACAACTTAGCTTTTAGGCTATAAAACTGCATGGGCTAACAAAATGGCAAATAGGAAAAGAATGACGTTTAAGGTGACTGACATTTTTTTGTGTCAAAAAGAACACCAAGCAGGTATTACAGATGGTAAAAAACCCTAACTGAGTATACAACACAAACCCTACCAATTCAATTTTAAAAACAAAATCCATTTTCCATTGCAGCTGATAGTAAAAAAACGTTGGGCACCAATGTATTTTGGAGCAGAGTTAGGTTGCAAACACATTAGCAGTATCAGTGTTAAATATGTTGCTCAATCTCAAATTGAATTCTAAATTGTAATATTTATGAAATAGTTCCATTAACAATACTTTGGACACAGTGGTCTTGAACCACACACACATTCACAGTCATAATTAAATGCAAAATAAAGTAACTCTATACACCATGCACATACATAAGATAAAATAAAAACACAAAGATGTACAGTATGCACTTCACAATACCGAAAAACTACTACATTTTATTCTGGATTTCATCATATGTTCACAGTGTGTGTGTGTGTGTGTGTGTGTGTGTGTGTGTGTGGGACTGCAGGTCTTCACTGTGAGACAAGGGTCAACTTGTAAGATGAGCTGAAGGCAGAAAGAGAAAAACACGGGGTGGCTCGACTTGTGGCTCGTGCCACAAAGCATCTTGGGATTGGATCTGACCTCTGACCTCTGTAACAGCCACAGTCTCTCCCTCCACACTTTCTCTCTCTCAATGTAACACTAAAGCAGGAAAGATGTACAACAACATCTTAGCATTTAGAGTTTAGGCCAACAGTCAATCTTTTTTTGGATGTGTCTTTGGTTAGAAGCCTGAAATAAGGTCTCTGGAGCTGAAGAGATTTGAATGTTTTGTTCTACAACATAAAATATGTCATTAAATACCAAACTGGTGAATTTAAAACTGATGGTTGCTCACAAGTGTCTAAACGACTAAACGACATCACTCGCAATGTTAGCTGCCGTTAGCTTAGCAGTCATGTATGTAAACAAATAAATAACGTGGTGTAAATATATGGAGATTATCCTGCTTTGCCACAGAGATTATTTCCTGCACAAATCCAATGTAAAAATCCCAATCGGCTTTTGTCAAGGGAACCAAGGAGATGCTACCTTCAGGGTCCACTAAAGAAATACTTCATCTCTGTACCACACTTCAGCTTCTCTGTTCACCATCTCCCCTTTGTTAGCCACATTTCATTCACTTACACCTCCTCCTTTGCTTTCTCCTTCTTCTCTGATTTACTTTCACCTCCGCTCCCTCGCTCTCTTTCTACCTTATATATATATTTATTTAAATCTCTTATCATCTGTCAGGCAGGAAAACAGCCATTTGGGGTCCTGCCAACACCTATTTCACACACACACGCACATGCACACACACACACACACACACACACACCACACACACACCACTGGTCTAATATAGCTCTCAGCACAATCTCACACCATCTTCTCGTCCCCTCCCTCTCTCTATCATCTTCAGATCCCCCCGGCTTCCCTTCTGTGGTATCGCTTCCTTGCTTCCTTCCCTTCCTGCTTCCTTAATCCTTTCCTTTCCTCAGTTGCCTCCTTCTTTTCATCCTTTGCCTCTTGGTTAGTTGCTTCTGCCATCTTGCTTCCTCCCTCCTCCATCTTTCTATCTATTCGCAGTAATGAGAAAACAGGGACTGCTCAGCTGGCCTGTTTGTGTGTGTGTGTGTGTGTGTGTGTGTGTGTGTGTTTGTGTGTGTTTATAAGACTATGGGAATTGCATTTCAGATGGGTTCATTTGCCTTGGCGCAGCTCTGCTCTGGTACCTGTCAATTTGTGTGTGTTTTTGTGTGTGCGTGTGTGCGTGTGTGTGGCCTCTCCATCTCCTAGGTGATCTCTAATGTCACACACACTTACAGCCTTCTCTCTCTCAAACAATCAATCTCTGTCAGCATCTGTATGTGTGTGCAGGCATCTCCTTAAGGCATTTTTGACAGACATCTAACAGACTTTGCTGTGTGCACATGATGTTCTAAGTAGAGTATACAAAGTGTGTGTGTGTGTTTTTGCCTATTTAAGATGCCAGTGGCAGTCTTACTGTCGTCTTCCTTGTTCTGCTAGAGACCTGCCAGCAAATCCCTAATGAATCAGAGATATGTGGTGTGTTGTGTGTGTGTGTTGTGTGTGTATGTGTTTTCAAGTGCATGGCTGCAGTTATGTCCGTCAGTTGGAATTTGAGTGTGTGTGTGTACACAGTCATCAGTGTATTTTACTCAATTCTGTTCAAATGACTCTTATGTCACATGACAGCTTCCAATGTTTCAAGTTTTTTAAATTGTATTTGTCATACGAACATAGCTACAGTGTAGTTATGACGATGAAAATCTTAGGTCACAGGCTTCTCCAACAGAGCAACACAATAATACACATAAACAGAAAAATATAGTGCAAGTAAATATTAAAAAGTAAATACAAAAAGAAAAATAGTTTAAAAAAAGTGAAATAGTGAAATAAGAGTCTATATGCAAGCTATTGGAATGATATATTAGATAAATAGATACATAATTACTAAGTAGCAGATGAATGTTATGGATGTTGTTTCAGCAGTTCGCCGTCTGTGATCTGGCAGATGACGGTCGTGTCGTCAGCAAACTTCCGATGGTGTTGGAGCTGTGTGTGGCCACGCAGTCGTGAGTGAACAGGGAGTAGAGGAGAGGGCTGAGCACGCAGCCTTGAGGGGCTCCGGTGTAGAGGATCAGGGTGGAGGATGTGATGTTCCCACCCGCACTGCCTGGGGTCTGCCCGTCAGGAAGTTCAGGATCCAGTCACAGAGGGCGCTGTTGAGCCCGAGGTCTCTGAGCTTGATGGCCAGCTTGGAGGGCACAATGGTATTGAAGGCTGAACTGTAATCAATGAACAGCATTCTCACATATGTGTTCCTCTGGTCCAGGTGTGTGAGGGCAGTGTGGATGGTGAGGGCTATGGATGCCGTGTGTGTGTGTGTGTGTGTGTGAGTGTGTGAGTGTGTGTACTTAATAAAGGACAAGCTGTGCTTAATGCCCAGAGTCTTTAACTTTTCCTCTCTAACTGAGTTGACAGCCAGCAGCTGAAGGCTCAATATGTGTGTGTGTGTGTGTGTATTTGTTTGTGTGTGTGTGTGTGCGTGTGTGCATGTGTGAATGTGTATGTGTGTGCACCAGACCTCTCTTTTTGAATTTGATGCTTTATGTAAATATATGTTGTAAATTGTCACTCAGCAGGATTTCTATTTAGTTCATTGAAAGTCTATATTTTCAGTGTTAAACAATCATCGCCTAATGGGTCGTAGTGTTGCTCTGAATTTCAAGTAGGCAACTACTTACTGACATTTTGTACGTGGGTGACATGCAAATAACTACCTACTACCTAGAAGTTGAAGCGCATATTTTGGTGACACTATGCCGACTGATGGCGGCCAAATCAAGACATAAAGAGGCTTAAGATGTGAAATAGCCTTCCTCCGCTTTCTACTGCCAGCACCCTTCATCTTACCGCAGTCATCTTCAAACTCAGCCTACACATACACATACATTTGATAGGTTTCATGAGTGCATCTTGCAAATTTGCGATGCTCTTACGATATCAAATCTGTCCATAGACAGAATCAGAAGTCCATTATTTGTCCCACAGCAAGGATATAGTTACTGCAAAGGAAGAGTGCAGAGAAAATAAAAGAGTAGATTAGTAAATCAAATAAATAGGCAAGCACACGTTAATAATATAAAAATCAATACGTTCATATCCAAGGAAGACAAAATAAGTAGCAAGTAAAAGTACAAAAGTATTAACACCAACGTTTTACTTTTTATGCATAATAACCCAATTCAGAATCATATATGAAATGACTGTATCACTGGAGAAATACATCCTATAATATACCTATGTTTATTTATTAGTTGGTTTTTATTATGTATTATATAATAATTGTAATCTGTAAAGAGACTAAAGCTGTCAGTAAAAAGGAACATATTGGCTTTCAAAATGTAGTGTTGTAGAAGTATAAGATTTCATAAAATGATAATACTCAGGTAATATACAAGTAGCTCAAAAATGTGCACAATGCTAGAATAAACGTACTTCATTAGATGCCACCACTGCGACGTGGAAACTATACCGACATCACTGCCGAGAGGAAACACAAATGTGCAATATTTCTGCAATATATAAAGATTCAATGGAAAAATCCTATTGGTTTTTATGTTCCCCTTGTGATGCTTACTTAAGGGTCGGCCTTCAAAAATACGGCATCACAACACCGTCCTACGTCAATGCAGCAAAGAGGGAATCTTAACCTCCAGATGTAAGTAAAGACAAGATTTCTAAGTTGATGTTATATTGCTCTTTAATAATTATTTACAGGTGTGCAACAATTATATGATCTATTAGTAACTACTGTCTATCAAATTGTAACGATTGTATGTATTACTTCATGAATTTTACTTAACAGACTGTACGTTTGTCATGCTTTGCTTTCTGTTATTTTGTTCATGTATGTTGTCAGCCGTTGCTTTTGTCGGGATCGCCTTGAAAACGAGAAGGTGCATCTCAAGGGGTTTATCCTAATAATTACATTTCTATATATCTCGTCTTTTTACTCATGTTTTTAAATGGGATTTAATACAGCATGAAGGATAAGTGTGAAATTGTTGTTGTGTGTACCTTCATTGGACTGACAGCTCATCAGGAGTAACTCAGACTGACAGGAGTTTGAATTCACTCTCAGTCTCACTCAAGGACGGTTTGAAAGGAAAAACAAGTTCGACCCGACGACTGTCGCTGTGAAAACCTTTCAGCGACTCCCCGTCAGACAAGAGAGGATTTCAGTAGTTATTTATCTGTCCATGAGAAGCTCAGTCTAGAAATATTTGAGTCATTTTTCATTGACGTCCAAATATGATCACGATACAATTCCCTTTAAAAGTTTATATTTCTCTAAAGTGAGTTTAATCAACAGTGCAGGTAAACAAGAAATGCTCATTTGGACTTATGTAGCTTCATAGAATATAATGAATATCAAAAATGAATTATGAACGGTCAAATTCAATGTTTTTTTGACAACTGCGATTACGTTCTTAAACCAAACTTGAATAATATGTATATTCATGGTATTTAAAAGGCACAACTTCTGATGATAAACAATCATTGTGGATGAAGCGTGTGCTGAAACAATCCCACTGGAAGCTGTTCATTATAACGTGTGTGTGTGTGTGTGTGTGTGTGTGTGTGTGTGTGTGTGTGTGTGTGTGTGGAAAGGAAGGTTACACTCATATAGCCGTAGAGGATATACATCATGCGATGTGACTTTGACAATGATGCTGATTTACAATAACTGAACTCAAGTACATGATCTGAGTACTTCTACTTTTACTCAAGTACAAGATCTGAGTACTTGTGTACTGGTGACGTAAGGGCGTTGGCTGCAGGGGAAAGACTGCTTTATTGATTATGATTTGTATGTTTAAAATATCAAGAATACGTTTTGTCCTCACACTAACAGACACCCTTCAGACTGTCTCATCTCATTCATGTAATATTCATTTTTAGTTAGCATGTAGTTAGCATGTTGTTAGCATGTTGTTAGCATGTTGTTAGAGCAGCTGCAGCTATTATAATCAATAATATAAATAACTGTTAGCAATAAACACATGATGAGTCTGAGCCTGAGGTGAGAGCAGAGATCAGCTGAGAGTCATTTCACTCTGAAAACGGTCACTTACCAAGAGTTTAACGAGGAGGAAAACTTCTTCTTCACGACGGGAACAAAGTGAAAGTAACTTCAGAGAACAGGAAGGAGAGAAGTTGATGTGAATCATTGGCTCTACATCAGCTTTATCCTGTGGCAGCACATGGTATCACATCAAAAACGTTTTTCATTTTCAAAAATGCTTTTTATTAAATCAAATATATTATTTATCTCCAACTCATCTCATTGATCTATCAGATAATAAATGTTTTTCTATTTAAAATGTTTTTTTACTGATTTAAACAATATTTTATTGATTTAGGAAAATTATGTTATTAGCTAGTACACTGGCGCTATCCTGTGGTATCACATCAAAACTACAGTCAGTGTTTAGAGTGCATATTAACCCTCCTGTTGTTTTCATTTTCCCGCCCCTTACTTTGGTGTTCGCGGTCAAATTTGACGGGTCCTGTTTTAACTGCTATTACATTAATACAAAAACTATTAATCATCACCATGTGCGGTCATTTTTGACCAGGAACACCATGGGTGTTACAAAGTTGACTAAATCATCCAAAATTCAATGAAAGCAATTTTATATGTTCAAATGTCGACTGTGAAGGATATCATAAAGCCTTTAAGGTGGGGTGGGTAAGTTTGAGAAACCGGCTCGAGATACACTTGTTGTTATATTCCATGGAATGCTCTTAACATCCCGATAGCAATGAATATCTGAAGTGCTTTGACAAAAAATCCATAAGAAAATGTCATCCGTGGAAGCCGTAGAACTGTAAAAACCACGACCAATCATCTGAGCCGGCCCGGCTAAAATAACTGGATGGCCTACCTGCCTGTCAGCCTTCCATCTGTGCACAAACTTATCTCGTGCCCTCATTGGTCATGTGCGCGTTCGTGTGTGTTGGAGGAGGGGCTCTGTGAGGAAGTGGCAGATTTTTTCCGGCTGTGTATTTTCAAATTCTAGCGCACTCGAGCTGCTTTCTCCAAAATTACCTACCCCACCTTTAATGCAATCGAATGTAAAACAAAAAAGTTCTGATTGATGAAAGTAGTAAATCGGTCAGATATGACCCGAACACAACAGGAGGGTTAAAAGAGACTACGAATGAAACAAAATGAAATGCAAATGAGGATTAGATGTTATAAACAATTATAAATAAAAAAATAAATTAAACACAATTATTATTATTATTGAATTAATAATTAATACAGACATTAATTAATACATGCAGAAATTAATATAGTTATAAGTTAAATAATAGCTACATATGGAAATAAATAAGTGGAGAAAGGAACAATTAATTAACAAATAAAGATAGAAGTATATTTAGAAGGTTAGGACGTCTAACCTCATAAGCTTACAAAAAGGAATACATACATTAAAGTGAAATATATTTTCAGGAAACAAATTAAAGATATTTATTTTGTATGTGTTAGTAAATCTCTTAGTGGTTGACCAATCACAACAGAGCCGGCCAGCTAACCAATCAGAGCAGACTGGTACTGGTTTCAGACGGAGGGTGAAAAGAGGTGCTGCAGCACAGGCAGTATGAGAACAAGAAAGAACTTTTATCACGTATCAAGTAGAAAATATATATCAAATAACTTAATAGGTATAAAAACTCCTATTTCTTAATAAAATACATTTGAACTAAATTAAGAAATGTATTTTTATAATCAGTCAAATAATTGTTCTTAAACAGAAACGAATCATGTCTTTAAATAAATAAAATTATGTTTCAATCAATGAGGTTATAACTTTTTCCAAATAAAAAATATTTTAGACAGTTAACAAAATAAAATAACCAAATGTATAGATAAATAAAATATATATTTAATAATATTCAATAAAAACTTCATAAATTAATGTTATTTGATTTCAATATTAAAATTATATTAAAGTATTTTCTTGTTAGAAATAAATATTACCTTAAATATATTAAATGATTTTGATCACAATAAAATATAGATAATAAATCATTATACATGTTATAATGAAAATGACTTTTGAATCATTAAAATATGTATTTAAAGTTATTTTAGATATTAATAGCATCTTCTTTTCAAACGTTTAAAAAATCAATAAAAACCAAAAATAAATACAATACTTTTTAGCAAGTATTACAAATAAAATATATTTTTTAATTAATACATTAACTTTACATTAATAAAATAACTTAAATTCAAAATATTTTAAAATCTATTAAATTGGTTTTAATTAAAGTTTTTCAGACAATTTTACATAGTAAGAAAATATGTATTAAAGGTCCCATGTCATGGCCATTTCTACTGATCATAATTCCATTGTTGAGGTCTACTAGAATAGATTTACATTGTTCAATGTTCCAAACTCACATTGGTTTCTCATACAGCATCTCTGTATAGTATGTGTATTCACTCTCTGTCCTAAACGGCTTGTTGGAGCTCCTGCCCCCCCCTCCCTATGAGCCCAGCGACCATCTGCGAGACAGCGAAACCCAGCCCGAAACCAGCCCAACACCCGCAGCCTGGCTGGGAGTTTGTGTGTGACTCACAGCCTCGCCGCGTCCCGCCCGTCTCAGGGAGGAGAAATCGGCGGAGCTTCAGCTGAGAAAAGATTGAGTGTGTGTGTGAGGAAGTCCGTTACGTTACGTCCGTGGATTGGTCCAAATGGACCAATCCACGGACGTAACGTAACTCCACGGATTAGCCCATTTGCATAAAAACCTTCATAACACACAAGGGGACGGGTAATAACCGGAAAAGCATGACATGGGACCTTTAATAAATGAACTAATTTCAGTCGGGTTTAGGAGTCATTATGCTGACTCGTGTTAACTGAGAGGAGACGCCATCTTTATCTTTGTCTGATATCAGTATTAGGATGCAGCAGCAGAGACCTGGACCTGAATCTGAAGATGGACCTGGATCCAGCTGTGTGTCCATGAAGAGTAACGGGTCTATGGATCACCCTGAAAACTTTAAATCTGGACGTCCTGCAGAGGGAAGGTGAGAATGTTAAAGTGTGGAACGTGATCAGCTTCTTTCTGAGGAGTTCAGAGTTTCTTCTCCCGGACGCTGGGCCATGGTTCTGTTAGCTCTTTGGTTCTTCTACCTTACTCCATCTTTTCAGAGATGTTTATTTTATTCTTGTGTTGTTGTGTATTTCCTGTTGTTGCTTTTGCTCTGCTAGAAGTCTGAAACTGATCTGAAGCTAAAGAAAGAGCAAACTGATCCATGAACTGGAACCAGAAAGAATCTGCTATAACTAACTTTGTTCTCTTTGACTTTTGTATCAGGAAGCAGCGGAAGAAACCTGGACCAGAAGATGGACCTGAAGATGGAGCTGAAGATGGACCTGAAGATGGATCTGAAGATGGATCTGAAGATGGATCTGGACCCAGCTGTAAAAGGAGAAGGTTTGTGATCCGTCTGACCTGTTGAAACATTTCTTATTTAGATCTAAACCGTGAAATATGATTCCTGATATTTGAGGCAGAAATAGTAAATGCACTGAGCAATGAGCTGTGGCTCTCTGTCAGCCTGGCTACAGTGCTGAAAAGAAATCTTGCATTATTCTTATTCTCATCTATTAATGAAGAGTAGTAAGCTGCTCTCGCTTTACGCAGTGCTTTCTTATATTCACTGAGAGTAATATGCCAAATTAAACGAGATTCTTCGAGTTTAGTGGAACGCCATATCCTTTCAAGTTGTCTCGACTTTTGCTTTATTTTGCGAGTTTCGGCATTATGCCATGGAGCTAGTCTATGTTGTTTTATTTTCTTCTTTTTCAAAGGAGCAACAGAGTCTAATTTTATTCGCAGCGCATCTGTAGCACTATCAACAACATGATCAATTTGGGGTGGTGTACATTTTGTATAAGTTTCCTCCCTTACATGCAGACAAGCTATCGAGTTAAGTATTGGTGGAATCTCTTCTTTAAATTTGGCTATAGCACTAACAGATAGGTTTCTGCTGCAGGAACTTTTGACTAATGGTTTGTAGTCTAGTAACAGTACTTCAAAAGTTACTAAGAAATGGTCGGATAAAGCAGGATTATGCGGTTCGACTAATAGTTGCTCAATTTCAATACCATAAGTCAGAACAAGGTCGAGAGTGTGATTATAGAAGTGGGTTGGTTTATTTACACTCTGACGGAAACCAATAGAGTCTAATATAGAGTTAAATGCAACAGTAAGGCTATTTTTATCATCGTCAACATGAATATTAAAGTCACCTACGATAATTACTTTATCTGTTTTAAGAACCAAAGTTGATAAAAACTCAGAGAATTCTGTTAAGAATTCTGAATAAGGACCTGGTGCACGGTACACTGTAACAAATACGATTGGATGCAAAGTTTTCCAGGTCGGATGCGTAAGACTAAAAACAAGACTTTCAAAGGAGGTATAATTTAATTTTGGTTTAGTATTGATAAGTAAATTTGAGTCAAAGATGGCTGCAACTCCACCTCCTCGGCCTGTGCCTCGAGCAATATGAGTATTGATATGGCTGGGTGGAGTGGCTTCATTTATGCTGACATATTCTTCATGTCTCAACCAAGTTTCAGTGAGACAGCAAATATCAATATTATAATCTGATATTAAATCATTTACCAATATTGCTTTAGATGCTAGAGATCTTATATTTAAGAGACCACATCTAATCTTCCTGTTTTGTTACATTTACTTTTATTAGGTTATTATGTATGACACCTCTATTAGGCTTCATCTTAAATTGTCCTTGGGCAGACACACACACCGTTAATATTGGGTATTTTATTGGGTTCGGGATTCCTATGGATGACTGCCCAGGAGAGAGCGCAGAGAAGCGTGTAAGACTGCGACTCCGCCTCCTGGTCTCAACTCCAGTTTGTCATGGATTAAGTCCACAAATCCCTGAAATGTTTGCCGAAATGAGATGTGCACCTTCCAAAGTAGGATGAATGCCGTCTCTCTTAATCAGACCAGGTTTTCCCCAGAAGGCTGTCCAATTATTTACGAAGCCCACATCGTTTGCTGGGCACCACCAAGACAACCAGCGCTGAAATGATGATATGCGGCTATACATGTCGTCATTGATCAGATTGGGGAGGGGACCAGAGAAAATTACGGTGTCCGACATTGTTTTAGCATATCTACACACCGACGCCACATTAAGTTTAGTGCATTCTGATTGGCGTAAACGAACATCATTACCACCGACGTGAATAACAATCCTACTGTATTTACGTTTATTTTTAGCCAGCAGTTTAAGATGCGCCTCAACGTCGCCCGCTCTGGCCCCCGGAATGCATGTGACTGTGGAGGCTTTGGTCTCTAAATTCACGTATCTCATAATAGAGCTACCAATAACCAGAGTTGACTCCTCAGCGGGTGCCTCGCTGAGTGGGGAAAATTTGTTAGATACGTGAACGGGTTGGTGGGGACCTGTGGGTCTCCTGTAATGCCTCTTCTGAACAGTCACCCAGTCTCCCTGCTGCTCGGGAGTTGTCGGGGGACGGCTAGTAGGAGCTACCTCTTGCCGGTCCGCACCGACTAACATGGGCTTTACTGTAGCTGAGTTACTTTCTAAAATGCGGAGCCGGGCTTCTATGGCTATGATTCCCGCCTCCAACCTAACAACTATACTACATTTAACACATGTATCGGTACCAGTAAAGGAGGTAGGGAAGTAACCAAACATGAGACAGGTAGAGCAGGAAATAGCACCCGAGGGTGGGGAAGGAGCCATGGCTAGCTATCAAGCTAAAGTAGCTACCGTTAGTAAACCCGAAAAGAGTGTAGGCAACTGTGGAGTTACAGTCGCTAAGAGAAGGAGAGTTGTGGGTGCTTAAGCTGTAGTAACGTGTGATTACAACGTCAGGCAGTTGCCGTGATCAAGAGTTTTAAAACGATCGATTAAGTTAATATAAGCTATCAGCAGCAGAACAGGCACACAGGATACCCAGAGGTGACAACCGGAAGTTACAACACGCTTACCGCAACAGTGAGGGTCCGTGTATTATGACCTACTCAATAACTCAGCTCAGAGTATGCTTTGCGACGTGCATGTCCCCTCGCTCTGAGTGTTCTCTTGAGGTGTCTTTCACTTATGTGAAACCCGTGCCTATTGCCAAGCACTGATGTTATATCTTTATATTTTAGGCCAAGCTCAAAGTAAAAATCGATCAACCGCGAAGGGGTTTTGCGAGATCTCGCGAGATCTCGCGAATTTTGCGAGATCTCGCGAAGGGGTTTTGCGATCTCGAGATCTCGCGAAGGGGTTTTGCGAGATCTCGCGAAGGGGTTTTGCGAGATCTCGCGAGATCGCGAAGGGGTTTTGCGAGATCTCGCGAAGGGGTTTTGCGAGATCTTGCGAGATCTCGCGAAGGGGTTTTGCGAGATCTCGCGAGATCTTTGCGAGATCTCGCGAAGGGGTTTTGCGAGATCTCGCGAAGGGGTTTTGCGAGATCTCGCGAAGGGGTTTTGCGAGATCTCGCGAGATCTCGCGAAGGGGTTTTGCGAGATCTCGCGAGATCTCGCGAAGGGGTTTTGCGAGATCTCGCGAGATCGCGAAGGGGTTTTGCGAGATCTCGCGAAGGGGTTTTGCGAGATCTCGCGAGATCTCGCGAAGGGGTTTTGCGAGATCTCGCGAGATCTTTTGCGAGATCTCGCGAAGGGGTTTTGCGAGATCTCGCGAAGGGGTTTTGCGAGATCTCGCGAGATCTTTGCGAGATCTCGCGAGATCTCGCGAAGGGGTTTTGCGAGATCTCGCGAAGGGGTTTTGCGAGATCTCGCGAAGGGGTTTTGCGAGATCTCGCGAGATCTCGCGAAGGGGTTTTGCGAGATCTCGCGAGATCTCGCGAAGGGGTTTTGCGAGATCTCGCGAAGGGGTTTTGCGAGATCTCGCGAGATCTTTTGCGAGATCTCGCGAAGGGGTTTTGCGAGATCTCGCGAGATCTTTTGCGAGATCTCGCGAGATCTCGCGAAGGGGTTTTGCGAGATCTCGCGAAGGGGTTTTGCGAGATCTCGCGAAGGGGTTTTGCGAGATCTCGCGAAGGGGTTTTGCGAGATCTCGCGAGATCTCGCGAAGGGGTTTTGCGAGATCTCGCGAAGGGGTTTTGCGAGATCTCGCGAGATCTCGGAAGGGGTTTTGCGAGATCTCGCGAAGGGGTTTTGCGAGATCTCGCGAAGGGGTTTTGCGAGATCTCGCGAGATCTTTTGCGAGATCTCGCGAAGGGGTTTTGCGAGATCTCGCGAGATCTTTTGCGAGATCTCGCGAAGGGGTTTTGCGAGATCTCGCGAAGGGGTTTTGCGAGATCTCGCGAGATCTCGCGAAGGGGTTTTGCGGATCTCGCGAGATCTCGCGAAGGGGTTTTGCGAGATCTCGCGAAGGGGTTTTGCGAGATCTCGCGAGGGGTTTTGCGAGATCTCGCGAGATCTCGCGAAGGGGTTTTGCGAGATCTCGCGAAGGGGTTTTGCGAGATCTCGCGAGATCTTTTGCGAGATCTCGCGAAGGGGTTTTGCGAGATCTCGCGAAGGGGTTTTGCGAGATCTCGCGAGATCGCGAAGGGGTTTTGCGAGATCTCGCGAGATCTCGTGAAGGGGTTTTGCGAGATCTCGCGAAGGGGTTTTGCGAGATCTCGCGAAGGGGTTTTGCGAGATCTCGCGAGATCTTTTGCGAGATCTCGCGAAGGGGTTTTGCGAGATCTCGCGAGATCTTTTGCGAGATCTCGCGAAGGGGTTTTGCGAGATCTCGCGAAGGGGTTTTGCGAGATCTCGCGAGATCTCGCGAAGGGGTTTTGCGAGATCTCGCGAGATCTCGCGAAGGGGTTTTGCGAGATCTCGCGAAGGGGTTTTGCGAGATCTCGCGAAGGGGTTTTGCGAGATCTCGCGAGATCTCGCGAAGGGGTTTTGCGAGATCTCGCGAAGGGGTTTTGCGAGATCTCGCGAGATCGCGAAGGGGTTTTGCGAGATCTCGCGAGATCTCGTGAAGGGGTTTTGCGAGATCTCGCGAAGGGTTTTGCGAGATCTCGCGAGATCTCGCAAAACCCCTTCGCGATCTCGCGAGATCTCGCAAAACCCCTTCGCGAGATCTCGCAAAACCCCTTCGCGAGATCTCGCAAAACCCCTTCGCGAGATCTCGCGAGATCCCGCAAAACCCCTTCGCGAGATCTCGCAAAACCCCTTCGCGAGATCTCGCGAGATCACGCAAAACCCCTTTGCGGTTGATCGATTTTTACTTTGAGCTTGGCCTAAAATATAAAGATATAACATCAGTGCTTGGCAATAGGCACGGGTTTCACATAAGTGAAAGACACCTCAAGAGAACACTCAGAGCGAGGGGACATGCACGTCGCAAAGCATACTCTGAGCTGAGTTTGAGTAGGTCATAATCGGACCCTACACGGACCCTCACTGTTGCGGTAAGCGTGTTGTAACTTCCGGTTGTCACCTCTGGGTATCCTGTGTGCCTGTTCTGCTGCTGATAGCTTATATTAACTTAATCGATCGTTTTAAAACTCTTGATCACGGCAACTGCCTGACGTTGTAATCACACGTTACTACAGCTTAAGCACCCACAACTCTCCTTCTCTTAGCGACTGTAACTCCACAGTTGCCTACACTCTTTTCGGGTTTACTAACGGTAGCTACTTTAGCTTGATAGCTAGCCATGGCTCCTTCCCCACCCTCGGGTGCTATTTCCTGCTCTACCTGTCTCATGTTTGGTTACTTCCCTACCTCCTTTACTGGTACCGATACATGTGTTAAATGTAGTATAGTTGTTAGGTTGGAGGCGGGAATCATAGCCATAGAAGCCCGGCTCCGCATTTTAGAAAGTAACTCAGCTACAGTAAAGCCCATGTTAGTCGGTGCGGACCGGCAAGAGGTAGCTCCTACTAGCCGTCCCCCGACAACTCCCGAGCAGCAGGGAGACTGGGTGACTGTTCAGAAGAGGCATTACAGGAGACCCACAGGTCCCCACCAACCCGTTCACGTATCTAACAAATTTTCCCCACTCAGCGAGGCACCCGCTGAGGAGTCAACTCTGGTTATTGGTAGCTCTATTATGAGATACGTGAATTTAGAGACCAAAGCCTCCACAGTCACATGCATTCCGGGGGCCAGAGCGGGCGACGTTGAGGCGCATCTTAAACTGCTGGCTAAAAATAAACGTAAATACAGTAGGATTGTTATTCACGTCGGTGGTAATGATGTTCGTTTACGCCAATCAGAATGCACTAAACTTAATGTGGCGTCGGTGTGTAGATATGCTAAAACAATGTCGGACACCGTAATTTTCTCTGGTCCCCTCCCCAATCTGATCAATGACGACATGTATAGCCGCATATCATCATTTCAGCGCTGGTTGTCTTGGTGGTGCCCAGCAAACGATGTGGGCTTCGTAAATAATTGGACAGCCTTCTGGGGAAAACCTGGTCTGATTAAGAGAGACGGCATTCATCCTACTTTGGAAGGTGCACATCTCATTTCGGCAAACATTTCAGGGCTTTGTGGACTTAATCCATGACAAACTGGAGTTGAGACCAGGAGGCGGAGTCGCAGTCTTACACGCTTCTCTGCGCTCTCTCCTGGGCAGTCATCCATAGGAATCCCGAACCCAATAAAATACCCAATATTAACGGTGTGTGTGTCTGCCCAAGGACAATTTAAGATGAAGCCTAATAGAGGTGTCATACATAATAACCTAATAAAAGTAAATGTAACAAAACAGGAAGATTAGATGTGGTCTCTTAAATATAAGATCTCTAGCATCTAAAGCAATATTGGTAAATGATTTAATATCAGATTATAATATTGATATTTGCTGTCTCACTGAAACTTGGTTGAGACATGAAGAATATGTCAGCATAAATGAAGCCACTCCACCCAGCCATATCAATACTCATATTGCTCGAGGCACAGGCCGAGGAGGTGGAGTTGCAGCCATCTTTGACTCAAATTTACTTATCAATACTAAACCAAAATTAAATTATACCTCCTTTGAAAGTCTTGTTTTTAGTCTTACGCATCCGACCTGGAAAACTTTGCATCCAATCGTATTTGTTACAGTGTACCGTGCACCAGGTCCTTAGAGAATTCTTTTTTTTATCAACTTTGGTTCTTAAAACAGATAAAGTAATTATCGTAGGTGACTTTAATATTCATGTTGACGATGATAAAAATAGCCTTACTGTTGCATTTAACTCTATATTAGACTCTATTGGTTTCCGTCAGAGTGTAAATAAACCAACCCACTTCTATAATCACACTCTCGACCTTGTTCTGACTTATGGTATTGAAATTGAGCAACTATTAGTCGAACCGCATAATCCTGCTTTATCCGACCATTTCTTAGTAACTTTTGAAGTACTGTTACTAGACTACAAACCATTAGTCAAAAGTTCCTGCAGCAGAAACCTATCTGTTAGTGCTATAGCCAAATTTAAAGAAGAGATTCCACCAATACTTAACTCGATAGCTGTCTGCATGTAAGGGAGGAAACTTATACAAAATGTACACCACCCCAAATTGATCATGTTGTTGATAGTGCTACAGATGCGCTGCGAATAAAATTAGACTCTGTTGCTCCTTTGAAAAAGAAGAAAATAAAACAACATAGACTAGCTCCATGGCATAATGCCGAAACTCGCAAAATAAAGCAAAAGTCGAGACAACTTGAAAGGATATGGCGTTCCACTAAACTCGAAGAATCTCGTTTAATTTGGCATATTACTCTCAATGAATATAAGAAAGCACTGCGTAAAGCGAGAGCAGCTTACTACTCTTCATTAATAGATGAGAATAAGAATAATGCAAGATTTCTTTTCAGCACTGTAGCCAGGCTGACAGAGAGCCACAGCTCTACTGAGCCTTCTATTCCCATAGCACTCAGTAGTAATGATTTTATGTGCTTTTTTAACGATAAAATTGTTACTCTTAGAAACAAAATTAATGACCTCTTGCCTTCGACCAGTATAGTGTTATCAACAGCTCCCGGAAACGTAAGTTCTAATATTACTAGATAGTAAATTAGAATGCTTTTCAGCCATAAACCTTGAACAATTGAATTCAATGATTCTTTCTTCTAAACCATCAACGTGTATCTTAGACCCGATTCCAACTAAGCTGTTAAAGGAAGTTTTTCCATTAATTAGCACCTGTTTATTAAATATTATGAATATGTCTTTATTATCGGGCTATGTTCCACAATCATTTAAAGTAGCAGTGATAAAACCGCTTCTTAAAAAGCACAACCTCGATCCAGAGGTTTTAGCCAACTATAGACCTATTTCTAATCTTCCGTTCCTCTCAAAAATTCTTGAGAAAGCGGTCGCAAAACAGTTGTGTGATTACTTAAAAACAATGATTTATTTGAAGATTTTCAGTCTGGCTTTAGAACACATCATAGCACAGAGACAGCTCTGGTTAAAGTCACAAATGACCTTCTAATAGCCTCAGACAAAGGACTTGTCTCTATTCTTGTCTTGCTCGATCTCAGTGCTGCATTTGATACTATCGACCATGATATCCTATTGCAAAGACTAGAGCACTTAGTTGGCATAAAGGGAACTGCTTTAGGCTGGTTTAGGTCCTATCTATCTGAACGCTCTCAGTTTGTATGTGTCAACGATAAATCTTCCATGCAAACCAAAGTTAGCCATGGAGTGCCACAGGGCTCAGTGCTTGGACCTATTTTGTTCACATTATATATGCTTCCGTTAGGCAATATTATAAGGAATCATTCTGTACAGTTTCATTGTTATGCGGATGATACTCAACTATATTTATCAATCAAGCCTGATGAAATTAATCATCTAAATAAAATTCAAGACTGCCTTAAGGACTTAAAAACGTGGATGACTTTAAACTTTTTGATGTTAAACACGGCCAAAACTGAAGTTATTGTACTCGGTGTAGGACACAAAAGGCAAACAGGAAGTGCAAGGTGAGCGGTGGCGGGTAAAGTCAGGAACTGTGATGAATAGACGACGGGGGAAACTGCAAGAGTTGTGAGAAACAAAAAGGCAGTAGAGGTTTGTTAGAAATATGTGTGAGTCGTGAAATCGGAGACAAGCGCTGACAGATGGGTTGACCAGGTAGCTTCGCGGTGATTAAGGGTTTAGGTAAAAACGTTTGGTTTCACTCTATTACTCAAAATGGTACCATATTTCACTTAATAACCATCATGTTGTATTCAAGGAGACTTGATTCTACCAATTGAAACCATAAACTTGTCAGGAAAATGGTTTCAATGACTTCTACACAATATGACTTTTGCAAACAGTTTCTGGCCATTTAAAAAAATGCATGTTCGAGGAACTTTCATATTGTCTTCACCTATTAGACATGAGACGTGAAAAATCATGTTACTAAGCTGTTGTTTTTTTCCACGTTGGACGGAACCAGGCTTACTTTCACCCTGCTTTATGTTTTTAAGGTAATTTAGGCTAACACCATTGCTTTTCTAGTCCCAAACAAGACACACATATTCCTTTATGTCCTTCCACTCTTTAAGAGCACAATGCCATCTGGATGTGGATCTCCCTCAGATTAAGAAATTGGGGAGATAGAATGTAAACAGAGACTAAAAACACACTTTTTGGGTTTTATTTTTCTTGTCATTTCCTTGTCAAGCTTAACTGACTTCACTTGCTGAGAAGAGACACAAACAACATATAATAATGGGGGGAAAGAAACAGGAAACAAAGAGAAAAATAAACCCAATTTCTACCCAAAGGGAAACAGAAGGTTGGTGGTCTTAAATCCTGCAGAAATCACAGCTTGAAATCCAGTATAAAGAGTGTGTGTGTGTGTGTGTTTGTGTGTTGTGTGTGTTTGTGTGTGTGTGTGTGTCAGTGTGAGAGCAGCATTCAGTGCCTCAATCACCTCTAGCAAATCAATACACACTTACACTCAGGGGTAGATGGATGAAAGGTAATTGTTTGGGTTCCGAGTCTTTCTGATAAAGCATGCATTGAATCCTGAGGGATAATTGAACAATGATTATTTTGTTCTTTACATGATATTTCAAACACATAATACATCACCCACACACATCATTTTTTAAATAGGCTAAACATAACTCCTACTACATGTGGCTCATAACAACGGCTCATGCCTAAAATAAGTGCAATGGGTTCATCCCTTTACTTGACCCCAAATGCTCATTAAGTGGACTGGATCTGGAAGGAAATACATTGATAAAAACACATTTTTAAGGGAATATCAAAGAGTGTTGATGGTAAATGTCAGGCGAAGGGTGAAAGGAGTGTGAAGGAAGAACTACAAACTTCTTCAGTTTCTTTTTTTCCAGCCGTAGCCAAGGGGAGTGCTCCAAACGCTGCTAAAAACTGAAAAAAACCTGCTATTAGTGTCAACAATTGAGTTAACAATTAGAAAAACGACCTTTATTAGAAAAACAAAATGCCATGTTGTTACCCTTACATTTAATAATTATTGTATTCACTTGAAAAAAGCCTTGAACAGTTTTGGCATACATTTATTTTATTATATGTATTTCATCTTGAGTAAACGGTCAACAGCAAACAGTGACTGGTGGTGCCTTTTTGTTGAAATACACCCAGGTCAGCCAATCACTGCACCACTATTTTTGTCTGTTTTGGATGGGTGTCAGTACTGTAGCTTGCAATGCATGCTGGTACTTGTAGGCCCTTGCAGCGCTCTGCTTTCGTCGTCAATATAGCAGGCCGTGAGAGATGAATTGATTCAATAAAGAAAATCTTCCATCAACAACTTAAAAGATGCTAAATTATCCCTTTTAGTACTTTATACTCACTTACTCAAGGATATTTAGTGAAGGCGTTTCAAATCAATATTCTGCCAGTGAGTCCTGAGAATATTAATAAACTTACTCTGGAGTCAAAACATTTGTTTGATAAAGCAGGTTTACTTAATATTGACACGCAAGTATGGACTCACACCGATGCACAAATAGCCTGGCGGAAAATTGGATTACACTTTGCAATTTCATGAAAATCCCCAGACACCTGCAGAATGAGCTCAGACAGGACCAACATGACTGTGTATATATGAGATAATCAGAGCCTGCACAGGGCTTCTCCTGTCTCGCACAATTTCCAAAGTTCCACCGGCTGAATCTGTAAGCAGTATATACATATATACAGTACACAAACTCACTCACACACACACACACACACACACACACAGACACATGCACGCACGCACGCACGCACGCACGCACGCACGCACGCACGCACGCACGCACG
Source organism: Dissostichus eleginoides (assembly GCA_031216635.1). Classification (NCBI taxonomy): domain Eukaryota; kingdom Metazoa; phylum Chordata; class Actinopteri; order Perciformes; family Nototheniidae; genus Dissostichus; species Dissostichus eleginoides. The sequence goes on from CM062278.1 coordinate 26,886,758, forward strand.
CACAGTCAGGACGCTGTGTTATACCACTGAGGTTTCTGGAGCACAGCGATGGTGCTTGGTTACATCACCTTTCATTAGCAATTAGATGCAACAGGAAACAAAACATAGATGTGGCATACAACGTTAATGTAAGCTCTACGGGGGAAAAAGTGACGCAAAGACCCATTATATATATATATATATATATAAGACCATTGTATATGAAATACAAATGAAATGTAATGGGGAAATTAACCATGAGAATAAGAAACCAAGTTCATATCTTTGATGAAAGATAGGAATATAAGGTTAATTGGGAAACATGTTTAAGGTGGTAAAATGTGACAAATGTATGTTTGAGTGTTAATGTTGTTTCCATTATGTGTTCGCTATATCTTATACATTATTGTCGATCAGTTTTGTTATGTAGTTATTTAATGTATTTAAGTCTTCATTTTGTTCGGGTATGCCTTGTAACCATTTAATTTCCTACATTGTAAATAATAATAAAAACAATTAAATAATAATTAATCTCGCTGATCTTGGGCTGTATGACTTATTGCTCCAATAGATCACATTTACCATCAACAATTTAAAAGTTGCTAAATAATAATATCCCTTAACCTCAGAGCTAATGGATATTTTTTTAAAGGATTTCCAAATCGATATTCTGCCAGAGAGTCCTGGGAATATTAAGGAACTTAGTCTGGATTCAAAACATGTGTGTGACATACAAAGGTGGGAAATAGTGGACTACAAATACTTCTTCAATAAAGTATCTATCTACCTATCTCTATCTTTACTCCACTACTTACTTTTCTGACGACTTTTACTTCTTACATTTTAACAGATACCTGTACTTTCTTCTTCTTACATTTTCCAAACAGGCTGGTTCCTTTAGTTTGAATGTGTGTTTGGTGGCGTGATCATTATTATTTAGAGTCATTGCGTGCCTATTGATTTGAACACGATCCGTGTATCCGTCATTTCCTGGTCTTCTCTAAAGAAGAGGGACCAATGAAAACGTTGTCATGTTGCCGTTGTTCAGCATGGAAACATTCATTAGCTAACAATGACATTATTGTTCTATTAATATAAAGGGAGGTCAGGTACTCTTTAAAACAGCTGCTAGTTATGGGAACTTTTTACTTCAGTACTTTTCGAAGCCCATACTTCTTTACTTTTACTTGAGTAAAGAAGTTTAGTCAGTACTTCTACTTTTACCAGAGTATTTTTAAACACGAGTATTCTGTACAGTATACACACACACACACACACACACACACACACACACACACACACACACACACACACACACACACACACACACACACACACACACACACACACACACACACACACACACACACAACTCAGAGTGCTGTGTTATACGGATGAGACAAGGTTTTCGGAGGACAGCGATGATTCTTGGCTCATCTTTCATTACCGCTGCAAGTAGGTGCTAATTGTTGCCTCATTCCCTTTGAAAGTAGAGTCAGCATTTTATCTTGCATCACTTTCTCCATGCAGTGTCGTCAATCTGTGAGAGAGGGTAGTAAAGTCTGTAAAATGTGTGTGCAGCAGTGTATCAAACAGAGCCTCATAGTACTCATTAAGTCTACAGGGTATTAAGTGAAAGCTCAGTGAATGAGAGCGGCTGGTTTCTGATCAAAGCTCCACAACACTATACTCCAGGGAGATGATCATTCAGGGAGATAGGGGCAGTGGGAGGGTCTGAGGAAGAGAGGGAAAAGTAAAAGTGATAAACTGAATCAATGTAGAGGGGGGAAAATAAAGAGTTAAGAGAAAGAGAGAGGCTTTTGATCATGTGTAATAATACCCAGCTGTGTAGGGTGGTATATCGTTGCATCAGTTTTGCTTCACTGAAAGATATGAGCTCAATACAAAGTGCAAGTATTCCCCAGTCAGATTTCTCTCTGATACGCATACACAAAGGTTTTTCTGCAAGTCAAACCGTATTCTGAGCTCAGCCCCGCTTCTCTAAATTCAACGAGCTCTGTCTGCTTGCAATGATTTAACACCCTCTTACAATGGAAATGTGGCAGGTGTGCAGCCTTTCATGTCTCTGCAGTGCTGCCGCAGTCAAGAAGGTGTCGAGGAGCAGAGCGAAAAACAGTGGTTATACATGATGTTGTATGGGCCAGAGGTAAGAAATGTGTTGTCAACCATCCCCATGACAACAAGTTCTGATAACAACCAATTAAATATGTGTTATTAGCCCCAGATGTGGTATAAGGGGCCGGTTACACAAATAAGTGGGTTTTATCATCTATTTATATGGTTGAAGGTGACACCAAACTCTAACCAGTGTAGTGACTATGACAGAGGCAAATACAGACATCATTACATCGTTTTCACTACGTTAGGTTTCCCTTTAACTTTATAAATGTAGTTATAATAATAAATAAATAATAATAAAGTAATCCAAATCACAATCTGTTCCTAAACATGACCAAGTAGTTTTTTTGCGTAAACCAAAATAGGTGGTTTTGTTTGTGTTCAACAGGTTGTGTTTCGTTCAGTTTTTAATATTTAGATCTAGTATTTTAAGCTTCATTTTGACTTTTACAGTTGGGGCAATTCTACCCATCTGACATATTAGAATAGTTGTGATACACCTCTATAATAACATTAAAATAGATTAGTCCCAACATTACTGTATGCACTTTCTAGGGTCATGGTTCTATGTGCTGGTCAAACTGCATTAACACCATGCCAATCATTGTTTTATGTCTTTGAAGGGTAATTAAAAAACTAAGCATAATGATATCTTAGAGCTTTGTCAAGTGAGGCAAGTATACAGTTTTAGGCAGAAAAAGACACAGAGTTGTTTGGTCTTTGAGTTAGAAGATGGAGGAAGATGGGTGTTCACTACAGAGAACAACTAACTCTGGAAAGTCCTTTCATTTTGAACACTGCCAAGACCAAGGGTCCTTGAGCAAAACACAACAAAAATACATTTATTTGGGGATCAATACAGTCTCACATTAATCTCCCTGCTTCTGGACCTCTCCACCCTTCACTGTTGTGGCTTTGAGAGTTTTTGGAAAACAGGCACTATCTACATTCCTCACAGAGCGGTGCTGTAATGATGTGTTTTTGTTGGCCGACAAAGAAGTTAGCATCGCTCCCTCGACAAAAAACATTGGGATTTTTCCATTTGATTCTGATTTATTGCAGAAAAGGTTTATGGTAGTTACACATGTTGTTCAGCAGGATTATTTTCTCCACATATTATGATCACTTTATGATTTTTGGGTTAGGGTTAGGGTTGAGTAAAAAGCTAACGTTAGCTGGGAACTACAGCATTGTCCCATGACTTCACGTCACCTCCGCTAAGCTAAAGGCAATGTTTAGTAGTCTCATTCTGACAATTGTTAGCAAATGTATTATACGTCGTAACATCTCTAAAGACCTTATTTCAGGCCTCTAACTAAAAACACATTAACAAACCATTGACTTCCAGACGAGGGAACTGGAAATGGTAAAACGCTGACTCACTTCCAGGTTTGAAACTCAGTTCTGTACCTCTCTTATAGCTGAGATTAAATCTACAAAGCACAGAGTGCGTCATTGAAAAGCAGCCGGTATACTGTATGGCCACATGTTGGAGATGAGCTTTACACGTGACCACACAGGGTGCTTCAAAATGACTTATGAGCTTCAGAAAGTCCTCTCACACCTTTTAGATGTGTTTTTTCTCTGTCAAGCTGCTGACAGCTCCTCATCCCCTCCTCCTCGCTGCCCTCATTCCACCTAGACCATCACAAACAGACACACAAATATTACAGTCGCAAAACACCGCCACCTGAACTCCAACACACACTCCCACACTCACAAATAGAGGATATTGCAATGATGGACACCAAAGCTAGAGGGTGAAAATTGAGGCCGGACGTAACGTCAAACCAAGGACTCATAACAACTCAATACATCAGCCTGGATGAGTGTGTGTGTGTGTGTGTGTTTGTGTGTGTAGGTATATTATTATTCCTTGCAGAGATGACACACTTCGAGCTATGTCCTCACACACATACTAACCGCTTCCCATGTTTACTGTGCACATACAAATGCGTACACAAGGATAAACACACAATCACACAAACACACTTCATCACAGATTGTTACTGACAGATGAGTCACTCTGGACCCATTGAAACATAGAGAGACGCCTGGATAGTTGTCACAGTCGTTTACTGATGCCTCTCCATCCATCTCAGAGCTCATGTGTCCGTCTTTAGAGATATGAGAAGAGGATGGAGCTGTGACCTCTCGTAAATTGCCTGAACCCTTACCTCCGTGCAATCTCTCCATCTTACTACTTTTCTGTTTTACCCTCTCCAGTCTCTCACTTCAGCTCCCTTTTTCTTCTTTCTCCCCCCTTCTATGTTGTAACTATCCCCATTTCCTCCTCATCTCCTCATCTCCTTTCCTTCTTCATCACGTCATTGATGGAACACTTCAAAGTGAAACGCCAAGCTTCCCGTATACTTGGTTTATTCACTGTACAGTAGGGATGTGCATCTCCATCACTGAGGCGATGCGATGCGCATCTCGATACGTTGCCAACGATACGATACATTAACGATACATTTGAAACACCGGGCGATGCGATACGATACGATTCACCCCTGTTGCGATACAGTTCGATACGATTTGATTCAACATTATGCGATTCGGGGCGATACGATGTGATTCAACACGATGCAAAATAATGATACTTCAATATGGTACGACAGAGGATTTTTGTTTCATTCCTTATATGCAGCAAATCATACATTAACAAAAAAGTGCTTTACATATTTGGTTCTCTCTACTAGTACTAAGCATCCCATTATGCTGTTTCTTTTTTACCTTAACAAACTCTCCAGAGTGGGTTACAGTACAATTGTATAACACCTCACAGTTAAACAATTTAAGGATGCATTGCCCAGGATTAACAATGTGCAAATAACAACTACCATAGTGCAATGCCCATACAACTGCCAGCCTGATGTGCTTAACACTCATTCATAGGCTGATTCACCAGTGAGCAGAAAGCAGTGGTTTCTATATGAACAATAAAAAATACAAATAACCTTTCACAAACAGGTATTTCATAACTGCTTACAGTAAGGAAGACATTTAAACTATTATTGGCAGTCACAGGCTGTTAAACTAAACACCACTCTCTCTGACAGAACACCTCACTGAGTGATTTAACTTATGTCTAACTTTCAGGTTTTTCTTTTCAGCCGCAGACCCCATGTCGCCTCTTTATGTGCGTCGCTAAGTTCCTCGTACTACTTGTGTACTTTAAAGCGGCACGGCATCGTTTACAATTTGCGAGCGATTTTTCAAGTTGACCATCTTTCTTGAAAAATCCGAAGTGTTGCCAAACGTTTGATTTGGTGCGCTGTGTTTCTCTTTCTCCTCGACTTCCATGTGTGTTGATAACTGAGACTCTCGGCCTCCGTAGTGCGAAGCAAAGATCAAAGATCGTCTCTGCTGAGTGCTGACAGGATGAGGGGATATTATATGAATGAATCGTTTTTTTACCGATGCAAAGACGCTACTATCGATGCATCGCGAGTTCAACCCAAACTGTAGCCGATATGCACTCTTTCAACCGGTGCACTCGCATCTTGAACGTTTATGCCGGTGCACCGATGCAAATCGGTGAATCTTAACATCCCTACTGTACAGGGGAATGAAGCCCTCTAAGAACCACAGTGCGATACACAATAAATGAAGCTCCTCCGTCACTTTGAGATAGCGGATAAATAACCCGGAGAAACCCATCACAGCTGGAGAGATCTTAAGCAGCACATTGTGATCTCACGGCAATTTCTGGAAATGTATACAAAAAGCAGTCTCAGGCTGGTTTTGTTAACACAGTATGAACAATTTTAAAGGAGAGAACGGCTGCAGAATCTCATTACCTGAGGCGCCTGTGGGGCTGGTTAAGGGTTAAAAAATAAAGAGCAAGTTACTACAAAATGCATTCTTCCATTACTACACTGCCCAGGATCCACCATGATATACTACACAGTTTAAATGTGGTTTAGACAAGATTATCTGAGTTTTGTGTTGGCTATAAATAGTTGTAGAAATGCCTAGGAAAGATGTTGCCACATTTTGCCAGGGATTCAAGGATTAACAGAACGACATTAACTTAAACGTCTTAATTTCTTTCTTCAATTTGTTCTGGACAGGGAATACATCTTAAGGTCCTTACACACCAAGCCGATTTTCGGCGTCGATAGATGTCGTTAGATGTCGGGCCATCGATGAGCGTCGTGTCGCCCTACTCAGATTGGTGTGTCCCGCACCGTCGTGTCTTTTCGGCTGTGCGACACCTTCCGCCGCCGATTCAACATGTTGAATCGGGAGGCTGTCGGCTAAAGAAATCACTCTGATTGGCTGTCAGCTTAGCGAATCAGTGCATGAGAAGCGAAACGGAAGTGAGGGACCCAAACAAACTATTGAGAAGGCAAATCTGAGACTTCATTTAACTCCAGCTCTGACACAGGTTCGGGAAAGCCCCATGAGCTTCTCGCTGTAGAGTGAAAATGGAACGCACACGCTATTTGTTGTTTGTTTATATCACGCAGTCTGTTCTTCTTCTCTCGGTTATCACGCAGTCTGTCTTCCGGTTGTTGCCTCTTTTGAATGACGAATACACACTACCGCCGCCTGCTGGTAAGGAGAGTTTGCCATCACGCATGCGCAGTTCGTACGTGCTACTTGGCCGTCGGCTGAAGTCTTTGCGGTGTGTTCCAGTGCGAAACATGGCCAAGACGCAGAGACGTGAGGCGACGTTCCGTCGGGACGTGTTCTTTGGTGTTCTTTGGTGTTCTTTGGTGTGTAAGGACCTTTATTCATGACATATTCTAAAAATGAAGGATTACTTGTAGCTTCATCCGCATAATCGTACTGCCTAATTATTTAAAAGTGCATGCAAGTTGATCCTAGATAGCAGGTAAACGGCCAGCAAATCGACGTAAAATGGCACGAGGCCCTTTGGCCACACAGAAATTAAAGGAAAGTACAGGACTTCACCAGGGAACCAACGACAGGAACAGGACGGCTCAAGTTTGACAACGAGAGAGAATACTGGAAAGAAAGGCATACACACATACAAAGAGAGACTTATCACATTGAAAAGACACAGCTGGAGAAGACAGGTAAAAAACACAAGGGCAGGCAGTCACTAAAGGAAGGAAAGCACGACAAGAAACTCCAGTACCTAACAACAAGAATATCCCGTCACCTGTTGTCACCATGGGGGTAAATTCATGCTCTTTCTTTTATCTCTTATGTTTTCTTTATTATTTCTTAATCCCTTATTTATTTCTATCCTCAGATTATTGTATTCCCGATGACCTGTCTCTCTCCTCTTCCTCACCTTTTCCCTTGTGCTCAATCCAAATCGCACTTGTCTAATTGACACATTTATTAGCTGGATGTTGGGCATTAATCTCCCTCAATCACACACACACTACTCTGTCCTAAGAGAAAGAAAAAGAGAGGGGAACAATTGGAGCGGAAAGAAAATGTAAGTAAGATTTAGGGAAAAGGGGGTTCAGAGTGCTGGGAGGACAGATTGATGAAAGGGTCAAGAAAAGATTAAGAGAAGGAGGAAGAAGTAGGGGAGGATTAATGGCTAGTAAAAATTGAGAGGAATAGTAAAAAGGACAATGATATTTCCCTTGGGCGTTAAGACAGTTAAAGTACAAGTGGCAGAATGATTACAGTATGACTGCAGTGGACTGCAGTATCTGGGCCAACTAGAAGCACATTTGACTTTGAGACTACATCAACTGGCTGTGTCTTTTGTGCAAGATTTAGAGTTGCTCCTGAGATGAAAAACAGTCCCATTGGAAACTAAGTAGATATACAACGGCTCAGCGTTTCTCTTTAGAAACCGACTCAGCACTCTGTGGTGAAGGTGGCACTGACAAACCCAAAACAAATCACCTTCAAATGTCTGAGGAGTTAAAGCCCTCCGAAAAGAGCCAGAATGGATTATTTCAGGGATAATAAGACAACTCTTTGTAGATCAATCAAAGCAACAAATGACAACTCATGGTGGACTTAAAGGTGGATCACCATGGATCATCATCTAGGAACCATGAACATCTGAAACATTTTGAAAAGGTCCAAATAAGTGTTGACATATTTCAGTTCGGACGAAAGAGGTTGACACAAATTGTGATCTCACATCCCTTGTAGGAATCACATTTAAAATGATATTGGTATGTGATGACACATGTAATTTGATGGAATTATGTCCTAGGCTTTGTCCTTTAATTGCAGCAGAGTTGCAGGTAGGTGTTCGCAAAGGACGATTAGCATAGAAGGAAAAGGACTTTGACAGTTTAGGCTTGAATCCAGATTCTTGCCTGTAGTTAGGTTAGGAAACACAGCCTTTAGAGAAATGTGCTGATTTCACAATGTTTATTACATGTCATTGTAGACTCTGTCTGCATTTAACCAGAACATTTTGTTTGTCTGACTAAGTTCTATGAGTATGAGTATCATAAACATTTGTTTCCCACAGATCCTATTTTGTGCAATTTTCCAAAATTCAATTGAAGAATCCTGTTGGCTTTTTCTTGGACTTCAGAAATATGTAATCACTGCACAAAAACATTCACAAATAATTGTTCTGCCTTTCTATATTACTTTGTTTTTAAATATTTCTCTCTATGCCACAATCTGTCACACTCTTACCGTCATCTCTACATATTTGTCTGACTTTATCTCACTCACTTTTCTTCCCTTTACCATTTCCTTCTCCCAGTTTTTCCTGCTCTTCATCTATCTTTCAGTCTTTCCACCCACCTCCGTCTCTCTCTCTCTCTCTCCGTCTCTCTGCTGCCTCACAGCCTTCCCTCAGGCCTCGCTTGTAGTTTTCTGTCCATCAGCACTTTGGGGAAAAGGAGAGTGGGGTAAAGATGAAAAGAAGTGATCTCAGGGCCTTGAGGCCTGCCGGCAGAGCAGCGAACAGGCGACAGGAAGAGGGAGGATGAAGAATCTGAGGCAGCGAGGCCAGCAGACCTTACACTCCTCAATGTCCAGGCGTTGACAAATGGCCGTCTAATGACCTGAGATTAACTGGCTGAGAGGTCAAGATGAATAAGGACCCCTGAAGACAGAATCGGAAAATAAAGGGTGAAAAATATCACAGGGAGAGAGTGAGTGAATGAGAGTGAGATGAATAGACCTCCCTCCTGAGAACTGAGCAGCTGTTGGGTGGAGACTGTTGGCAGTGAGAGCAGGAAATAGATGGATGGCGGTGTTTGTCTTACTTAAGCTCTCCTAAAGTTCTGCAGTCAGAGGTGGATGGCTGGTAAACTCACAGAGAGAGAGTGTAATGTGTGGTTTAGCTCAAAAATCATTCAAAGATATGAAGGCAAGAAGAGTGTGAGAACACCGCTCAGCCATGGCTCTCAGTCCTTTTTTAGATTCAGGAGTTCAATGGGTATTAATACTTTATTATAAGTGTTACGCCCTGGATAAGTGGGGAGAATTAATGAGTGAAAGTCTTGTTTTCTTCAAGTCAATTGCATTTCCCAAAAACATCCATTTACAAATGAAGCTTTTTGTAGCAGAGATTACAAACCCTTTTCTAGTTATACAGTATTCATGACACTTATTTTGAGATTTTCTCTACTATAACTGTCACAATAAGCTTAAACATTAGTAACACTTCACTAAAGTCACTAAACAAAATACACAGACAACAGAATAAACATGTAACCTTTCCGTCTGTTTGACACAAAGTGGCGTGGTGTTCGGCCGTGGTTGTTTTTTGAAACTTCTTTCCTAGTTTTTCAACCATTTCTTAAGTTTTTAAGTCATTCCTTGTATATTGTAATGTAGATATGTTTTAACATTAGTACATAGTTTAACATCATAACAGACCATGAAGCAGGCCACGAGTGTATCATTGTCACATATGCAACGGCAATTATCGTGGGGTCAGTGTATTTGTACCTGTCAATCTTTCTAGACTTGGCATCCCATTGTGTTCCCCCAGAGAATCACAATGAATTGATCTGTGTTATTTAAAGGTTTAAAAACACTTTCTTTGTCCTCTGTCTCAATGTTTTCCACTTCTTAATTCATTGTTTGTTACGTCTGCATTCGTTGTGTGTGTTTGTGTGCATGGTTGTCCCTGTGTGCAAGTGTGTATTCAGTTTGGTTGCAGCTAGAGAAACAGGGACCGCTTTGTTGACCCAGACTGATGAATTATTTAATTCGATTACTGCCTGAGGAAGTAAGAGGTAGGAAAGTTTGGGCATTTAAGGTGTAAACCACACCGGTGTGCACAGAGACCTTTAACCCATTCAGAGCAGTGTGACAGAAAGAGGAGAGCTCTGCTCTATTCCCACTGAGAATAATGTGTGTGTGTGTGTGTGCAGAATACAAACTTCCACTGGGAATTGAAAAGACTGTGGGGAGGTAATGATTTTTGTCGTAAGGCCACCAGTGTGTTCCAACAAGAAGTGGAGTGGAGCTGGGCACTGAATTTATGAAGGCTTGGAACAAAATAAAAATATTCCAAGCATTACACCCCAAGTCAAATGCAGTTTGAATGTAACACCCCCTTTTTCACTGAGGTGGTTCTGGATGATTCAGAGCCCAATTGTGAACCAGTTTTTCATGTTTCCACTGCAGCAGCACCAGCTCTCAACTCCAAAAAACTTGTCCAACTCGAGCTCAACTATCTCCAAGAACCAAGAGCTGCGTACATCGGAGACTACAACATTAACGGCAAAGTAGAAGGTTGTTGCAGAAGCAGAAACGTTGAGTTGCAAAGTCCCGAACGTATTTACACACAGATAATATATACAGTAAACGTCCTGCAACATGAACCAGTCATACATGTGACATCATCTGCTATCATTGTGGTAGCAACAAGTAAATACTCATTCAAAGCATTTATGGTGAGTAGCTAACATGCCAAATGCCTGCCTGGTTAATGTTCCTGCACGTGGAGTTTAACAGAAATTGTGACCAGATTCGTCCATCAAACTCGGCAAATAATTAAAGTACCATTTAGTTTGTTGGATCTAAATCGTGTAATAATTTTCTCAGAGTGGCTTCAGTAGCTCTGCTCAGATCATCCATGTCATACAAAAAGCTTTTTGCCTGGGGTCAGCACACAAACTTCACACACACATTTTCACACTATCCACATAAATAAAATGCAATTCCGAAATGCATTGATTTAGCAAAGGTTTGAAATGATCGAGATAATGATAAATGGATGGATGGAAAGGTTATATATGCTTTGTTGCCTAACATTGTCTGGTAAAATTGAAGCAAATATATACATTTATGGGGGAAAATGGTGACGTATTGACGTACCTCCTCTCAGGCTCGGTGGAAATTAGAATTGGCTCTTAAGTGATTTTCAAGTTGAACCAAAACCAGCCCCAGCTTTGAACTACAGCAGAACTTCAGTGGAGAAAGACTATAAGAGCTGTCTTGCTGATGCATGGCGACTCTCTGCTGTATTCATATTATTAGAAGTTAATCCTTTTACATTGAGTTCCTCATTTCAGAGGCCGGGCCCACGCTCAGATCTGTCAATAAGTCTTTGTGCTGCAGTGGCACCTCGGCGCTGAGCGCCACTGAGCTATTATTTCTGGGACAAAGGTTTCCCGAGCCGGCGAGGAGCCAGTGGAAATGACAATGAATGTACAGGTCAAAAGCACTGCTCTTAGGGGAATGGATATAAAAGGCTCTGAAACCTTTTCCCATACACTCATACCTTTTCCAGAAAGGCAGGCAGTCAAAGAGAGTATTTCTGTTTGAAATGCTGATTTCATTAACTTTCTCTCTCTCTTTTCCTATGAAACCACATATATGTTCTTGTAGGTATAAATCCAAATGGATGAGGACTCCATCTTTCCCAGGTTTCTTTGTAGGCCATAATAAAAATATCATTGAAGGTAGAAAATACAAAATATAATTTAAAAAAGGATATATAATGCTCATTTTCAGGTTCATAAATCCAAACTGATGAGGACTCCATCTTAGTTTTACCCAGGTTTCTTTGTAGGCTGTTTATTTAGTTATTCTTTTGTATTGTTTTGTCATTTCTTTTTTAAATTAAACATATCAATGAGGGTAGACAGACAGACTAAATATAATTTCAAAGAGGACACTCATACCTTTTCCAGAAAGGCAGGCGGTCAAAGAGAGTCTTTCTGTTTGAAATGCTGATTTCATTAACTTCTCTCTTCTCTCTTTTCCTATGAAACCACATAGATGTTCTTGTAGGTATAAAGTCAAACTGATGAGGACTCCATCCTTCCCAGATGGAGTCCTTTGTAGGTTTCTTTGTAGGCCATAATTTAAAATATCAATGAGGGTAGAATTACAAAATATAACTTAAAAAAGGATATATAATGCTCATTTTCAGGTTCATTTGTATTATGTGGCTCTACTGTGACATGTTTCCATGCTTTAATGTTCAAAATGTGCTCTGTTGTGATTGGTCAACCACTTACAGATGTCCCGCCCCTTAGCCAATCACGTACAATGTGTTGGAGCGCTAGCCAATAGAATAATAATAATAATAATAATACGTTTATTTATTATCGCACCTTTCACAGAAATAGAATTCACAAAGTGCTTCAGAAGTAAGAACAAATTAAGTTATAATTAAGACGACACAAACATGAATACAATAACCACATGAGGCAGAAATGTAAGGTCAACATCAAAAACAAAACACAGACCACGTGGAGTCCTGAAAGGAAGCGCATGTGTTACATAGTGATGTCACTACAGTATGTTGCAGAAGTAAACAAAGGAGTCCAATGGAGGTGGTTCAGGCAGGGGGATTTTAGCTTACAGTATATAACACCTGTTCATTCTGTATCTGTATTTTCCACCCCATTTGTCTCCATGTCTCTCTTTGTCTCTCCTTTTGGCTGTTTCTTTTTAACCAGACAAATATGCAAGTATTTTCTTCGTTTATTTTTGTCAGAGGAATGTGTTCTCGCTCACCGCTGTGAGGAGAAACCTGAACGACAGCGAATACATAAACACCTCCGCAGGGTTTTACACATCTTAACTCTAGTTCCAATTAGTGGGATGTGAAAAAAAACATGTTATCACTCATGTTCATTGTGGTTTCACCCAGCAGGACACAAGCTTGATCACTGCAATACAAACAAACTGTGGGTGTGTTTCTCAAGGGAACTCCACATGATCCATTCACAGCGAGGCAGGCCCACTCAAAGATCACCTGAGCAGATATTACATCTCTTTTTTAAATAACCCAAAGTATTTGAAACACAGCTGGAGTCGACACAGCTTCACAAAAGAGAAGAAACACGTCTGCTGTCATGATTAGCAATGAGATCCACATGAACACAATAACTTATGCCAAAGTTTGAAGTGTTGGTTATGGTAACCGTTTATGTTTCCTGTAGATATTTAACTGCTCTTTTGACTTTTTACCGCACTGTCAGTGTACATCTTTACTAGTATGCTGCTGTGTTTATTGTATTTTTGTAACTCTGGCACAACAATTTCCTTCGGGATAAATAAAGTCTTATCTTATCTTATACCTGTGTGAGCTCTTCTCACAGTTTCCCAATGAGTTGTCAGTTAGAAATGTTGCAATACTAACATTTTGTTCAGCAGGATGTTATGATTTTTGAAGTAAGAAGCTACTGTAGGCTATAAAGGAACATCATCACGGTCACATGACTTCACCGTCACAACTGCTAAGCTAAAGGTGGCTAATATTCGGCGTGATGACGTTTGAGGCTCATATAGAAACTTGTTTTTACTGACATTTTTAATGATGTAAAACGTTAACATCTCCTCAGCTTGTGTTAACCAAAGACCTTATGATTGAAAACACATTAAAAACCATTGACTTCCAGGTGAGGGACCATGAGGTGCAACAAATGATGTTAAAGGTTCAAGATTCAAGGCTTTTGTTGTCATTTGTACATAGCTACAGTGTAGTTAAGACAATTACATGATTAGGTCACAGGCTCCTCCAACAGTGCAACACAATAAAACAGATAATAGTGCAAGTAAATAAATTAAAATATAATATAATAGAAATTGTGCAGAATAGTCTATACAGGTAATTGGAATATTGATATATTTAAGTTGCAAACAGATGAAGGTTATGGATGTTCTTTCAAAAGTTCAGGTGCGTATGTTCTCCATGTTTCCTGTAGTTAAACTTTCATACGGTGAAAAGTAATTGTGATACAAACAATTCCCTCTTTTCAAAAGGTTACCTTCCAAAAATCAAGCTCTTGTCACTGTGATGAGTGTTTGCTTCTCAGCAGTACCAATCTGAAAAACAAGCACCTCTCACCCGGTGCTTGTCCACAAAACAACTGCTCCTGAGTGGCGCCTGTCAACAAAACAAGCACCCCACTGTACGGAGGTTACAGGCGACAAGTGCTTCTCAGCGGTGGTCGTGGAAAAATCAAGCGCTGCTCAGATGTGTCTGTTCAATAAAGAGGCCGGCCTACGCACTGCAGATGCAAAAATAAATATATAAACAAGCGCCCCTCTGTGGAGTGTGTTCATAAATCAAGCGTCCCTCACCAGTCATTGTGCCGAACAATCAATCCTCAGCTGTCCGTGTCTAGAAATTAAGAGCCTCAGTAAGAAAACAAGTGCTCTTCTGTGGCGCTTTCCCTCTGATTCTGTACATCGAGCACTCCCTCGCTCCTACCTGGTCAAAGATCACAGAGATATTTCACTTTCATACCGCAGTTTCTGTCTTTTTTCTCTTTGTTATTGCATTCGCACGTCAGCAGGAATTCAGACACAATAAGCCTCCAACACTGACAGGACTTCTCTCCACCGAGAGAAATATTACCTGTTACATGTGTCCTTGTGAGTAAAACACCTTTACAAATAGACAGACAAGCATGAGGTTCTTTGAATTTAAATTTCTGTTGTATTGTACGTTTTTACACCACGACATTCAGTTGATAGCTTTAAGTTTAGGCTATTTTAAATGATGTTAAAATCATTGGTCTTTAAAATAAAACTAAAAGCTGAATCATTTATTAAATGCTTCTTCCATGACACAGAAATATAAAAACATGGTAGCACTCAAAAAACGTTCAGGAAACATTGTTTTTAAACATTTGAGTGTATTGCAATTTTGACTCCTTTACATTTGGTTAATAGCTGTAATTTAATAAACATTTTAGACAATTTTACCATTTCAATCTTTAAAATTAAACTAATATATGAACTAAAACATTGCTACTTCCATGGCACAGGTGAATAATTTCTGCTTGTTTTACTCCACAAATTCACTTGAATCCTTTCCTTGATCCACTTCCTTGAACCCCTTAACGAGGACTTTTGATTTGGTACGTTTTCTTTATTGCAGTAATAGATTAAGAGACAGATTTATTTTCTCTACTGTCCTTTAGCACCGCTTCAAACTGAACACAGCGTCCCTCAGTAGTTGTACAGCAGCACAGAACAAACACATTTTCAGGTGTACCCGGTATGTACAAAAACAAGCGGCCCTTACACAGAGTGTTTTGTAAAACAAGTGCTCACCAGTGGTGCTCGTCAACAAAACAAGCACCCCTCTGCTGTCGAGGTTATAGATGACAAGTGCCCCTCAGGTGCGGCTGTCTGAAAATCAAGCGCTCCTCAGTAGTGTGCCAGCGACTGTCTGTGTCTGTAATTGCTTTGAGCCGTCAACTCAGTGGTAAGCTGAAAGGACCCAATTAAATCCCACAGACTGGTCTCTCTCTGTGTGTGGTGTGTGTGTGAGAGAGAGAGAGAGAGAGAGAGAGAGAGAGAGAGAGAGAGAGGTTGATATGGTAAAGCTTTTATATTGCTCCCAGCAGACTGTAAGTAGATTTGTAGTGGTGTCTTGTCCCCATCTGGGCCCTTAGTGTGTGAGTGTGTGTGTGTGTGTGTGTGTGTGTGTGTGTGTGTGTTTGAATGAGAGACTATAGGTGTTTTTCTACCCCCTACGTTGGCAGCAGCAGTTCTCTCTCTTTCTCTATCACCTGCTTTCAAAATATTATCATTTTATTTTAAATATAGGATTTTTGGTGTGCTATTTCTATCACTTGGTCTTTTGCTATTTAATCCAAATCACAGCTACAAATCTTCAGTTAAACAGACTTGAATAACATGTGAAATGCATCTAGATAAACAGATGCAGGCCAGATGTTTTGGGCTCACTTTGGTCGGGTATCTCATGTACAGTTTAGGTTTACATCACAATAATGCAAACTTTCTTTAAACTACTTTTTGTAGTTTCATTTTGTACATATTTCATCTTAGGAAAATGCCATTTTCATGTTAATTCCGTAACAAGTATGATTGTACGACTTTCCTATCCTAAGCCTCATCCATGTTTGTGATGACTTCACTTTCACACCATCCTCCCACAAACAGACAGCAAAAAGGGCAATCATTTAACACCATCAGTAGGTGTCTTCAAGACCACATTTTTCCTCGATGAGTCACAAAAAAACCAGCGTCGCTGTCACATCTGAAGACACGGAGGACATGTGAAAGGCAAATATGTGCAAAGGCCACAAAAAACCCTGAAAGTGTCTCAACAAAGGAGCCACGAGAAAAAGGATAAAACAACAAAGAAACAATTACTGAGCAGACAAATTGAATTAAACACACAATGGACACACAAACCATACAGAAATCAAACAGGCAAGGACACAAACAAACTGAGGACATCACCTCCGAGAAATGTTATTCCCCCCCAAACATCTTTCCACAACCTTGTTTCAGCTCAGTAAATAAACTATCCATCATCGTTAGCCATCTGGCGCCTCAGCCTATCAGAGGCCTGGGAAAGCTGTTACCGGGCGGCATAAGATGTGGCGGCTTGCCGGATAGGGCCAATTGCTTTTGAAAGATTACTGCTTAAAAACACGGCTGTAGATGTGTGTCATGTTAGCTTTGGAGGAAAGAGGAAAAACATCGGAAGCAGCCGCCATTAATTAACTTGTGTATTCAGACTCGGATTGATACTCCATTTCCTGACAAGGACGAGATGTTTGGTTACCATGTTGGTGAGACTGATCCGAGAATGTGTGTGTGTTGTGTGTGTGTGTGAGATGTAATCCCCCGAGCTCATGTCAGCTGAACACGAAAGATTGAGTGTGTGTTTAGTTGTGTTTGTGAGAGAGATGTACATCCTCATTGATGTGGTCAGGTGTTGCTTGTTATATTATGTTTGTAAAAGTGTGTATTTTTCTGCCTGCCAGACTCATGCTGTATAGGATATTTAAAGAGAAATAGATACTAATATTGATATTCTCTATACTGAAATGATCTTTTATATCTTCAACACGGCACTACAAACAGTCTGTTTTTCCACATCTTTTAGAGTCAACTTTGTATTCTGTATTGATTTTGGCCACTGTGTAAATATCCTCCCCGGCTGAAATCCATCATATTCTCTGTTTAGGTTTCTCTGTGTGAGAAAGTGAAGGAAAACAACACTGATCATTTGTGTTTGTCAGCGAGAGAAAGACACGCAGCTTCATCGATGCCTTCACACACCTCACACAATATGTGCTGCATTCAAAGACTGTACATACTGATCCATACACTGAGTCACTCACACATCAAACAGTAGGAGAAAGTGAATTGTGACGGAAATATTTTGCAATGGTTTGAGCGATACAGTACTTTCTCTTCTCTCATGTGTTTTTTTTTAATGACATCAAGTGTTGGAGTGATGACGTATTTTTGTAGTCCAACCCGAAACTCCGTCTGAAAATAGCAATGGGATTTTTTCAATGGATTTTGGAATATTTTCAGAAAATAAGATCTATGACAAACACACAATACTGATACTTACATGTTTTCTTTAGCGGGATAATCTCCATATATTAAAGGGGCCCTTTTGTGCTTTTTGGGGTTTCCCCTTTTCCTATAGTGTGTGTTTTAGTGCATGTAAATGGTCTACAAAGGCTAAAATCACAAATGTCCGCCCCTGCTTAAACGAGCCCATTCTGCTCTGATTGGTTAGCTTGCTGGCTCTGCTGCGATTGGTCAAGAGATTATAGACGTGCCGCCCCTTAGCCTTCAATGTGTTGGAGTTAGCCAATAGAAGCACGAGTGTTACATAGTGACGTCATTATGCTGAGGAAGTAAACAAAGGAGTTCAATGGAGGCGAGAAACTGAACACAGGGATTTTGGCCTTTGCAGACCATTTACGTGCACTACTAAAACCTATATAACACTACAGGAAAGGAAAAAAGCAGGAAAGGGCCTCTTTAATGAGCTCATATAAAACAAATAAAACAGCTTTCATGTCCTTCTTCTCTGGAACAGATCAGACATATTCAAATGAGCCTCTCCCTCTCCTGTGTTGTTACCTCCTTCAACAAACATCAGAGATTAAATGAGATTATCTTGCTTGGGGAAGCTTTGTGCGCTCCCACATCGTGCATCAAGACAAACTAAAAGCTTAAAGGTTTCTGTTACAGTGCCTCTCATTAGGCAGCTTTGTTTTCTCTCTGCACATGTGGACAATATAAAGTAATCGTGCTGCTAAATGCTTCTGCCACTCCCGTCTGTCCTGCTGAGATCTCAGTGACAAACCGCCTGCTGCCTCTCCTCTGCAGATGACACTGAAGCAGCGTGGTACTTGTAAATCTCAGCTGTGTGAATCTTTTATGTCAGATCATTTTCCGGTTGGATATACCCTGACTGAAATATGAAATCTGTGCATGGGAATAAATAAAATATGGAAAGTAATTATTGGTCTTTTACAGTTATGGTGGTGACAGAAGAAAATGTGCACTAAGGCATACACAGAACTCAACTAGTTGACTGAGATTTAGAGCCGTTTTTCTCCACTAATGCAGAGAGAGTTAAGAAGAAATTCAATAAATGCATTCAAGACTGCTTATATTGTCATGAAGACTGAGATCACTTATTATTCTGCATAAAATATACATAAAGAAATACACAATCAGTCTTTAATATGTTCATTTGGTAAAATATTTGACCTAATTCTACTCATGTTAATGTAAAACGTTCTAAATATGTTCGGAAAACAAAATAAAATAGCTTTGAAAATGTGCATCCAACCGTTTCAATAAAACATCAATTGATGGAACTGACAATCACTGCAATCATGTTATTATTTTAAAAATATCTTTAATTGATTCACCTAAAGGTTATAGATATCAAATATGTTTATGCTGAGTTCAGTCAGACAACTCACGTGTTTCTTAATATGTTTATTAGAAGCAGCATATAGTTTGAGTTTGGCGTCTAGGCTCGGGCCTCATCACTCCACAGATTTACAAAGAACATTGAGTGATGATTAGATAACTATCCCCCGAGCCTACAGGTGGAAGCTGGGGTGGAGCTGGGGTGGAAGCTGGGGTGGAAGCTGGGGTGGAAGCTGGGGTGGAAGCTGGGTGGAAGCTGGGGTGGAGCTGGGGTGGAAGCTGGGGTGGAGCTGGGGTGGAAGCTGGGGTGGAAGCTGGGGTGGAGCTGGGGTGGAAGCTGGGGTGGAAGCTGGGGTGGAGCTGGGGTGGAAGCTGGGGTGGAGCTGGGGTGGAAGCTGGGGTGGAAGCTGGGGTGGAAGCTGGGGTGGAAGCTGGGGTGGAGCTGGGGTGGAGCTGGGGTGGTGGTGGGGCAGGCGAGCAGCAGCAACATGAAACACAGCAGCAGGAACATGAACGCAGCAATAGCAAGTGAACACAGCAGTGGCAGCAGCAGCATAGCGAGGCAGAGGCAGGAAGACCTGGCAGCTTAAATAGAGCGGCATGTTTAGGAGAATGTGTTTGGTTGGTTGTAAGAGGGACGAGGTGCGTCACGTGTTAATGTATCATTGGTGCTCAAGTTGACTGCCTGAACTAGCTCGCAGGCTTCGCCCCATTTGTGGTGGAATGTCTCTATGAAAACAAAAGAGTACAGAAAACTGTCCTATTGGTGTTTTTTATTTACTGTATAGATGAGAGTAACACCTATGTAACTTCCGGGCAAAAATTACGGCCCCGCCCACTTTTGGGGGAAAACAACGCTGTCATTTGAATGGCGGTCAATACAAATTGATTTGCCAATCCGATCAGAAATGTAAGAACACCGTGGATTTTCTGATCTTCACAGAGCCCGGTTACGATGGCCAGTCAGGCAAACAATTACATTAAATCATTGGAAATCGACGATTGGGCTCGATATATGGTTAAATTAAAATCAGTAGGCGAGGCCGTAATTTCGCCAGCTGTTACTCTCATGAGCGAGGCGGAAAATAATTGTTTTAACATTCCAAAAAGCTGCTGTGTGGTTTACTGCACCTCAAACATTAAAACAAATCCAGAGTTCAGTGTTTCTGTACTTCCTCTAAGAAGAAAGGACAGTAAAGAAGAGCTCTGTGGCTTCAGGCTTGATCGCCATTCAAATGACAGCGTTGGTTTCCCCCAAAAGTGGGCGGGGCCGCAATTTTCGCCCGGAAGTGACGTAGATGTTACTCTCATCTATAGGAACATTTAAACAATGGGAGGTAATTATTTTTTCTTTAACAGTTTCTTTTGTTTTGTCCAAACATATAATACATGCAGCAAAAATATTGGGATAGGAGAGCCAGATAAAAGTTTAAATCTTTGAACTGTCATGTTGTTCTCCTGATTCTGCTTCGTCTGAACACTTTAAGGTGGGGTATGTAATTTATTTCAGAAACACTTGTTGTTATATTCCATGGAATGCTCTTAACATCCCGATAGCAATGAATATATTAAATGCTTTGACAATAAATACATAACAAATATTTCATCTGTGGAAGCCGTGGCGCTGTAAAAAGCACGACCAATCATCTGAGCCGGCCCGGCTACAATAACTGGATGGCCTACCTGCCTGTCAGCCTTCCATCTGTGCACAAACTTATCTCGTGCCCTCATTGGTCATGTGCGCGTTCGTGTGTTGGAGGAGGGGCTCTGTAAGGAAGTCTGAAGGAAGAGGCAGATTTTTTCCGGTTGTGTATTTTAAATTCTAGCGCACTCGAGCTGGTTTCTCCAAAATTACATACCCCACCTTTAATTGCAATCAAAGTCAAATATTTTGTTGCTTTAAATTAAAAGAACACAATATTATTCAGAATAATACATGGCCAGAACATCTCTAGGTGAAACCCATTAGACAAGAGAAGAGAAGAAGATATAGTGCCAAAAGAAAATATCAGCTAAAACTTCGGTGTTACTTTCAAAATGTGAATTACTCTACTTCTTATATAATGTAAACAGATACTTATAGCGCACTAAGACTAACAAGCACTGTCACACAAATCAAAAACACAGGAAATGAAGTCACAAGTCAAAATAAAAAGAGGGAATCAGGGATTTTAGCTGTTTGAATGTTCACAATTATCCTCGAAATGCAGAAAGAACCACCAGTTATCGTCTTACAACTAACAACAGGCATCTATTGTTCGGAAAGGGTTTTTAGCAGAAAACAAATTGCCAATTTCCCCATCCTCTCTTCTCTTGGAATAACTCGCTAAACTCTTCACAGCATGAGTTTCCCAAAGTGTTTTTCACTTCCATTGTGTTCCCAGCTTCAATGAATTTCAGGGACAAGAGTGACAACGTCGAAAACACCACCGAAGATTCACAGACAGAATTATTTTGTCTCCACACAAATGCAAGAAAACACGACGGTGCTGCTCACTGTGTTGCTTTGACAAAGGACAAATAATGGAGTCTAATGAGCAGCAGCTATTGTCAGTGTGTGTGTGTGTGTGTGTTTGTGTGTGTCTGTGTGTGTGTGTGTGTCTGTGTTTGCCAGTATTTGACAGAGTGTGTGTTCTATTAAAGCGTGGACATTTTTTTCTTTCTCTATGCTTTTGTGTTATTCTTTGTGTGTGTGTGTGTGTGTGTGTGTGTGTGTGTGTGTGTTTGTTATGAGTTATGAAAGCCTCTTTCTGGTCAGGGTCGGACCCAAAGGCATCATGTCTTTTTATCACAATAGAGTTTGGATTCTGAAGTTTATCGCAATTTAATTCAATTAAATATACTTTTCTTTGGCATGAATCCGGTTACATGTTTTCCGTAACTTCCAGAGGTGGGAAGTAACTAAGTACATTTACTCAAGTACTGTACTTAAGTACACTTTTGAGGTACTTTAACGGGAAATAATGACATTTTACTCCACTACATTTAGCTTTAGCTACTTTAAACAAAATGCATCTCACTTTTTGAGACACTAAAGAGTCAAATTATTTTAATACTTACAACAGTAAATGCTACTTGATGCATCAATGTTATCTAGAAATGCCACACATATATAAATGTAATTATATACACACATAAAGGCAATTCTTCTGCACAATGATTACTAATTTTTACATTTAAGTACATTTTGCTGATATTACTTTTTACTAAAGTAAGGTTTTGAATGCAGGACTTTTACTTATAATTAAGTATTTTGACAATAATGTTTTCGTACTTTTTAAGGAAGTGTTGTGTCCCGTCAAAAATATTAGTTCTAGTCATGTTTCATGTTTAGTAATTTTGTGTCTTGTCTCCCACTTCCTGTTTTATTTTGGTACTCACCTTTTGTGTCTCATTCCAGGTCCCTTGACTCCCTATCCTTGTGTGTGTCTCCCGCTCTCATCAGCAGCAGCCCCGCCCCTGATTGTTTCCACCTTGACATTACATGTTACTTGTTAGACGCTTTTATCCAACGCGACTTACATACTCAATACTGTGGGCAATCCCCACAGGAGCAATTTGGGGTGAAGTGTCTTGCCCAGGGACACAACGACATGCTGACTGCAGTGGGGTTTGAACCTGTGACCCCCTGATCCCAACACCAAGGCTCTGTCCACTGCGCCACACGCCTCCACCTGTGCCCAGTTACCTCTTGTTTAAATTCCCCAGTCTCCTCTTGTCTTGTGTCAGTTCGTCTTGTCCTGTCTCCATGCCAGTAGTCAGCGTAGCGATTACTTTTCATGTCTCAAGCCTGATTCATGCTCCTAAGTGTTGTTCCTCACTTAGTGAGTGATTTTCCGTTGTTGCTTTTTGATCCTTTTTTTCACCTCGTCAAGAGTGTCGATCCTTTTTTGTGACCTATTTTGGAATAAAGTATTTTTCTCATACTTTACCTCTGTCTCCCGGGACGTGCATTTGAGTCCTATACCTTGTGTTTCCAAGTTCGTGACAGTAAGTTACTGAAGTGAAACATCTGAATACTTCTTCTACCTCCGGTAACTTCCCAAGGCTGGTAATATAATGGAAATATCTCCTTTCTTCCTCTCAAAACCAAACAAGGAAATACACAAGTTGTTATTTAGGTGGATTTGCAGCATCAACAACTCCCCCTCATCATTTCAAAAGTTCCACAACAATGTACTGTAGGAGTGCAATCACTTTGGATCCAGGATTACTTCCCAAGTAAACAAACACAACAACCTTCCTTTCTTCTTTCTTTCTTTCTTCTTTCTTTCTTTCTTTCTTTCTTTCTTTCACTGACCTTTTCCCCCTGAAGCTCTTCATGTTGTTTGCTCTCAGGTTTTGTCCTCAGTGAACTCACCCTCTGGAGGTCATGGGTAAAGTTTAGAGGGAGGATGTTGTTGAAGCTTTGAGGGAGGGATGGAGCAAGGTTAAAGTTAATCAAGAGATCTTCCTGTGAGTTTGCTCTGCTCCCATTTCTGGACGGATTTAAGAGTTCAATGTCAGCAGCCGTTGGATTTCTTTGCTCCAACTCAGAGAGTTTTCTTTTTCTGTTACGTACGTCACACCAAACATTTTCAACAACGAGTCCTGAAACTCCAACAGAAAGGTTATGGTATTGAGTGTTTGTGTATTACTTAGCAGGAAGATGCTTTAACTTTAGTGATACAGAAGAAAGTTATGTACATTAAAAAAAAATGTAAGGATTTATTATTGATGGTTATCTGTAAAATCCCCAAATCATTTTCATAAATATATTTTAATTTTCAGACTTTTTTCACCAATGCGTTTCACATTTTTTGGATACTTTTATTAAATAATTGTGAACATTTGTAACAGTACTATCTTGAATATTTGAAAAATATCAAATATTTATCAAATGTTTTCCTTCACATTTTTACTCAAGCATGGATTTATTTCAATAGAAAACATTTTCTCCTCTTGCAATTTAAAATCTCTATGGATCAGTTCAACTTGAATTTCACTAAAGTCTCTCCATGAATCCCTGGGCTAATGGAAGGACGCAGGGAAAATACCTAAGTGAAATACAGAGGATGCAGTTTAAGAGACTCAAGATGCAGTTTAGGAGACTCAGGATGCAGTTCAAGAGACTCAGGATGCAGTTTAGGAGACTCAGGATGCAGTTTAAGAGACTCAGGATGCAGTTTAGGAGACTCAGGATGCAGTTTAAGAGAATGAAGAT
This sequence comes from Dissostichus eleginoides, assembly GCA_031216635.1. Lineage (NCBI taxonomy): Eukaryota > Metazoa > Chordata > Actinopteri > Perciformes > Nototheniidae > Dissostichus > Dissostichus eleginoides. The sequence goes on from CM062278.1 coordinate 26,911,131, forward strand.
GCAGTTTAAGAGACTCAGGATGCAGTTTAGGAGACTCAGGATGCAGTTTAAGAGACTCAGGATGCAGTTTAGGAGACTCAGGATGCAGTTTAGGAGACTAGACTCAGGATGCAGTTCAAAGGACTCAGGATGCAGTTTAGGAGACTCAGGATGAAGTTTGAGAGACACAGGATGCAGTTTAAGAGACTCAGGATGCAGTTTAAGAGACTCATGATGCAGTTTAAGAGACTCTGGATGCAGTTTAAGAGACTCAGGATGCAGTTCATGAGACTCAGGATGCAGTTTAAGAGACTCAGGATGCAGTTTAGGAGACTCAGGATGCAGTTCATGAGACTCAGGATGCAGTTTAGGAGACTAGACTCGGGATGCAGTTCAAAGGACTCAGGATGCAGTTTAGGAGACTCGGGGTGCAGTTTAGGAGACTCAGGATGCAGTTTAGGAGACTCAGGATGCAGTTAAGGGACTCAGGATGCAGTTTAAAGGAGGCGTTGTGGCTCGTTGGTCTCTCCGTAGTGACTCTGTGATATTTAAGGTTCAAGTGAAGCTCGTCACATTTTCAGCGCTTCATTTCCCTCCGTCTCATCTTCCCTGCTCTCTCCACCGGAGCAGGAACACTGTGACTTATTTCTTCAAAGAAAACAAATGATGTACTTGGAAATGCAATTATTATGTTACGTAAATGTCAAGAGACTCTTTAAGGATGTAACCCTGAAACTCGTTGTGTTGCAGCTTTGCAGATATCTGGGAATATTACGGAGTTGGAAATTAAATTGTTAAGTTTTCCCATGATGATATTTAAAGTTTATCTACCAAAAGGAAGACTTAAATAGTTAATAATGTTTGTAGCCAACACTGCCTCTCTTTTTCTATCTACCGCCTAAAATGTAAAGTGTATCCAGGACAGTTTTTATGGGAAATATTGAAGCTTTTATCTTCCATATTTAAAAACACAAAGAAGCATTGTCTGGAGGAAATTTTATGTAGAATTAATACATTTTTGTTTTCGTATAGCAGGTGGACTTCCAGTGTTTATTTACAGATTTTTTCTACATTTCAATACTAACAACAAATATAGACGGAATATTAAAAAGTCTTTCTTAGTTAAAACATTCAATAAACTATTCAAAATCAGCTCCACCTGCTGAATTTCAAGTCGTCTTTTTTCGACTTCTCTATCGGTCTGTTTAGTTCTGAATACAAATTCTGTCTGCAGCCAAAAGGAGAAGCACAAGAGTCTTCTTTAAACCATAATCATTACTTCTACTAATCCATCTTCCTCTTGCTCACCCATTTCCTCACTTCCTTTGGCTGAACTCCAATTAAAAATCAAGTCATGATTGAGGCTTAAACAACTGAGAAAGTGGAGAGTGTTAATTTACCTTTCCATCTATTATTGTCTGAAGTAAAGAGAACAGTATGATCTGTGGACATTCATTTACTTTCCCCTCTGTCTCTCTAATTAAATAGCAGGTTGTTATCTTCATTTCTTAGTTTACCTTCTCTCTCCCTATGTTGAAAGATGTCATACATTTTCACACATCAGGGATTTTCTATCATTACAATAGTATGTTCTGCATTCTTCCTGGAAAAGTTGGCTGCTTTTTTTTACACATTGTCAAATATACATCGTCATGAATACAAAGCAATTACACTGTCCTTATACTACCAACATGTGTTAACATGTCCAAAACTCACACACATAAAGCTCATCTTGAAGTTCAGTCTGCACCTTTCAAATCCATGTTTTTGATAAATAGTCTTAATTTAACTACATTATTTTCTATTTTCTATTTTAAGACTTTAATCTACAGCTCACTTGCTTAGTTTTATCTACTTAAGTCAAAATATGACAAGATCTTTCCCTCCTTAACCCTAACCCTAATAATGGATCGGCCACTTTTTCTTTTGACAACATTTCCCTGAAACTTTGGTGTTTTTGAGCGATTCCAAATCACAAATCAAATTATCTTTAAAGGTCACCTATTATGCAAAATCCACTTCTTCATGTCTCTTATAGATCAACATGTGTCCCCTCTTCTTCATGTCTCTTCTACATCAACATGTGTCCCCTCTTCTTCATGTCTCTTGTACATCAACATGTTTCCCCTCTTCTTCATGTCTCTTCTACATCAACATGTGTCCCCTCTTCTTCATGTCTCTTCTACATCAACATGTGTCCCCTCTTCTTCATGTCTCTTCTACATCAACATGTGTCCCCTCTGTGGAAAGAGATTCTGAAAGTTTCAGGAACAAAGATTCTCTCTCTTTTTGTCCTGATCCATTTCTATAAAAACCTGTCTGAAAATGAGCTGATCAGATTTTGGCCACTTTATGATGTCATAACGATGTTTTGGCTTGTGTAACCATGAGCCAATCACCAACCAAGGTAACCCCCCCCCCCCACCTTATCACCTGAATCTCCTCCTAGAGCACCATTGTGTTCTTTTTCACCAAATCTCTCTCAGAGGGGCGTGGGGAGGGGCTCCTTATTTTCATCTAAAGTAACAGACAGAGAATCAGCACTTTGGAAACAGGGCTGAAACAGAGGGGATTATGGGATGCTGCTATGATCTGTTTGGTGTTTGGAGCCAAACACTTCAGAGACATGTTTTGTATATATCTGAGACCTATAATATATTGATGAAGAACAGTATCATAGGGGACCTTTAACTTTTGTTACCATTTAGAGATAGGGCATTCAATCTGCATTCATGTGTTGTCAGTATAATCGGAGAGGTAAGTCCCAGGTAGAAAACTTGAGAATAGCCTTTAACATGTTGTTAAAACTGAACTGATTATATGAGCTATTACACATCTTCTCTTTAGCTTTTGAATGCACCATTGGCCTTGATGGTGGTCTGAGAAAAACAGATTAGACCAATAAAGCCAGTAATACATCAGAGCTTTTGTCACAGACACATTTTCCACTGATAGTAGCAATTATGTTACAGCAAAAACTAACAGACACACATATTATTTAAAAAGCATTTCCTGAACAATCTTCTACTCCACTCACATTTCATCGCACTCACTGACCTCTCATTAAACTGAGCTGGAAGAGGTTTAGATCCCTGTTTGTCATCTTGTTTCTGTAATAAAAACTCCTCAATAATCTTGTTGTTTGAATCTTTTTAATGTAATATTCCTCTCCTCTTTCATTTTGTCATTTTTCTTTCTTCTCACTATTGATTTAAGAGGGAAAGTCTTATTTCCATCCCCTCCTCCCCTCTGTCACTCTTCATCTTAAAATTCATCTTATGGTCCTTTTTTAAATCAATGGGGCGAAGCCTGCGAGCTAGTTCAGGCATTCAACTCGAGCACCAATGATACATTAACACTTGACGCACCTCGTCCCTCTTACAACCGACCAACGCATTCTCCTAAACATGCCGCTCTATTTAAGCTGCCAGGTCTTCTTGCCTCTGCCTCGCTCATGCTGCTGCTGCGTTTGTGCCCTGCTATTGCGTTCACATTGCTACTGCTGCTGTGTTTCATGTTGCTGCTGCTCGCCTGCCCCCCCACCAACCCAGCTTCCACCCCAGCTTCCACCCCAGCTTCCACCCCAGCTTCCACCCCAGCTTCCACCCCAGCTCCACCCCAGCTTCCACCTGTAGGCTCAGGGGATAGTTATCTAATCATCACTCACTGTTCTTTGTAAATCTGTGGAGTGATGAGGCCCGAGCCTAGACGCCAAACTCAAACTATATGCTGCTTATAATAAACATATTAAGAAACACCTGAGTTGTCTGACTGAAAAGCACTGGTGATCGTTTTGGTCAAGAGAAACAATGTTATCCTCCCACATCATTATGAGACATTAATTGACTCATCCTATCTTCTCTCAGTTCAGGTTTCCTACCTCGACTTGCTGTGGCTTCATTAATTCATGACTGCGCTGCGTGCTGAACCCGGGGACACATTTAAAACAATTGCCATCCCTCCCTTCTTCTTTTCCTTTTTATATTCCACTGCAATGCAAACAGACAGGAAGTGAGGACACATATGGTCTCAACCAATCAATCAATTATCAATGAAAATACTTCATGAAACCCAGGGGGGAATTTCCGTTTCTGATTTCCACTGTGGACCCTGTTTTCTGACCTATGTGAATATGTGTGTGGTGAGAAGAGGAGGAGTTAGGTAAGTTTGGGGTACCCAACATCTCATCACGTAGGTAACATATGTTAGACACACTAGGTTAGTGGATTGTTGCCACCCCTGTATTTTGATTTGTCCAATTATAAGTAGTTCAGATAGTGAGGGTCTTTGTTTGAGTTTTGGTTTCAGAGGATAGATTTAGAGATAGGCCTGGTTTTGTTATATTTATTTCTTTGTTTGGCACAATCTCCTTTGTCTCCTCCTCCTCCTCCTCCTCCTCCTCCTCCTCCTCCTCACTTAAAGAGCATTGTCAGTATTCTTTGTTGTAAAAGGAATAAACATTTTCTTAACGTTTACGCTGACTCCCTCATTTCTTGGTTGTTGTGTGTTACTGTCTCCAGGTACCCTAGACCTTAGTGGGGACGTAACACACCATATTAGAAAAAATAAACATAATTTGAAGTGAACATTTGCAACATGTTCTTGTAGCCAAAGGGAAACATCGTCTTAGGCACAGGAACGAGACAGGATGAAGACTCCGGCTCGTGATGAAGACATGATAAAGCTCTCGGTGAAATCCTTGTCAGCCCAAACACTCGGAAAGCCATTGATTGAAATGTTGTCGCCGGGTATATCCTGGTGCAGGTCAGCCCATAATGTGCAGCCATGTTTTAATACATTAAACAACACTTCAGATATTCCGTCTGACTCCTAGCTAAAGCAGTTAGCTCGTCTATTCCCATTAGCAAGTGATCTTACATTCCCAATGATGTGAGGGGGACACAGCATATATCGTATATATAGTCTATTTAACTGTCTATTTCTTTCAATTTATATTTGCTGACATTGCCTGAATTGCCTTATTTTAAAAGCCTCACTTCAAAGCTCTGTTTTTTGTACTTTACTGACCTCTTCACTTAAACAAACAAGTGTTTTTTAACACCCAAATACTACAGATATCTTTATGAGACATGAGTTAGCCATATGACCAGCCAACAAAGGCTACAACATTTCCAGAGCCAGAGCAGAAACAGCATAACAACTTTTAATACGCATGACCTGGTCATGTTCACTCATACTTTTAGCAATGTGTCTAATTACAGCGTGTGCAATCAATACACTTTTGAGTCTTGGGGTTTTAGTGTCCTCTGCTCCCTGAAGGAGGGTAATGGAGAGCTGCACTCAGCCAACATGTCCTCACTGAAGCAAGTTATGAGATTTTGGCTGGAATCGATTAGAATGATGGAAAAGGAGGATAAAACTGGGTGCAGGTCGAAAAAGGGCTGGAGTTAGCTTTAAGAGAGGAATACAAATCTGTCTGCTAAAAGGCACAGAGTGACCTCTACAGATAGGCGGTGGGTGGGACTCAGGGAAGGGAAGACTCATATTTGACCAACTTTTATACTTTTAGAGGTCAGAAGACATTACTTTTTATAACAACAAGGGAACGTTACATTTTAGACGTTACATCAGCCGTTTTTTAAGAGCCTCACACTGCTAGTTTTGACAGAAATACAATCATAGTTAGCGCTCTGATTGAGCTACGAGTCATCAGGTTAAGCGATGTATTTCTTGACTATGAAACCGTAGCCTTTTACTACAGGATAATATTTGGAGTTGTTGTACAAAATAGAGTGGTGCATGAGTCCTAAAAGCCATAAATGAGTCAGCTTTGTACCACTTGTAGTTCCCTCGTCTCGAAGTCAATGGTTTTTTGAATATGTTTTCGGTTTGATGCCTGAAATAAGAGAGATAAGAGATCTGTTTTACAACATAAAATACACTTTTCTCACTTCAACATTTTTTAAATCCCTTGATTCCTCTAGATAGGGTCCGTATTATTTATAGAGATGTCCCTACCTGCTGAAACATTAATCATATTAGATGTCAGTCTTTAACCTGTACATAAATCCCTTCTAATGAGCAAGGTCAGGATTATTTGAAGGCTGATTTATGACATTTTCTCCCCGATTAAAACTCAGGTCACACAGAGGCATACATCTGGAGATTGTTTTAATATGAATCATCTCTGTAACTCGGGATGATTGTCAGATACTTTAAAGGTCAAATCCCATCAGATATGTTTGCAGGATTTTCGGTCAGATAAGGACAAATGTGTGCCTTAAATATCAAAATATCATCCTGCAGTGTAATCATCACCTGGGAATCGACCGGAGATGTTTGACCTGCTGGATTATGGGGCCACGTTTTACTTTAAGTAATATATAAAAGGGAAAGTAATCTGTCTGTACCTTAATCCTTCACACTTGGCCAATGTCTGTGATGCCGTTCTCTGTCTCTGTTCACTTTCATTATAACATGGATATAAAAAGTGATTATTATCATGTCTGCTGCCACACATATTCGTAAGATGTTTTAATGCTTTGTCAAGCACTTTGTGACTATGTCTGGGTAAAGCGCTTTATACATACATTTTACTTACGTACTTACTTACATATACTCTCAGATAGTTAATTGTTTAGCATCATAGTGCAACATCTCATAAGGGGCAAAATCAATTATGGAAGAATAATTGTAACCACATCAAATACATGTTAAATCTGTGCTAAATTTGTGCTAAAATCTATGTGTTTACAAGTGCATATATTATTGCATTTGCTCTTGCATTTCATTCCTTTTTTGCATACTTGTAAAAGAGAAAAATACATCAGAGAGGAATGGCCTTTTTTAACATTTCTGATTAGTTTGTTTTTATGATAAAACCTACTAAAGAGGAATAGGGCCACATCTGAACAAATGTTTTTTATTTTTTCCATGAGATTAAAGACAGAATTTTGACAAATCCCAAATCTTCAGAATACAGATAAAAAGTCAGAACTCTGAGATAAAATAATAATTTCTAGAAAAAAGTCATAATTTGGAGAAAAAAAGGCAGAATTATGAGAAAAAAGTCACAAAAGTATAATTTTCTGTATAAAACACTTATGGAAAAGTGAAAAAAAAAGATTGGAGAAAACACAAACAATTAAAAAAACAAACCATAAAAAGGGATACCGACCAAAGTACTTTTCAGTAAATGCATATGGCACTTTAACATGGGGAAGGCTGTGGCTCAGTGGGGTAGTGCTCAGTGGGGTAGTGCGCTGATCTTCGAATCAGAGGATAGCAAGTTCGAGTCCCACTGCAGTCAGCATGTCGTTGTGTCCCTGGGCAAGACACTTCACCCCAAATTGCTCCAGTGGGGATTGTCCACAGTACTGAATGTATGTAAGTCACTTTGGATAAAAGCGTCTAACAAGTGACGTGTAATGTAATGTAACATACAGATACATATAAAATGGCTTTTTAAACCAAACAAACATACAGGTGTACTACATAACACAATTAAGCAATTTCCATGCAATAACTAAGCATTACAAATATTATCAGCACAGAGACCAGTTTACATTTGGTCCGGTTGGTCCACAGAGCATTTTAATTTGTATTGGTAACCGCAAGATAATGAAAGTGAGTCCAAAACATGCCCTAATAAAATGACCAGAGTTAAGGTAAATGCAGGTGCTGGAAGATATTCAAAGAAACCCAATTTTATGACTCAGCCTTACAGACATTGCTCAAATGTTGATTACGTTGAATAAAAGTATATGAAGGAGTTATGAGAACAAGTTTAGAAGTGAAAAGGTTTGGATCGTGACAAACACATCATACTTCTGGGCAGCGACAAGAGAAAATAAATCTAGAAACTCCCAAACACTCGTAGAGAAAAACGGCAAATAGAGAATCTATCTGCATCTGAAATTCAATCATCTGAGGAAATGAAGCCTAACAACTTAATGGGAAGAACCAAGGTGGTAATTATGGAGGGAAATGATTTGATATGCCTCTCTAAGAATCATACGAGGCAAATGAGAGGAGGCATGCAAAATGATTGAATTGCTAACATATAATTCTTTCATTTGATCAGAGAACTGAAGAAACTTTGAAGAAGAAGAACTTTAGGACAATCTGAACATAACTTTAATTAGTAATAATCAAACAATCTATTTCAATAGTTATTATTTAAAAATGTTAACCATTCAGGATGAAGACATTGGCTTTTTCGTGTGACAGGAAGTGAACTAAAGACACATACTTTTAGTGATATTGAAGACACTTTTAAACTTCCAGCCTGATCCAGAAATAAATATGAAATCAACCGAAAAGCTGAAACGTAAATGATGATTATCGATTCTCCTTTTCTAATTACTTAAATCGATTTCCATTAAGCTAAACCCCACACTGGCTGACTAAGAGTAATACTCTGTGAGAGATAATGAAGGATGAGAGAGAGAAAAGGAAGTAGGATTCAGTGGAAAGAGAGAATGTTAATGGAAAAATTATTAATTTGTTCTTTTTTTTACTTCAGTAGGTGAATCTATGTGTTCATAAAATAGTGTGTGAGCTTAGCTGTATGCATTATTAAACTGTTACGTGCTCATGTGTTTCATTGTTGGTGGATAGGCTAGTGCCTGAATATGCTGAAAGAGTCCTCTCCTGCTGATGTTCAGGTTTATATCACATGTAGTGCCTCTACTTTAAAGAGTCCTCTCCTGCTGATGTTCAGGTTTATATCAGCATGTAGTGCCTCTACTTTAAAGAGTCCTCTCCTGCTGATGTTCAGGTTTATATCAGCATGTAGTGCCTCTACTTTAAAGAGTCCTCTCCTGCTGATGTTCAGGTGTATATCAGCATGTAGTGCCTCTACTTTAAAGAGTCCTCTCCTGCTGATGTTCAGGTGTATATCAGCATGTAGTGCCTCTACTTTAAAGAGTCCTCTCCTGCTGATGTTCAGGTGTATATCAGTATTAGTGTCTCTACTTTAAAGAGTCCTCTCCTGCTGATGTTCAGGTGTATATCAGTATGTAGTGACTCTACTTTAAAGAGTCCTCTCCTGCTGATGTTCAGGTGTATATCAGTATGTAGTGTCTCTACTTTAAAGAGTCCTCTCCTGCTGATGTTCAGGTGTATATCAGTATGTTGTGTCTCTACTTTAAAGAGTCCTCTCCTGCTGATGTTCAGGTGTATATCAGTATGTAATGTCTCTACTTTAAAGAGTCCTCTCCTGCTGATGTTCAGGTGTATATCAGTATGTAGTGTCTCTACTTTAAAGAGTCCTCTCCTGCTGATGTTCAGGTGTATATCAGTATGTAGTGTCTCTACTTTAAAGAGTCCTCTCCTGCTGATGTTCAGGTGTATATCAGTATGTAGTGTCTCTACTTTAAAGAGTCCTCTCCTGCTGATGTTCAGGTGTATATCAGCATGTAGTGCCTCTACTTTAAAGAGTCCTCTCCTGCTGATGTTCAGGTGTATATCAGTATGTAGTGTCTCTACTTTAAAGAGTCCTCTCCTGCTGATGTTCAGGTGTATATCAGTATGTAGTGTCTCTACTTTAAAGAGTCCTCTCCTGCTGATGTTCAGGTGTATATCAGTATGTTGTGTCTCTACTTTAAAGAGTCCTCTCCTGCTGATGTTCAGGTGTATATCAGTATGTAATGTCTCTACTTTAAAGAGTCCTCTCCTGCTGATGTTCAGGTGTATATCAGTATGTAGTGTCTCTACTTTAAAGAGTCCTCTCCTGCTGATGTTCAGGTTTATATCAGTATGTAGTGTCTCTACTTTAAAGAGTCCTCTTCTGCTGATGTCCAGGTGTATATCAGTATGTAGTGTCTCTACTGGGACATGTCTCCATGCTTTAATGTTCAAAAAGCTCTTTATTTTTCTCATACTGCCTGTGCTGCTGCGCCTTTTTCACCCTCTGTCTGAAACCAGAGCCCAGTCTGCTCTGATTGGTTAGCTGGCTGGCTCTGTTGTGATTGGTCAACCACTTAGAGATATCCCGCCCCTTAGCCTATCACGTACAATGTGTTGGAGTGCTAGCCAATAGAAGCGTGGGTGTTACGATGTCACTATGTTTAGGAAGTAAACAAAGGAGTCCAATTGAGGCGTTTCAGGCAGGGAGGGGGAGAGTGTTGGAGAGGAACTTATTCGGGAGGGAACACAGGGATTTTAGCCTTAGCAGACCATTGACATGCACAAAAATCTGAAAAACACACTACAGGAAAGGCAGGTTTTCTTATTAACAAAATCTCTGAGCACAGGACACAGTTTTATACTTATGTTCTTGATTTCTTCTTTTCTACGTTTACATTGTTCTGTTGTCCTCAATAATACCATTCAGTAAAAAAACATCTTATTGATATTTATCTTTTCTTCTATTTATTTGCATTGCATTTGATATTGAGGTAATCCAAAAGTAACAAAATGTAATCAGGTTGCATTTACTTTTATATTTTGTTACTATAGGTTACTGATTACATATTTCTTTTTACAGGTAAATAGTCATTTTAACGGAGTACATTTTTAAAGTATAAGATCAGCTGATCCTCATGACTGACAGTTCTTCCTAACCAGGACCTGCAGACATCAGAACCTCAATCTCACGCTCCAGAGAGTGGGAAATATCTCATATGCTTCTCCCACTTTCTCCCCCCCCCCCCTCCTTTATCTCTCTCATTCTCACTAATGTGCTCCTCCATCTCCCCCTCCCAACAGTACATCCATCAATAAGCGAGCACGACTTCCTTCCACATCTCTAGCCTCTTACTCATTCATTTCTCTTCTGATATAATTAATATTCTTTCATTCCGTCTCTATTGCTTAGCTCTCTCATGTTCTTTACTTACCAGTTTTCCCTTTTCACCTTCTCTCCATCAATATCCAGGAATGATTCAGCCTCTTATACTTGAACATACCTCACATATCCTGCCTTCTGCCCTTTCTCTTCCTCTCTTTATAGCTTTTCGTTCAAGGCCCTTTTTCCTCCGTCTCTTTCTCATACTACTCCTTTTTACTTCTTTTTTACTGCCTCTTCAAGGACTTTACTCTGTCACTGTCCAAGGACTCCAAATAAATTGAGCTCTTGGCACAGAGATGAGAAGGAAATGATACAGTCCCCCTGATTTACTACAGGGAAAATACTTATATTATGTATATCATGACATTTTTTAAAGATTGTATTATGTAAAACCAGTATAAGGGACCCAATATTATATGATAAATGTTAAATAAATAAGCCTATTTTTTTTGCAGTGTTTATGTTTGTTGCATGCTTGGGATGTTTGGGTAACATGCCAACAATGGCCGCTGAATATTTTAAACAATATCACTTAAAAGGCAGTTATTTTCAGCACCAAGTTATTCTTAAATACTTTTTGGAGTTCTGAGATTAAAGTAAATGAAAAGTCAGAACACAGAAAATAATCAGAAATCTAAGAACAAATCAACCCTAACCCTGGAAAAAGGACTATGGCAGCATAAAAAAATGAAGGTAAAAGGTGAGAGAATGAAAGCTAAGCAGAATACAGATGGAGCGAGAGACGAAATTAAAAACTAGAAAAAAAGAGGGGAAACTCAAGAGAAGAACAGAGATTAACACGAACGCACACAGAGAGGAAAACGTTGGCAAACAATTGTCCACGCTCCAATAAAACACACACACACCACGCACACACACACGCACACACACACACACACACACACACACACACACACACACACACACAGACACACACACACACACAGACACACACACACACACACACACACACACACACACACACACACACACACACATATCTCTAACAGCTGAACACACACACACACACACACACACACACACACACACAGACACACACACACACACACACACACACACCACACACACACACACACACACACACAAACATATCTCTAACAGCTGAACATGGCAGGTGTTGAAGTGAAACAAGTGGCTGCCCTTTCACTGACCTCAGGAAGAGAGGAAAGAGACAAAAACACAGGAAGAGAAGAAGGGGGGGGATGCAGGTTGCATGTTGCTTTATTCTCTCTGACAGGCAGAGACAGTAAAAGCTGTTTAACTGGAATCTGAATGCCCCGCTGACTACAGGTCAAAATCATGTGGAAAAAAACCTGTTCTTCTTTGTGTTGTTTGTACAGAAGCTCACCGAAAATCTGGAAGCCCTGACATAGAAAACGCAATTTTATTAATCAAAAAAGATATTGTATTGTCTTGTTAAGTGACTTGCATGGAAAAGCATCCCTGTGGGAGCGTGTCTTTCTGCGCTGGTGAAAACTGTTTAAAGGGGAATGATGACGGCTGCTGCTGTGCACAGAACTGGTGGCAATAGTTTTGACTTTCAACAGTTGAGGACGCAGGACTTTCAGGTGAGGTAACGCAGCTTCGTTTGAACCAGGGCAGCAGGCAAACAGGAAAGAAACGTAACATTTGTTAGCTTTTTATGGCTGAGTGGTGCAGTAATGATGCATTTTGTACTCAGACCCTGAAGTTAGCGTCTCCCTGGTTCCCTCCACAAAAATCCAATGGGATATTTCCATTGGATTTTGGATTATTGCAGAAAATTAAATCTGTGGTAAACACATATTTATGATACTTACACGCTTTGTTCAGCAGGATAATCTCCACATATGAACACAACTTTATGATTTTTGATCATTAGGCTATATGTCACATGACTTCCTTCACCATCGCTAAGCTAAAGGCGGCTAATGTCTGACGTGAGGACGTTTAGTCGTCTCATTTAGACACTTGTTCGTAACCGCCGTCAATCTCCTCATCTTGTGTTAACCACAGACCTTATTTCAGGCTTCTAACAAAAAAAAACCTTCAGAGAACAATTTACTTCCAGACGAGGGAAAAGGAAGTGCTACATCATGGGATTATCAGGAATCATTACTTTTCGACCACTGTACACCTCAAAGATTATCAGAGATTATACATATGTTAAATATAAATAATGAATTTTGTAGAAACTGCAGCAGACGAGGGAACAGGAAGAGCTAAAATGCTGACAGATTTCCGGGTTTTAGGACTCATTTCTTTATATCGTATGTTATTTTGTAAAGCATCTGATAACATATAGATTGTTTTGGTGTCAGGGGAAGTTATTCTAACAAAATATGTAGTTCATAAATGTTATTAAAGAGAAACATCATTTATTCTGATTATTTCACACAGTTGTAAACATCATGCAGCAAAATGATGAGGACTGACACACTTTCTTTCTGCTCGTCAAACCACGAGAACCATTAAGTCATCACAACAGTACAAGTAAAAAATAAATATTCAGTTTTAATCAGTGAATCAGAAAAGTCCCGTCTTTCATTTCTGTGTGTGCATAGGCTGTGTGTAAGGTGTGAACATGAGCTCTTTGTAATATTGCTTGATTTCTGGCTGTAATTATGCGTGTTAACCACAGCTGCAGTGTTAACCAAAAGTCTATTAGACAAGCAGATGGCTGCACAAACACACTGTCACACCCTCTCCCGCTATCGATGTAACATCATGTAAAATCACTTTCCTGACAGCTTTGGTACTCTCCGTGCCTCTACACTGTGTGATGTCTGTGTTTGGGGTTTTCTGCAGGTCAACAATCTACCCAGAGATACGACGGAGAAACAAAGAGAAATTCACACCTTTCTCACTTTCATTTCTTTCTCGGGTGCTATCTCGCTCCTCGGTTGTCTTCTCACTTTGTCACACTATTTATTGAAAGTCTGCCACCCTTTTTATTAACACACACAAGCCTGCATACACACTCCAAGGCTGAGCTGGGGTGAGACTATAAATCAGAAGATGGTTTACATGGGAATTGATTTCTGTTCCACACACTTCTATACTTTGTATGTTTGTCATGTCACCAGACTTTGACTGGCACTTCTGACCTTCAAATTGGTGCACATATCACACATACAATCTGCAGCATCACACACACACTTTCCATTTCAGTGAGAAACGTTTCAAAACAGCCTTTTTCCTTGAATAGAGGATTCAAGGGAGAATTATAATCGAAAAAACTACAGTTATAGAATCAAACCTCATCCAGTCCAGGGTCCCTGCGGTTTCTAACCAGTTTTTCTGTTTTTTTTCCGTCCTGTGAAACCTTGTGTCCTCTCATGTGCAAACACTGATGATTTGAGTTATATCATCTTTATACAACATGTCCAGTAAATAGGGCAGCCTAGCAGCGTTACATATTTGGCTCCCTGAGGGGGCCAAAGTTGTTAAAAAGCGACTTTTTTCAAATTGGACCTTTGTATTTAAGTTAATTAATATTTTGTAAAAGTCACTGCCTGTGTTTCCCATTTAAATGTATAGACAAGCCCACAAACATCTATACAGTGGTGCAGTGTTGACATATTTTTGTTGGCTGACCTTGAAGTAAGCTTCCTAAGGACTCCTAAAAAGCCAATGGGATTTTTCTATTGGATTTTGGAATATTGAAGGATATTCACCCATCTTACTTTTCCTACAGTTTCAACACCATTGACTGTGCTCAAAGTTTTTCTTACTTAAAGGTCCCATGTCATGCTTTTCTGGTTATTACCCGTCCCCTTGTGTGTTATGTAGCTTTTGCTGCATGTAAACGGTCTGCAGAGTCACAAACCCTCAAAGTACACCCTGTAGCGAGTAAATCTCTAACACAGAAAAGACCTGTCTCTGCTGCCCCAGAACGCCTCGTTGGGGATTTCTCTTTTTCCAATTGTTTCTTCCGGGAACCGCATGACGTCATGCGGTTCCCATGCTCTCCGCAGACCCATTCTCACAGCGTTTATAAACCTTTTTCTTACTCAATATCAAGCCACACTTATTGTTTTTACTTCGGCTGTGAGTGTTGATGAGTTTCGCGCTGTCCCGCTGTATCGCCGACCCGGAAACCACACCAGTAAGCCAGCTCACTGAGCAGCGAGCCTCGCAACGTCCCGACCAATCAGAGCACACTGGGCTCACAGGAAGGGGGGGGCAGGAGCTCCAACAAGCCGTGTAGGACAGAGAGTGAATACACATACTATACAGAGATGCTGTATGAGAAACCAATGTGAATTTGGAAAATTGCACAATTTAAATCTATTCTAGTAGACCTCAACAATGGAATTATGATCAGTAGAAATGGCCATGACATGGGACCTTTAATACAGGTTCAATGTAGTTTATCGCCAGTTTTTCCTTGAAGAGTCACCAAACAGTGATTGGAATTGGAGGTGGATCGAAGTGGAGATAGCAATAACTTATATAATAAGTTATGATAGGTCTAAGTGATCTTATGAACATATTTGCAAACACTAAATGAGATTTCATTAGGGAATACACTACATACTGTATACCAGTATTTACTGCATGCTTCAGCAGAGTTTAATTATCAGTTATATTGATGGATATTCATGCAAATGCTATTTACAAGCTGGTAAATGGTAATTACATGAAACTCTTTCAATTACTAAAGGAATCTCCTATTTGCTGGATTAAGCAAATCAGATATTTTGGACCGTATTTGATTTGGTGCTGTGATTGCATTCGAATAAAAGTCTTTCAGTAGACCTGTCAGCAGAGCATTTGGATTAAGAATGACTTCAATGGGGCTTTAAAAACATGTGGGAATATTTGAAACACAACTCAGCTGTTCACACTAGTTTCATATGTAGAAGCAAACTGAGAAACATGGAGAGAGGGACAGAGAAACAGAGATGTCAGAGTGTGTTATCTCTTCTTAAAGCCAGCGACTGGACTGAACAGTGTGTTATGGCAGATCGAGGTCTGTGTTTCTCAGAGTGTGTGTGTGTGTGTGTTGTCCACAGTTTTCTGAGTCAGAGATACTGTATGTGTCCTGAAGCTATGGAGAAGAAGAAGAAGAGACAGATGGAGAGTATGTAGCCAGCTCCGGTCTTGACAACACATCAGCTCCTACATACTGAGGAGCTGGCAGACGACCAAATCTGAACACCAGGCGGCTGTGTTCCTGTCAGACACACCTGCTGCAGCCACACACACACACACACACACACACACACACACACACACACACACACACACACACACACACACACACACACACACACACACACACACACACACACACACACACACACACACACGGACACACACACACACACACACACACACACACACACACACACACACACACACATACACAAGGGTGCAAGAACGATGCCGGCAAAAGTAAGATACTGTGTGTGCATGTAAACCAAAATGTAAATACTGCAGTAGAATAAATACTGTAATAAGTTGATGGTATATATACATGTTGACATTTTGAATAAGCACATGAGCAGTGTATTATAGACATGAGAGAGTTTCACATGTCCAAAAACTGCAAAGCATTTGATTAGAAATTGATCAGATTTTAAAAGATATTTTACAGTAGCTCACTTGTGTTTAAAGTGGAAATTCTTACATTTTTCATTCATTTAATTTCATGTCATCGTTTGTTTGAACAGAGACAATGCACATTAATGAACACTTAAGACAAATAATGCTTCAAGTGTAACTATGCCGGATTTTAATTTTGAGCTAATTTCCATCCGTAGTCCCTGACATACAACATATAAGAACATGACATTTATAAAGATAGCACAAATAAATACATGATATGCAAAAGAGCAAGAGCAGCATACACAA
This sequence comes from Dissostichus eleginoides, assembly GCA_031216635.1. Taxonomy (NCBI): domain Eukaryota; kingdom Metazoa; phylum Chordata; class Actinopteri; order Perciformes; family Nototheniidae; genus Dissostichus; species Dissostichus eleginoides. The sequence continues at coordinate 26,927,722 of CM062278.1, forward strand.
GTATTTACCACATGGCAGTACAATATAGCAGCAACGACATATAAAGTGCAAGAGATGATACAAGAGCTACCTAAAGTGCAAGAGGAGATACCCCTGTGTTAAAGTGCATTTCAATCAGGAGAGACTTCATTTGTTTAAAGAACATTTATTGACACATGCCATATGATAAATGTTAAGTCTTTGGCGATTAGACCCCGATCCTGAAATCGTACGGGGTCTAGACACTGGTGATGATGCTGAAGATCTGGATTTGATGAGGAGATGGGATGGAGAGGGGGATGTGATGAGGTCTTTGGATTAGCTCTCCTGGCACTGGATGTGATGAAAGGAGGTGGATGGGGAGGAGGCGGGCGGCAGCATGAAAACCTGAAATCACGCTGACTGCAGGAGAGAGGAGAACCATTTTAAAGTTTGGCTGCAACACGATGATTGGCTGCTGAGATTGAGGTGAATGTAATAGGTTAACAGAAAGCCCGTGATGAGCTGATTATAAGCAGCTGCGGAGTGAATGTATACCAGTCTTCCTGAAAGAACTTGCGCTGAGCTTAATTTAGCGGTGATTGCACATCTGTTTGTTTCTCAACCATTCTTTGAGTTGACCTTTAAACAAGTGAGAGTGGGACAATCCGTATCTCAGTTGGGAGGCTATTCCAGAATTCAGAATGACATTACGTAACAGTTAGCTGAAGTGTTATCCAAAGCAACTTACAATAAGTGCATGCAAAAAGAAAGTTATAAACTCAAAAAGAAAGAATCATCAAAGTACTTTAGGTTAAAATAATCTTTCCCAATGCTATGTATTGAAGTATTGGAATACTGGGTCTCTGTTTCCCTAAAATAAAAATGCTGTTTACACGTTTTTCTCAATGAAAATATATCCAGAAAAATGTGGGCACAGTGAGATAGAAGTCAGAGAATAAAGTATACGATATAAAGTACTAACGCAATAAAATAATGCAGCCTAGAACACTTTAAGATTAAAGCTATTGTACGTGACAATAATAACAACAAAATGCATGTTAAGTAAATGCAGTATAAAACCTGACTCTAGCATATAGCCTGGATCATTAAGCCTTTCTACGGGGCTATGGAGGTGAGTCAAGGATAAAGTATGCAAATCAAAGTCAAGACACAAGGTGATGAAGTTATAATAAGAACTTTGTAAAGAAAGTTCCAGATTAATTAACACTGTGTTTGGGCTCAACTAAGCAAAGCTAATGGAAACCATTCACTCTTTCCTGCTCTCCCACTTTATTGCTTCACCCTCTTACCTCCTCCTTTTCCCTTCACTTATCTCCTTTCCTCACTCCTTCACTTTCCTCCCATCTTTCTCTCCCATTAGAAACATATTGGGGGCAGTTGGACCATGAAATTAAAATGTTAATGAATGACATTACAGAATATTTTCAGTTATCTGGAAAGAGAGAATTAAAAAGGAACAAAATCTGAAGTGCTGTTATTGAAAAGGTCAGGAAGAGGTCAGATTATCATTTAAAAACGTTGTATTATCAGTAAATGAAAATGAATTCGGTAGAATGTGCTTTGCTGTAATTGTAGCGTTTCTGCAGCTCTACACTGAAGTACAAAATAATTCATCCATCCATCTTCTCCCGCTTATCCGTGGTCGGGTCGCGGGGGTAGCCGTTCCAGCAGAGAGCCCCAAACTTTCTTTTCCCTGGCCACATCAACCAGCTCTGACTGGGGGATCCCAAGGCGCTCCCAGGCCAGCGAAGAGATATAATCCCTCCACCTGTTCCTAGGTCTACCCCTCGGTCTCCTCCCAGCTGGACGTGCCTGGAACACCTCCCTAGGGAGGCGCCCAGGTGGCATCCTTACTAGGTACCCGAACCACCTCAACTGGCTCCTTTCGACGCGAAGGAGGAGCGGTTCAACTCCGAGTCCCTCCCGGATGACTGAACTTCTCACCTTATCCCTAAGGGAGACGCCAGCCACCCTGCGGAGAAAACCCATCTCGGCCGCTTGTTAATTTGGAAATGGACTTCAGTGTATTTTAAGATAACAAAACACACTTGGTGTCAGGGTTTGGTAGTATGCAGACCCACATGCAGCACAAACAGGGGAGGCAGATAAGGACAGGAAAAAAAAGCGAGCTTTGTTAAAATGAAAGCTGTACTTACAAAAACATGAACACGGGGCAATCAGGCACGATCAACAAAAGGAAAAGTAGCAAACAAAACTAAATCAAACCTGAGGCCTGTACTACGAAGCAGGATTTGCGGTTAGCGAGGTAACTTCAGGGTTAACTCTGAGTTTTCTGTCCTACGATGCAGGTTCACTTCTTACCCGGGTAGATCTCCATGGTAACTTATGCTGAACGGCAAACCTGCTCCGGAGCTGGTTTGGTTCCAGGATAAGAGATCAACTCAGTGAAAGCACCGCCTGCTGACCAATCAGAGCTCAGTGTGCGGAGTTTAAAGCGATCAAGTCATATTACAGGAGAAAGGAAATACAGAAAAACTGCTGTATGCAGGGAAGACGGCCGGCAAAAATCACAGACTGTGTGAACGTGAACATTTATAGAATATCACCTCCCATCTTCAGAGCAATTTCACTATTATTACATTAGCGTTAAGCAAGCTTACTTAAATATCTGCCACAACATAATTAACCGGATCAAAGTAACATTACGAGTATTGCGTACAGTCCGCGACACTGTGAGTGCAGACAGATTGCCTGTGATGTGTGTAATCAGTGGTTCCACCATGACTGCGTGAACAGACCACCGAAAGACAAAAAATACACATGTGGTGGATGCAGATAGAATCTGCAACATCTGCCGGATATGGAAGCCCCTCCTTGGTTTTTCAAATGATGAGCCGAAAGAGTAAAATGCTTGTGTGTGCACAACTAGAGGGGGACAGCAAACACCAGTGTGATTTTGGTGGGAGTACGACCATCCTGGACAAAGTTAAAGTTATAGCAAACTTTTGTTCGCCCCGCTGTGACCATTTGAATGTTTTTGTTGTTTGTGAACACTAGATGAGGCAATGGGCCACGGGGTATTGAGGTGACCTCACAGTTTTCAACCGTGTTGCAGTTTTTTGGTTTAAATAAACGATATTAATACAAATCATTTGGTGGTTGTAATTGGAGAGCGCAGGCGTCTAACTAAAAGGTCCACAGTATCAATCCATGGTGATATTGAGAGACATTAGTCACCACACACCCGAATACTGTGTGATCAAATGGAAAACATCCTGTCAACCATCGAGTTTCACAAAAAGTAGGATTTTATGATCCCCAACTATTCATTTTTTTACTGAGGAAAGGACTGGAAGAGCAGAAAGCAAATAAATAAGTCAGGATGTAAAGACCAGCGTTGAGATGGAGTGTCAGGAGTCTTCTCTGCAGACTCCCTCGGGGCAGATTTAAGGTGAAGTGGGCAACACACGGAAAGAGTTTCTTTCTCTTCCTCTGTGGTCAGCACTCATGAGATTGACAGACAAGATACAGTCACTCCTGTCTTTCTCTACTCCCGTCTCTCCGTCTGAGTTCCTCACTTTCTCGCTGTCAACTTAGTGAACACAGACTGACTGTTTGCCAGAAAAGGTTAAAAGTCTGACGCTTTGTTTGCAGAATCTACAGGCTGCAGTGTTGCAGGAAGCAGAGCTGGGAGAAGTACTCGCTTACTTCAGTAAAAGAGCGATTAGGGGTGGGGGATATAATCGATACAGCATACGATTATATCCCCCACCCCTAATCGCTCCTTTTACTGAAATAAACGAGTACTTTTCCCAGCTCTGCTTCCTCCAACACTGCAGCCTGCGATACTTTGCGTGGCGATATTGTACACGGACGCCAATTATATTACAAGTCATAACATACCAGTTGATTGATATTTTGTATTAATAATCTAAATAAGAAAAGTTTCCAGTATAGAAGCTGTAAAATAAAGGTTAAGGAGTAAACATAAAAATTATCACAATGTATACATACTCTACATATATATCTATACATATAAGTGAAGTACAGGTATCTAAAATGTTTTAACTACAGTACTTGGGTAAAGAAAACACTTTTCACATTAAAAGGCTATAGAGAAGGGAAAATTAATAGGAGTAAACCCCATTAACAACTGGAACACTCTTGAACTTAAATAGTAGTTTAATTCTCCTGCAACTTATAAGAGTACAAGTTGAAACTTTTAAAAAGAGCCAGGTGTTCCATCATCATCATTAACCAATCCCGCTCTCGTTAGTGAATTACAAACCAAGAAATTGCTCTTCTGTTTAGTCGGGGACGAGAAGAAGGCTCTAATTCTGAGGCAGAAACACAGGAGTCAGTGGAGGTGAAAGTGGAAATGGACTTATGGCGCGTTTCCACTACAGCGCGGAGCCCGGTTTAAGAGGGCTGTGACGTCAGCGGCCCGACTTTGGTTGCGTTTCCACTTGGCCTAGTACCGGCCGGCGGGTCCTAATTCACAGTTTTTCTGGCCTCATAAAATCGTGGTTCTAGGGCCAGGAACAACCAGGCTGAGTTGTGACGTCAACACTCTCGACTGCTGATTGGTCAGAGAGAATCGTCACAATCGGCGCGCGAGATAATCCCTGGCGTCGCATATATATATAGCGAAGCTTGCAGCATTTTTATAAACAGCATTTTTGTCAACAGAGGAGCTAAAATGGCCAAGAAAAGCACGCCGTGGTTGGTCGAGGAAGTAACGACGTTCCTACATTACATTGCAGATGATAAGATCCAGCGGGAGCTCGACGGGACAACTCGCAATATTAAAGTATTTCAGGATGTCTCTACACAGATGTCCACAAGCGGCTACTCGAGGACTGTCGTGCAGTGTAGGGAAAAACTCAAAAAGATGAAGAGTGAATATCGCTTGGTCAAAGATAATAACAACACGAGTGGTGCCAGTAGGCCATAGACCGGCTAGCGTTGGGAGGGATGGAGGCCTGGACTCTGCAACGGCGTTACTGGAGTCTCTGCATGGTACGTTTTTTCTAACGCTCTGTTATTTGCTTGAAAGCGTTGTGTCCCTATCTGTTCTAAAGCTCACTTCTAACAAATAAGTCGTCACGGCAGTTTTAAGCAGCGTGACTCCGCCCACCAAAAAGCCGATCGCTCCGCCTACACTGCGTTACTATAGTTACTGCCCCAGTTCCTAAACTGTAATGGAAACGCGCCATCAAGTGAGCTGGTCCTAACAAGGCCTAACGAGGCCGAGCGAGGCCGAGCGAGGCCGAGCGAGGCCGGGCTCCGCGCTGTAGTGGAAACGCGCCATTAGTTTCAGACAGAGCCACGGACCAAGGCTAATTCATGTGTGTGCTAAACCAGTGATTAGACAGTGTCACGTCTTGACCTTTGAACTACGTACTCATTCAGCTTTATAACTGTCGCAGGCTGAACATCCTTTCTTTTCTCCACATGTATATGCTTCCTTGCTCCATGAAGTGACAAAAACACATTTATTCAATGAATTTAGTTTGCAGATATCAACAACCTTGTTTTTCGAGCTAAACACGCTGCTTGTTTGAGAGCTTGTGAGTCCAAATGTTCTCATCTTTGTTGATTTGCAGCAATTTGCATTGTTTCATCTTCGCTTGATGCAGCATTTTGTTTCTGTCTCTGGCACTTAATCCCGCTTTTATCCTTTTTTTTGCTTGGTTTTGGGAGAGGAAAAGCAACATAAAACAGAGCTGTTGAACTCACCGGAAGTTGTTTTTGATGGCAGAAGTTCAGAGGCCTGCAACCACTAATGGCCCATTTCGACTGGACATTTTCGTAACAGGTCGGCTCTACACGGACCCACTCAGACTGCCAATGGGAGCATTTCCATTACGGGTTGAAGGTGGGACCCGTTACGATTTTAAGTACCTGCTCGTGCCCGCCTCAGAGGTGGGTCTACTCCGGCTGAGCCGATACTAAAGCCATACTAAAACGTCACGTGATCCGTGCTGTCCACTGATTGGTCAGATGGAATTACGTCATACACGCGACGAAGCTCGGGGAGCTTTAAATAATCACCCGCCATGTATGAAAACACACCTGCGAGAGAGCTACAGAGAAGTATATTACCCGAGAAAATAACGAAGTTTTAAAGATGGAAGATCAGAGAAGAAAATCCAACCCGTGGTCGGTGTGCGAGGTGCGACGTCACGTCAGTGGTGACTCCGGGTTGACTCCGCCCACTTCCAGGTCACGGTTTGGGTCACAGTTTGGGTCGAAAAGCAAATGGTACTGGTGCCCAGCTGTCCCGTGTTGTGTCGCGTTATATAGGACCGAGTTGAGTAGGTACTAGCTCGGCAGTCGAAAAGAGGCATAAGTAAAAGTAGCTGTGTCACAAAACAAAAGGTGTAAACTTATCTAATTTTATAGTGTTTTATGTGCAGTCCAAACTTAGTTTACCCCTCCTTTCCTTTTGCCCATTCTGTATTATCTTCAATGACGCTACTATCTCTTCCAGCCTTTTTAACTTCAACTCTTTCACCCCTAACGTCTCTCTACTCTTCCTGTCCTCCATGGTATCCTTCCTCTCTCATCTCTCCCTCCTCTCTAACCCTCCTCTCATTTCTTGTCCTTTTAACCCTGATGAGCGCCGTATGTAGTCACATCCATATTTGGGCAACTCTGTTTGGCTGCCGTCCATACAGCCAATTAGAAATGGCAGATGAGTCAGAGTCTGTCCTTCGGAGACCGAGGTCATAGCCGGCAACTATCGCTCCGGCAGACCTCATCATAATATCCACCGAGCCAATCATATTCTCTCCCTTCATTACAGATTTACTTAATGTCAAAGCAGCATTTGATTGCTCCCTCATTCTCTCTGTCTGCTCCTCTCTCCCTCTTTTTAAGCATTCATACGTTATCTCTATCGCAGAGTCTTATCCCTGGTGCACTTGCACACTTGTATGCACAACTCCCCTTTCTCTGCTCCCTTCATTTGGTTATTCCCTTTGTCCCAGCTGAGGAATAAGCTCCCAGGATGCAACACTGACCTGCATCTGCCCTCTCTACCACTTGCTTGTACTCTCATTTAACTTTCCTTTCTTTGGCCTTCTTCTCTCTACACTTGATCTGCCTTTTAAAATGTATCTGCTTGTGTTGTTAATACAATGAAGTAGTATCAAAGGAAACGCAAAGTGAGCAACTTCCATTGGAGTGAATTAGACTCCATCTTTGGACCAGTCAAGAAATTTATATATGACAAATATAACTACAAAAACACTTAGTCAGTCAGCTGTTTTATCCTGAACCGGCAGGCTATTTGAACCCATGTTTAATTTAAAGAAAATGTATAAACTTCTCGTCCACTACGGTCATTCTGAGGTTACATCAAGGACTGCCTCCATCTTTTTTGTTGCACATCGTTGAGCGCAGCATTCATTAAATCTGCCGCCGCTCAACAGCCAATGTAGCGCAGCTGTGAGGTTCAACATCTATGCTTTTAAACTCTCACTCACACCGAAGCAAGCGTTTCTGCTTCGGATCGTTATACTGTTTCTGTGTTCAGTTTTCAAATGTTCCTTACATTTACTGTCTCACCCCATCTCCGTCTACGTCTTTTCACTTTTTGCATTTCAGCTAAGAAAATTGTTAGAGATGAAAACATGCATTTATGTGTGGATGTGTGGGTGTCACTGTGTGTTAATGCAAGTGCACTTCTCTTTAAAGTGGGAGTTTGTTGAAAAGCATGTCAGATTGTGTGTAGCATTGGCTTTGGCTCCAGTCCTGTTCTTAGCTCACAGCATGCCCACTGTGTATTACTACTCATTAAGCCAGCTATTTTCCGAGCCGTGTACCGTGTCACAGGCTCAAAGAACATAAGAATCCAATGGCAACCTTTAATTTTCTAGATAGAGTAAACACAGAGAAAATAACTGGTTGATATTCATGCTGGCACCCATTTGTGTTATTCATAGTGCATTATTAATGGGTGTTTCAGTGAGTAGGCGGAGATATTAGCAGCAGAAAGGCAAGATGCAACACAAACTTGTTGGCCAGAAGCTGAACACACACTGTTACTGCAAGGGTTATTTTGATCTTCAACATGTAAAGAATCTTTATGGGTATTGTAAAGTAACACATTTTGTTCATGCATCTACCACCTTGTTGAACTTTAGAATAAATTACAGTAACAGATATCCACATGCAAGATGCCAACATGTTCTCATAAATAAAGTACAAGTAGGTCAGGCCGTGTTCTAAAAACAACTTATAACATGTTTTTGTATCTTTAATTCAGTTTAGGAAACTAGTAGTAGTTCATCATTGTTAGCAGATAACTTCCATTATAGTTCAAACGAACCGTATTCGAGGAAAGTAGGACATAAACCACCTTATTTTGGATCGGCCCAAACCTACTCCTAACAGCATCACATGACTTTATCCATTGACAGTCATCATTTATAGGACTTCTAAGTCAGAAATATATGTACTCAAACAAACAATCAATACTGCAGTTTTTTCCTAGGTGGGACAATCCCAAAAGGCTTTTACTTGCTATAGTGGATTTAAAGAGATAGTAAGATCAAAGACGCTTGCTTAACGTGAGTAAAACCACCCAATGTGTTCCAATTGGTCTTTAAATGTGTTCAATTATCTGCCACTTTTTTAACACAGAGACAAAAGAAGGAGTTTAGTAGCTTCACAAGATCTTGTTGTTGTCCTCTAATAGTGGTCATTGAAGAGTTCTTGAAATCTCAAAAACACGCAACGCGGATCATTTCCCTGGATATGGTTTTCTTTAAGTTTGAAAATTGTTGGAAATGTTTAAAAACATTTGAGTTCACAATTCCAAAAAAAATACAACATAGTTAAAGATATTTTTAGAATTGTATTCATCATTTACCAACACTTGAAAGTTCCTCCCAACAGCAACTAGTGCGTCGAACAACAACAATGTAGATTGTCCAATGTAAAAGTGCATAAATGATCTTTTGGTGATTTTCAGGCTCATATGTAAATAATAAAAGCTAATTCAATAAATATGATCACAGTTTCAGGCAGTGGGAGATAAATGATATAGCTGAGCGCTCCAAAGGAAACATGAGCTCTGCATGATTTGCATACTAGGAAAATTAACGTAATGGATATCATGTAAATTGCATAGCGACAAAGTATTAATCACACTCTCAAGTCTCAGAGTGTCTATGTGTGTGTGTGTATGTGTGTGTGTGTGTGTGCATGTGTTTGTATATGTGTGTGTGTTTATATATCATACCATCTCAATGTATTTGTTATGCATAAAACTGATGATGCAAAGATATCAGCTACAGTTGGTACAAAACACAGAACTAAGACACAGACACACACACACACGCACGCACACACACACACACGCACGCACGCACGCACGCACGCACGCACACACACACACACACACACACACACACACACACACACAGATACAGGATCTCAATGAAATGCAATTGATAGAAAAGGTTGTCGAACTAAATGTTGCACAGAAAAATGTACTTTTTCGTTTCTTCACTTCATGTGTGGTTTACTTCACAGCATGTCTTATACGCTGCATCTTATTCCCAACTAGCATCTTTGTGTTTATTTCCTTGTTCTCTTCCTTAGCGCTAATGTTCTCTTCTCCCTTCCCTTAGCCTTCCTCCTGTCCTCTTTCTGCAGGGTAACTTCTTAAATACAATGCAGTGAATCAGCAGTGGTGAAGACAGAAAGAACGTTAACCTCGTTCTTCTGCTTTCAGGTTGCACAGTAAATCAGTTTCTCAGCGGGAGGCCGCCTCCACTGGAGCCTATTACTGATAGAGTTATCTGAGGGGAAGATGGAGGGATGAAAAGTGAAAACTAAAGGGGGCATTGAGGTCTAATAAGCTGACTAAGGGGGGAGGAATAACAACCTGTGTGTCTATTTTGTCGTCAACCCTGTGCAGCCAATTTGAGCTGACAGAAAGCATCTGCTGGGCCAACGGTGGGGTAAAGAAGCAGATAGCAATCAAAATGATGCCAAAACGTAAACATCTTTAAGGCACATTGCACACATAAAGTTTAAGCTGATGCAGAATGACACTTTAAACTAAGTGCAGGAAGTAATGATTGTAATAGACCGGATGGAGGACACAAATCTTAAGGAGAACGTTGAGCCAAACCAATTTATAATTAAAACATTAACTTTGACATGTTGGTGTAATTAGTAACAACAAACGAGACTATGACTGCAAACATTGGCAGTGTATCAGCATTTAAAGTAGATCTTAAATCGTGTTCCACAAGCTAGTTTAAAGGAAGTGGGAGGAAGTCTACAGTCCCTTTAAGAGGGAACAAAGGGATGTTTTGTTTTGTTTTATAGCAACAAACTGGATTGTGCATTGTTCTGCCAGTGGTTTAAAGATGTACAATGTGGAGTTGTGCAGGCATGACGTATTATTTGTAAACCGACCCTGAAGGTAGCATCATCAATTATTGTATTTTTCAGACTTCAGGATCAAAACTTAAACCTTCAAATATATAATTTATTTCAAACGATCAAAACTTTTGGCCCGGATTCAGCTCCATATTTTTTTCCCAAGTTAAACTTTTATCTCTGCTCCACAATGAATGCAGTTACCTTTGGGAGTATTGTGGTTATTCAATATGACTGATGGTCAAAACAATGCGTTCAAAACTGTAACAAAATGAATTGATTTTTTAAGCTTTTTGGTGTAATGAGGAACTCAGCTCCATCTGCTCTCTGAAAATATGTAATATATAGACAAATACAAGATGACCCTGTTTAACGGTGGTTGAACAACATTTCAGCTAAAATGAATCCGACTATGATTACAATATTGTATTTATGTCAAAGAAAAGTGTCTGCCTGCATGTTTGTCTGCACATAACAAATGAATCGGCACATCTCAGATGCCTCACACAGCAAATGTATGCAGTCTGCATGACTCGTTTATGTATGCAATTCCTGCAAAATGTAAAAAACTATGCAATTGTGCATGTGTGTCTGTTTGGGGGGGGGATGTCTGTTTGTGTGTGTGTGTGTGTTTCATATAGTTTCTTGTTTTGCACTCTGTGAACTCATTGTGTAGAATGCAGACGCCATTAGCCAGGAAACAGCTCCCAGAAGACCCTTTTTAATCAACTGGCCCAATCATTGTTGTGGAAATAATTATAAAGGAGAGAGCGAATGTGTGTGTGTGTGTGTGTGTGTGTGCTGGGTCTTTGTGTTCGTGTGCAATATTGAAAGTGAGACAAACGGCAACAATAAAATAAAAGCAGAGATGAAAGATGGATAGAAGGAGTGAGATAATTATTCATCCTGAACAGATTCTGGAGAAAAAAAAAGCGACACACACACACACACACACACACACACACACACACACACACACACACACACACACACACACACACACACACACATCTATATATATTTATATATCATACCATCTCAATTTATTTTGTATGCATAACTGATGATGCAAAGATATCAGCTACTGCAGTTGGTACAAAACACATAACAAAGACACACACACACACACACACACACACACACACACACACACACACACACACACACACACACACACACACACACACACACACACACAGAAAAACTCACCCGCCTAGTTACAGTCATGCACAAAGCTATCACTTTAAAGATGGCTTTTTTCCTCCAGTGCTATTGAACCATTTCTGTGTAAATTAGCCTGGTTTCTTATCCAAAAAGTCTGAAAGCCAGTGTCTCAAAGTATTTTTTTGAAACTCCCAAATTATTTTTCTAAGGTGCAATTACATATAGAATCAATAATCCTTCAGTCGTACAGTTTTTTCATATTTAACTTTCCATTGAAATGAAACACATGTTCTTTTGATCAGATTAGGTCCGTTTGCTTACTCAGTAAAATATTTCATCGGCTCGTTAAAACAGAGGACTTCACACTCATTGTGTTGTTATCTTCTGAATTTGCCTTACGAACGGTTAATAAACGAACGGTTAGCACACTATGGCTGCAAGTGTAATGTATCCAAAGGGCATCTACAATTTCATTGTAATCCATCCCTAAGACCTTTGTGCTCATCTAACTGAAATAATGTACTCATGTTAACATACATTTTTCTCTTGCTGATAGCTTACTGTATTTTGTTATATTTCTCAACACAAATTAAGCCTAAATTAGGTATTTTTCTGTTTTGGAAGTTAAAGTTTTGATTAGGCATACAGTCTGTGTATATTTAGACTTATAGTACAGTACTTCCCACTGAAGTGAAGAGTAGTGAGTAGTAATAGGTATATAATAAAACGTATCTTCCGCTGCACACGTTTTTTTAAATACTTTTTTTCCTGGGAAATACGGAAACTTGGGTTCACCTTCTCTCAAATAAAGCCACATCTTGATGATAAGTCACGATTGGACATGATTAGTTAACAAGAGTCACATTAACCAAAAATGGTTGGAAATCAAAGGAATGTAAGACCAGAGGAAGGAAAGGAGAGATAAGGATATAGAATTAAGGTTAAAACAAGTTCAAATAGGAGGAGATGAATATAGAGAGAGGAGGAAAGGAAAATGTGAGGAGAGAAAACTAGAGAGACAGAGGAGAGGAGAGAGAATGAACACAAAGGTCTCTGTGATAGATTACAATGAGAGATTGATATTGAAATTCACATTTGGATACATAACAAGAGCAGTTGTAGTGTGTTAACAGTGCGTTTATGAAATTACGATGTGCAAACTCACCATAGGTCATAGTCCTCTGTTTTAACGAGCCAATGAGCGAGTGAGCAAACAGACATAATCTGATCATAAACCTTGTGTTCATTTCAATGGACAGTTAAATATGGAAATACTCTAACGACTGAAGAGAGGAAACCCAGCAGAGCCAAAGATCATACATTTTAAAACATATAGAAATTAATATAAAATAAAATAACTTTACCCAACAGTCCAACAAGTCTTTAGTGTTGCTGCATTGGAGTCAAGTTTTCACACACATTCCTGTAAATGCCCTGAAGCGAGGTCCGGACAACTTAAAGGGAGAGTGAGGACCACCCTTTCTGCTGCCACCCTTAGAGAGAACAAATACAGCATTTCAACACACACGCACACACACACACAGAAACACACACAGAAACACACACACACACAAACACGCACACACGCACGCATGCATGCACGCACGCACGCACACACACACACACACACACACACACACACACACACACACACACACACACACACACACACACAGAAACACTCACCGCCTAGTTACAAGTCATGCACAAAGCTATCACTTCAAAGATGGCCTTTTTCCTCCAGTGTTATTGCATCATTTCTGAGTAAATTAGTTTCTTATATAAACAGTCTGAAAGCCAGTGTCTCATAGTCTTTTTTGAATGTCCAAAGTGATTTCTGTCCTATAACACATAGAATAAATAATCCTCCCTACTTAAAATAAGAAAATTGAATAAATAGTGGGTTATATAAAAACACCATAAATCAGTGATACCCTACCTTCACTTTACATGTACCTTTGCAACCCAACAGCCCAAAGTAAAGAGATATTCTATCCTTTGTTTGAAGGAAGAAACTGATCTCTAGGATGTTTAAAGGTATGCAGAGTGAATGCAGCCACCTACTACACAGCCACACAGTAACTTGTTCACTTCATTGCTTCAAATGTATTTTTCTTCCTGTCAATAAGTCAACTTTAAGCCAAGTCTTTCTAATATTTTCTTACACTTAAATAATATGTATGTATTTGAAGACACAATGAAGTCAGTTTTTGTATTTCTGATACATTGTTCAGCCATAGGGCAGGAGCATTTGATAAGTGATCAAACATGTGCAAATGGGCACTTCTCTTTAGCCAATGGGGTTGTGTTGATAAACCTTCCTGAGGTGATTGGTGGCTGGAAGGCCAGCAGGACAGAGTGAAAAGATTTAAAAAAGCTCCACCAGGGCACTAGGAGGGCAGGCATTGACAGAGATGGCTACCATGATGACTACCATGATGACAGGTCTTCTTCTTTTGCTGTTGGCCGGTGAGTATCAGCTATCACTTAGACTTCTGCTGCTTACTTTTAACATTATATACAATTAAAGATTAAACTTGTGTGAGTAATGTAATTTAAGAAACGCTACATTGCTCTGTTGTATTACATAATACAATAAGTAAAAGCCATCTTATTGATATCTATTTTCTCTCTTATTTATTTGCAATGCATTTGATAGTTAGGTGATCCAAAAGTGTATTGTGATACTTAAAGTTACCCTCCCCAACCCTCTGTACAACAACCACTGCTCTTACTCTCAGTCTCTTGGTGTTGGATCTTCTCTTGCAGGTGTGACAGTGAGCAGAGTGGTGGATCTGGATAAGAGAGTATACAATGGTGTCCCATGCGATAAAAAGGACCGCCTGTACCATGTGAAGCTGGTAACAGTTAATGCGAAGAAAGAAAGCTTCTGGTCTGGTGGATCTCTGATCAGTGAACAGTGGATTCTGACTGCAGGTCACAACGTGGAGCCGGGAGAGTGAGAACGTTTTCCTTTAAAAACAAAATAACAATTTATTTAAAAAATACACATAGCTTTTGACGAAATGAAGATAACTTGCTTGTATTTATGTTTAATGACATGTGATATTACAATATGATGCATTTACACTTAGTCAGTAATGTCTCTCTTTTATTTATTTGTAGGACTGTGACAGCAATTTTAGGTTTTCATCCAGGAACAAACATGAAAGAGGTGAAAATCACAGAAGAACCTATCAGGTATAGTGACACGGATGGGAATCATGACATCATGCTTCTGAAGCTACCTCCTGGTCATGGATATCCAATTGCACCAACTACTGACTGTAACAAGCCTCCCATAGAGTGAGTTATGATCTTTAATAAGTTGGAAAATTCCACTCTTAAGAAACTAAAAACTGAGAAATTCCCCTGTCATCCATTACAAATGTTGAGTCTTGTTTTGTATTTCAGAACTAATACAGTCGAGATTGGAGGTATTGGAGCTACACAGGCAGACCCGCTTACTCGTCTAAAAGGTGATATGAATCTGTTTATTTTATATACTGTCAATGTCTAACACGGAGTTCTTTTGTTTTTGTTCGATGTCGATCCAGGCTGAATTTGTGTTATTTTTTCAGTGACGTATATATTACAGCTGGTCGGATAGGAAGTATTGGTTAAGGTTGGGTGCATCAAGTCCGCCATATTGTTGGGGTTTCTGAAGTGAAGTTTGATTCTTGACTTTTTTCCTTTCCCGTAAAATGTATCGACTATTGTGTTCTGTTAATTTAAATGGTTGACATGCAGCCAATTAAGGAGAGCGGTAGTTTGTTCCAGATGTTAGGTGTACAGAAAAGTTGGTAACATTGTTGACAAATATTTACATATAAACCTTTTGATATTGTCATCTAGGAGGCCCTTTGAAAACAGCTCTCCAATGTGGAGACACCAAAGTTGTCAAGTGTGAGAAAAAGCAAACATGTCCAACTGTCATGCCAATACATTACAATAAAAATGAAAAATTGATCTGTTTCCAAACAACTAACGTGGATGCAAGTAAGGTGAGTTCGCCCGATTGACCAGTTTATAATAAATAATTATTCCAGTAAAAATTCTGTGATAAACAATTTGTACATCGCTCTCTTTAGGGGGACTCTGGTGGAGGAGTGGTGTTCCAAGGCATGATTTACGGTGTGATTATTCGCGGTGGTAAATATGCCTGTCAAGTACCAGCAAGCGCTATTAACATCTGTGATCCGCAATACAAAAAATGGATCAATGACAAAACCGGTCTTAAAATAAAATAGAAATGTCTAACATGTGTAACCTTAGAAGTCCTGTCATTCGACAGACTAACACATGATGTTAACACAAATGTTGATTGACTCTTAATTTGCAGGTGATACATTTACTAGCGGTTGGTTTATATTCATTGTTCAACTATTATGACAAACAAATAATTATGATTTTATAACTTTAATATCAGAAAGTAGTGTCTGAGTTATAAATGTTAGTTTTTTGAAACTGTTGTTATGATCCTTTTTGAATATACATTTTAAACACATTTGTAATAATAGAACCTTTTATCAATTCAACAGAAATTGCACAATATTTGATCAAGATTGTATTTTGAAAACAACAAATGGAAAATATAAAAGTCTGTAATTCTTTTGAACATGCTGATCTCACACACTGTTGGTAGCTCAACCTCTGAAAAGCGTTGCACTGTAATTCACATGTTTCCCACAACAGCAACTTCTTGTATAATGTTATCATTTCAAATAAAATAAAGAGTCACATCATTATTTCTCTGATTGTTTGTGTTTTTATGAATACAGCGTCACATGAATACATTTCTGCACAATGCCACTAATCAATATCTTTCAACCTTTAAAATTCACATTTGGATACATAGAAAGAGCATTTGTAATGTGTTAACGGTACCATAGGGCAATCAGCAGATAACAGCATGTGAAGTCCTCTGTTTTAACGAGCCAATTAAGCGAGTGAGCAAACAGACATAATCTGATCAAAAACCTTGTGTTTCATTTCAATGGAAAGTTAAATATGGAAATACTCTATCGACTGAAGAGAGGAAACCCAGCAGAGCCAATATCCAACATTTTAAAATATAAAGAAATGAATATAAAATAAAAATAAAATAACTTATCCCAACAGTCCAACGATTCTTTAGTGTTGCTGCATTGGAGTCAAGTTGTCACACACATTTCTGTAAATGCCACAAGGTGAGGTCCAGACAACTGTACACACACACACACACACATACACACACACACACACACACACACACACACACACATACACACACACACACACACACCTGTCATTAAATCTGTGCACAAATTGGCCCTGTTCTTTGTGTGCATGAGTATGATATGTCAGATATGTGTTAAGCATATTATATGCATGTGTTGAAGTGTGTGTGCAACATTTTTTCTCTGTGCATGTGTGTCACTGTGGGATCTACTGTCATGTGTCCCGGCAAGAGATGACGTCAGTGTTAAACTGCAAAGTGGGCCACAACGCAGCCAGTATTTTATTGTTTTCATACAGTGTGTATGTGTG
Organism: Dissostichus eleginoides; assembly: GCA_031216635.1. Taxonomy (NCBI): domain Eukaryota; kingdom Metazoa; phylum Chordata; class Actinopteri; order Perciformes; family Nototheniidae; genus Dissostichus; species Dissostichus eleginoides. The sequence goes on from CM062278.1 coordinate 26,944,759, forward strand.
TGTGTGTGTGTATATATGTTAGTGTGTGTGTGCAGGATTTGGAAAATTACTCAGAAGGTCACGTACTGTTTGTGTGTGTGTGTCACTCTGCTTCTATATAATAATAATAGCCGAAATATTTGCAACAAATACAATTAAATAATAATAATTTCCTTTTTTCAACCTGTCCTCAACATATTCATCGCATAAGTCACAGAAAGGTTTTTTTTATGGGATATATTTGTGTGTGTGTGTGTGTGTGTTTGCATGTGTGTGTTCCCCGCAATAACTACACACATCAACCCTCTACTTTAGCAGCAGGCAGACTTTGCGTCAGGAAAATACTGCCCTCAGGCTAAAACTGTCACAGTCACCTTCAGCCATGCAAACTGGCATTTTCTCACTGTAGGTACACACACACACACACACACACACACACACACACACACACACACACACACACACACACACACACACACACACACACACACACACACACACACACACACACACACACACACACACACACACACACAATAGCCTTTCCTCTCTTTGCGCTGCCCACTCCTGAATGTTTACGCCCTTTCAGCCAACACTTGTTTTTATTCCATGATTTATCGGGGCATCTCTACTGAACCTCCTCGTGTTTCTTCAGTTTGTATTATTCTCTCTGTCAGAGCTTCCACAAGGTGGAGCTCTATATTTCATAATGTGCATTGGTTGACAAAGAGTCTGCATTCCACCATGAACTAAACTAGCTATTTGCTAACATCACATTCCCAGACCTGGAAGTTAGATATTAAGCCACCACCTGGAATAAGCTTCAGTAAATGGCTTTTCTTGCAACATACTATACTGTAATAATGTGTGTCGTGTGTCACTTGGTGCATATTGTTACCCTTTACACCTGTGTAATCCAAGAAAATGTCAATTAGTAGCCTCATATGAACATCTATTACTGACCGATTTGTGTTGTCCTAGGCACAGTGAAGTGCTAATACACAGGTAGAAGTGTGTGTGTGTGTGTGTGTGTGTGTGTGTGTGTGTGTGTGTGTGTGTGTGTGTAATTCACTTGGTGTGTATACAGTATGTAAAATGATCGTGACATTTTCCTGTTTGTCTTTTCAGCGGCTTACATAGTTTGCCAAAGTTTATTTTTTATTCACCTCCACAAACAAGCCCTTAATAGAGTAAATATTTCCCTGCTCTGCTCCTGTTATGACAGGTAATTGTAATTAACATAACTCAATCCTGTACACATTTAGCTGACAGTGCAGCTTTCAGCGGCTGTTGCCCTTTTAATCAGAGGCAGGGCGACACGACTATTAATGCACACATCCGCTGACCTTTTGTTTGTGGAGCCGTCGCTCAGCTGCCGTCCCGCTGCAAACACCAGAGAGCTGCCCGCATGAAGGAGCTTTTAATTGACTTACATATTATCAGCTCCCTGCAGGAAATACCGTGTTTGTTTCTGACATTATAACAGCGAGTATCAACATTTTGAATGATGATGGAACAAGGCTTGTATACTCTAAAATGTCAAATAGGTCCAAAACTGTGTCCCGGTGCTAGACAGTACTCAGGGCAAAGTCTCAAGTTTGTTCACGCTGGAAAAGTACGATAATATAGAGTTTACTATATACTTGATTTGGCTTAGTGGATCAAGGTTTTATAATATGCAATTGTGCACATACAAATCCATTTTGGACTATATATGTAATAACGTGATGTATTTTGTCAATTCATGAGAAGCTCTTATAGTTAAATTAAATACATGAGCTAATAGGACTAATGAGAAATGTCTATGGTCATATAACAACAACTAAACAAAGAAAATATATTTTTATAAATCATTCTTTGCATAGTTAATCCATTAAATCGTAAAATGGAGTTCATATGCTACTCTTTAGCAACAGCACATACAGTTTTGGAGAAGCATTGTTGTCTGTTTTCATGATTTATGTGAATTTTACTGAACATAACAGCAAAACTGTGGTTTTTGATCCATTTTCACTAGTTCCAGTCAGTAAAATGTTCTAATTGTATCCCAGAAAATGGGACGCCAGTACGTAATGGCCAGCTTAAAATCAGGTTTTGTTGCTTTTATCATCCAACTGAGACAACATGTTTTTAAGTGACTGTAATTGTGAGTCATTGCAGGCACAAAACTCCATGGAAAATTCAACTAACTTCTTCCTCAATCCTTCAAAAACCTGCCACTGCGGACACGTGCCTCTTTGCAGCATATTGATAGTAAAAAATGTAGGAAACCCAAACTCTGGGATATTGTTTATTCACAGAACTGTGCCTCCAGGTTATCACAAAGGCAGCATGCCGGGTGTTAGACGTTGTGTTTGGCTGCATATTCAGGATGCACGGACTTGAGAGGAAGGAGAGAATGAGCGGTACAGAGAGGCAGAGAACAACAAAAAAGAGGGGAATTGGAAAATGCAGGTTGTTTGTGGTTCAGTTCACCGGCGGGAATATATCAATATCACATGGACTGCACATCAGCTGTGAGACAAAGGTCATCCCATGTGGGGAACAAAAAAGAAAGCATGCAGGACATAGAAGATGTACTGTAGCTCGACAGTGTTTCCAGTTTGTTGCTTCATGTGAGAGGGAAGGGAGGTGTTAGTGATGTGCTGCGACTTGGTCTCTCACCGGTGGAGGTTATTATTGCCTTTTAACACTCCACACTGGACATGGAAACTTTATTATTTTGTAGAAGCACTTTTTGTATTTCATTAATAAGTAAATAATAATATTAAGCTTTATTCATATAGCACTTTTCATACAACACATGCAGCTCAAAGTGCTTTACAGAATGACACATCACAAGTTAAAAACAAACAACAAGAAATTCCCCTCAGATTATTTGTTAAGAACTTTACAGGTACATGCAGCAAATATAACATCTGACCAGACAACAGACACAAGGAGGTACAACGTGTGACAACAAAACAAAACAAACAATGGTTTCTCTCTGACAGGTAAGACACAAGACAACTGAGTCGATGCAACAATATCTTTTTTATATTTCTCGATCATTAACCTCTAATTGTTAGATATGTGTTCATGTGCAATAGCAACTATAATATCTACAGTGGCGACCCGTCATTAGGGGCAGGTGGTGCACACAAATATATTTTAAGATCATGTTTAGTCATCTGATTCGTCTGAACATGCTGTTTTAGTCTGTTCTTCTGATTAGCGTCTACAGTGTGCCTATTGAGCCGTTTTGAGCGACGTGGGGCAAGCCCCGATCTAGCCCCTCTCTCTCTGTCTAAGTGGATGGGTGCTGTAAAAACTACACTGCGCATGCTCAGAGTATTTTTCTATTCAATGTGTGCGGCAACAAAATAATCACCATAGGGGCACTGTGCTGATATACCAAACGTCATCTCATAATTCAGAGAGCTGATTGGCTGTAAGTACGTGTGCCGCGAAAAGTGTAGTTATTTGTGAAGAGGAGACGAGAGAGAGAGCAGCGTATAGCGATTACAATCAGTGAAACGGAAAGAAAGTGAATGAAGTTGACCATCTACTTCAGCTTTGGTAAGTTCATTTTATGTCATATCTTTTGTAGATCTTCTGTGTTTTGCCTATAGGCTATAGCTCTGCTGGATCGATTGATATTGTGACCTCGGTGATGAGTGTCTGTGTTTTCCTTATATATATTTAGCAGGTCATGCTATGGTTACTAGAAGTAAAACTAACACAGAAGTCCTAAAGGTGGGACGCATCACAGATTAGACCTAGCCGACAGTAGCCTATTAGGCTACATTAGCAGCTTTGTGTTTCCATATTTTCAAGTGAGTAAAATTACTTTATGTGTATAGAGATGTCTAATGAACGTGAAAGTGTAACAAACTATCAGTAATGCAGTATGAGATTTCTATCATATCTCTACCAGTCTTACCGGTTTAATAATGAGTGCTGTGTAAAACAATGCTTTCCCTAAATTAACGCCAGAAGCTAAATAAAGATGTGTATTTGTGCTTAATATTGTCAGTATGTGTGTTTTGCATGCGTACTTTCTGATATTTTAGGTTCTATGTGAGTTTAATAAAGTAAATTAATGTTTAAATGGATGCATCACTTATTAGACCTAGCCTATGCATTTCTGTATTGTGAGAATGAAATGAAGAATTTATTTTATCGCATGCACGCCTGGATCTCCCTTTTGTGTCGAAGTGTAAATTCTTATTTCATATGTGTGGTATTAACATTTCTAGTTTCTGCCTCTCTTTCCTGTCTTAAGTGGGAAAGAAAGCTCCTCTGACAAGGTAAGAAAGATAATTAGAGGGAGCAGAAAGTGTGCTTGTAAGTGCGAGAGAGAAAGCGAGAGGTACGAGAGCACGGTAGGTGTGGACAGTTTAACAAGGAGCAGAAAAGATGATTTTCTTTGGGGTCAGTGAAGCGTTGAAAACATGCTCTGAGGGTGGTGAAACTCGACCTCTATTCCTCTCCACTTCGTCTGGATGCTGTGTAGGAGCCATGTTTAAAGGTCATATCTCAGCATCCAGGCCTCTGCGAGGTGACGGAGAAGAAACAGTATGATTGAGAAAAGCAGTAGAACAGGGGGAAAGGACAAAGAACGAAAAGCAACACGGAAAGAGTTTTAATATCATGTATTTAGAGGAAAAACGCCAATGTGATCTCCTATAAATAGAACATTTCACATATTGTCACGTTTAGTTGGCGTTAAACTGTGGAATTCTTTACCAAATGATTTAAAGGGCTGTATGAACATCTTTAGGTTTAAGAAAATGTATAAAAGATTGATACATGGATATACAGTTACAGCATTTAGCGTGTGGTAAAGGTCTTTGTTAAAAAGGATTCTCTGTTACTTTAGATGAAAATAAGGAGCCCCTCCCCACGCCCCTCTGAGAGATATTTGGTTAAAAAGAACTCAATGGTGCTCTAGGAGGAGATTCAGGTGATAAGGTGGGTGGGGGGTTACCTTGGTTGGTGATTGGCTAATGGTTACACAAGCCAAAACATCGTTATGACATCACAAAGTGGCCAAAATCTGGTCAGCTCATTTTCAGACAGGTTTTTATAGAAATGGATCAGGACAAAAAGAGAGAGAATCTTTTTTCCTGAAACTTTCAGAGTCTCTTTACACAGAGGGGACACATGTTGATGTAGAAGAGACATGAAAAGTGGATTTTGCATAATAGGTGACCTTTAAAATACTAGGGTTTTCTGTGCACTTTTGTGTCCACCCTTCATTGCTCTCATTTGCCCTTTGATGGGACTAGTTTCAAAGCCCCTCCTCTGTGGTACTACTGTCTGCTGCGTTGTGTCTTTCAAAGTGTTCCCTCCACAGGCAAAGTCGTGCACACACTGCAACTTCCTCCTGAGCGTCTTCCTCTCTTAAATCCATCCATCCATCTTTTCCCAGCTGTATTCCCTCCTGTGACCTTGTCAGCTGACCTCTCCCTCACACACACACACTCACATATGCATACGTGTCCTATATGCTCACACTGCACAACAGATGCATAAAGGACACACACACACACACACACACACACACACACACACACACACACACACACACACACACACACACACACACACACACACACACACACACACACACACACACACACACACACACACACACACACACACACACACACACACACACACACACACACACACACACACACACACACACACACACACACACATGCTCTCTCCTCACAGTGACCTGATCATGAGTCCCTCAGGATGACGGAGTGTTCCTGTTTGTCTTTCGCACTGTTGAGCTCTCTTCAAGTGAAAAGAAAACAGAGTGGGGGGGGGGGGGGGGTGTTGTTGATTGAGAGGTTGATGGGTTTATTATCTTCTCCTCAAAGCACTTAGTTATTGTACTGTAGGTCAGTGCTGGTACAAGACTGTTTTTGTGGCATATTGTTTGGAGAAAAAGGTCAGGTTTTGAGTTGTATGTCATGTCCAATATGCTGGTTTGTGGTGGAAAATAAACATGACTGTAAAGCTGTGGCACAGTTTTACAAGAGCAGAATATCAAGGTCATTCTTGCTTATAGGTTATGGCATAGCTTTGGGCACAACAGGTTAACAAATAATCATTGCAGGATCAAGGTTTTAGGTTAGTTATTGTACTGTAGGTTAATGCTAGTACAACACTGGTATACTTTGTGGTCAAATACAGTATGCTGGCTTTGGGGGAGGTCAAATGTACGGATTATTGTAAAAGATTTTGTTTAAAACATGATGTAATATGAGAGAATAACAGATTAACAAGGCCATTTTTGCCTATAGGTCACTAACTATAGCTAACTGCTGAAAAATACAATTGCATGAAGAAAGTTTTAAGTTATTACAAGACTAGTTTTCCTGGTATGCTGGTCATGTTTTGGTTTTACCAATCTTTGTTTTATTTGAGGAACAATGAGCTGGTTTGGTGAGATAAATAAACAGAAAATATCTCACTGTTTGACTTGTAAATGTTTGTAAAGCATTTGCTCAGTGTTGCGTAGATAGAATATCCGGATCATGTTTTATCCTGTCTTTGTGTTTAAGCATTCCTGTCATACACGACTATTTTTCGTAAACATGGTTCTTTCCGCATTTGTTCCCAAATAAATGTGCCAAGATGACAACGCATAAACAAAATTGAAGCACTCAAAGAAAATGGGCAGCGTCCACAAAAACACACACACATGCGTAAACATAACACACTCTTAAGACACACCTGGCGGCTGATTTAATTTGGAATGTTTAGGGGGGGAGGTCGCATTGAGAATCTACTCAGGCGGACACACAGATTGTACAGACTCTCATCTATACTGAAAATGCACATACGAGCAAGTCATCTCTGTCACACACACACACACACACACACACACACACACACACACACACACACACACCACACACGCACGCACGCACGCACGCACGCACAAACACACACACACACACACACACACACACACACGGCAACAATGGCAAAGTTTGAAAATAAAGCAGCAGTGTCCTCCATAACACATTTGTTCCCAAAGACCTTTGCATACATCAAGTTAAAGTTATTAAGATCTATAATTATATGTCTTGACCTTTAAGAGTAAAGACATATACTGGTCCAATTAACATTCATCATTATGACTTTAGGATTATTATTATCTGTGCTCTGGGTTTTCGGAGTAGACTTTTTCTCTCTTTTCTAAAAAGTATTTTTTAGAGTTAATCATGTTTAGGAGAGTGTTTTGCTGCTCTGTAGTTGTGAGGATGAAATTGTGCTGCTGGTTAACAATGAGTGTAATAATGAGGCAACCTGTGTGAAACCTCAGCGCAGAGCGTGAACTGGGATTCAGCCATCAGTCGTCTAACCTGAGGCAATGCCTTTCAACTTCCTCAGAGGTGAATTCTTACATAATCCTCCCTGCAGCAGTCCCCATTACGGTCAGAATGATCAAGAGGAGCGAGACAAGAACTGGATCATGCGTTGCTCAGCAGTCGTGCATTTCTGTGGAAAGCTTCAATGCTGTTTTGACATTTTTACACACCATTTGGTTGTGGTTTTCCATTCCTGTGCTATGGTTTAACAGATCCGTCCATTAGTCCACCACCAAAGGGTCCAGAACGACATTGAATGCAACGAACATTTGTACCAACAATCTTGGTCTCCCGATATTGAATCATACATATTTTTGTGATCCCTAATCTCTTTTTTCTAATTACAGGATTAATAATAATAATAATAATAATACACGACACTTATATAGCGCTTTTCTAAAAACTCAAAGACGCTTTGACAGAGAATAAAACAACAAAAATACAAAGAAAAATACAAAAAAGAGGTAAACAAAAACAGAAAAGAGTGGGGGGGGGGATGGTCAGAGGTTGAATGCAGTGTTGCACAGGTGGGTTGTGAGTGAATGTGGTGAGGGAGGAAGAGTCTTACACATTAAGACTTACACACGTAGCAACAAACATAACCTCACCTCTGATTGAAACTGAATCGAACGCGGCCAATTAGCGCTATCTCTGTATCTCAAATCACGTTTGTAGACCACTTTGTAACATGTCCTTGCCTTCCATTTTCCCGGTCAATTATTTCAGGTATGTGTGAAAGATATATCGGATCACTGGTTTCGCAGCAGTCACATCTGCCTCTCTGAGGGGGGGGTGAATGCTGATGTGAAATTTGAAACATACGGTCGACTAACAAAAAGGCTCGTCATTGTGCAAGCTCTCAACTGAATGGTGAATTTAAGCTAGCTCTTTGGGGTTCATTGTGTGTAAATCTGGCTCTGATTGACTAGCCAGTGCCTTCCCATCCATTGATCTCACCGACACCCAGGAGAGCCAGAAGCTTTGTTTTCTTTTACTGCCGCTGTTTGGGTCATGCAACACACATTTTGTCACCTGATGTTTGTAGCTTTTTTAGCCTAAAACGTAATATTTGTTCAAACCTACCAAGTGGTTTAGTTGCCAGGAGACTGGAAGACTGACTTTACTTAAATGTACGGCCAATTTCAAACCTGTGCTTCTGGTCTCTGTGTTTCTGTTCTGATGGCGGTCTGCACAGTGTTCGGGGAAAATAAGATAAGAGATAAGATAAGATCGGATTAGATAAGATAAGAGATAAGATAAAATCAGATTAGATAAGATAGTACTTTATTGATCCCAATTTGGGAAATGTTTGCGTTGCAGCAGCATAAAAAGACATGGCATTGTACAATAACAATTCAAGTAATCTAATCTAATCTAATCGAATATCTGGATCATGTTTTCTCATTGGTTACGTAACTAAAACACAAAAGGGTGTAGCGCAAGAGTTAGGTTTCTCCATTCACGACTACTGCAGAAAGATAGCAGTACAATCTCCAAACATTTGTTAAACATACACTGAACTCATCCTTCGTTTTGTTTTGATTTATTTTGAAAAGTGTTGTTTTTACTTACTTTCCGCATTTGTTCCCAAATAAATCCTGTCCTCTCAGGCAGTGCTTTTAAGAAAAATGTGCCAAGAAGATAACGCATAAACAAAATTGAAGCACTCAAAGAAAATGGGACAAGAAATAAACAAGAAAGTAGAAAATATACATGTTGAATTTAACAAGGTATTATATATAGATACATATATGACAGATGGAATATTAAATATTGAACAGATTATATAAATGTAAAATGTAAAATGTGGTTTTATTCCAAGAAACGGAAGAAAGGAACAGGATGCAAACATGTAATCTGGCAACAACTGATCATCCACTTCAGTTTCACACTCCCTCCTTCTGTCCATACATACATCCCTTCCTCTCACTTGCCCACATCGACACATTTTCTCCCACCGGCCCATCCATCTCTTTCATGCTATGTGTGAAGTCGCAAAAACTGAGCCAAAGATTGAATCAGCATGTAGGATTAATTGAATTAAAGGGCCCATGTCATGCTTTTCCGGTTATTACCCGTCCCCTTGTGTGTTATGAAGGTTTTTCTGCATGTAAACGGTCTGCAGAGTCAGAAACCCTCAAAGTACACCCTGTAGGGAGTAAAACTCTAACACAGAAAGACCTGTCTATGCTGCCCCAGAACGCCTCGTTGGAGATTTCTCATTTTCCATTGTTTGCTTCCTGGGTTCTGTGACGTGTGAACACCCAAATCAACAACAAATGACCGGATTGGCCCAAATGGACCAATCCGCGGAGCACCTCACACACCAGGATCCCTTGGCTAACTAACAGGGAGTCCCCATTGACTTGCATCGAGCTCCCCAAACACTGGTAATAGACGAGTTGGGATGGTGGAGAAATGCTCTCTGCAGACCCATTCTCACAGCGTTATAAACCTTTTTCTTACTCAATATCAAGCCACACTTATTGTTTTTACTTCGGCTGTGAGTGTTTGTGTGTGCTCAGGATGAGTTTCGCTGTGTCTCGCTGTATCGCCGACCCGGAAACCTGTCCCGCTCCTCGCAGCAACTCGCAGCAGCTCGCAGCAGCGGCGAGCAGCAACGAGCCTCGCAACCACTCAGAGCACACTGGGCTCACAGGGAGGGGGGGGCAGGAGCTCCAACAAGCCGTTTAGGACAGAGAGTGAATACACATACTATACAGAGATGCTGTGAGAAACCAATGTGAGTTTGGAAAATTGCACAATTTAAATCTATTCTTGTAGACCTCAACAATGGAAATATGATCAGTAGAAATGGCCATGACATGGGACCTTTAACATATTTCTAACTTAATTGACTTAATTATTTTCACTCTCATTTGCGCTATGAACATCATCTTTTTTATATATCCTGCTTACTTGAAGTAAACGGTTATTTTGTGTTTTTTTGTAATGATTGAGTGTTCTTGTATTTTAATGTGTTATTTTATACCTCTGGACTGTGGGAAACAGTATTTCGATCTTTCTGTGTGTACAAACATATTTTGAGATTGACAATAAAGTTGACTTGACTTTGACTAATTGATCATTTATTTTATTTGACAGAATTCACTTTCTGGACAGTTACGAGCTCTGTATAGGGTTTTGGAAAACGTTCTAAATGTATAGTTGTTTGTTAAAACTTTATTTAGCGCATGTGAAAGCCTTTTCCTGCAGTGTTTGTTGGCACTGCCTTCGTCTGTTAAGCTGTCATTCTGGCTTGATCTGCATTGAAAAGGTTTTTTGAAATAACACAAATGAAAAAACAGCTGCAGCTTGAAAAGAGAGCAAAGTACAAAGGAAAAACTGATTTTAATTGTTGCTCTTGTTTGACATTTCCAACTCTTTGATACCCAGGAATAGTGCTGTGACCTTGTTAAATTAAAGATAATAATTAGATTTCACTGCCTGGCACTCGTTCTGTAAAAACCTCAGACTGACTCGCAGGATCTTGAGGTCGGCTTTGTTTAAACTCCCAGGACATTAACAGAGTCTTCATCAGAATTACTCTCGTTGCCTCCATGGGTTGACTACTAACTCTGATTTAAAGTCTGGTTTATTCCATGTATTCCCTTATCTCTCATTACTTCTGTGTGACTTTGTGTTTCTTTCTCTTTTAAACATGCTTTTAAGTTTTTACTTTTCCTCTATCTGTGACAGTTTTCTTCAAACACAAGTTCTGTTAAATCTAACGGTCTAAGTTTCATATCACTACAAAAACTCGAAATCTTGCCAAGTATATTTGTCTAATTTCTAGTCAAAATATGTCTTTGCACCTGATATAAGACACAATAACTTCAGAAGTAACACTGCAGTGAGATATAGTGTCTTGTTATTTCAAGAAATCTTACCAAGCTAATTTTCACTTGTTCTATTGGCAGATTTTTGTACTTATTTCAAGTGAAAACAGCTTGTTTTTATTATTGTTTAACTTGTTTTTGGAGCAGCATTTTTCCAGTGATGAAAGTACATATCTTTCATTAATCTGCAATTAATTGTGTCTTTCCTGTCTGTCTAAAGAGATTTTCACATTTTACGACATTAAATACTTAAGTAAATACCCCACCGGTGAATTAAAAAACTTCAGTTGCTAACAAGTGTCTAAATGAGACGACTAAACGTCATCACGCCCAACATTAGCCGCCGTTAGCTTAGCGGTGGTGTCTTTAAGTCATGTGACCATGCTGTAGTTCCTTTATAGCCTCCAGATCATTCTGCTGAATAAAACATGTAAATATCATGTTGAGCACAGAGCTTATCTTCTGCATTAATAAAAAAATGAATGAAAAAATCCCATAGGCATTTTGTGGAAAGGGAACCAGGGAGATACTACTTCAGGGTAGATTACAAATTACTGTGCCACTTTATAGTAGTTGGTTTGAATGAGAACTTAATCGTGAATTTCCGTGGTTCACACACAAGACTGGAGAACAATACACAGTTGGCTCCACATGCACTCACAAAAAAATCAGCTTTAAGGTTGCTTCGGCTTCACCTTCTGTGACAGCTGACAGCTTCAGAAGAGGCCGTGACCTCTGGAACCTTCTCCAGCTGAGCAGCGCTCTGACCTTGGTCACTTTCAGACGGTAATTAATTAAACCACATGACTCCTGACTTTCAGCCCTGCGTGTCCAAAGGGTGAGAGTGTGTGTGTGTGTGTGTGTGTGTGTGTGTGTGTGTGTGATGGAAGGAGAAAGAGGAATATTTGTGCATGTGTGTGGGAGAAGTTGTGTGTGAGTTGCATCAGACTGAGTGATATATGAGGATGTCGAACTACAGCAGGACATCATCTGACAAGTACCGCCACACACACACACACACACACACACACACACACACACACACACACACACACACACACACACACACACACACACACACACACACACACACACACACACACACACACACACACACACACACACACACACACACACACACACAGCTAGGTCAGCATGAGGGGCCTCTGAGCCAGCAGCAGGTTCAAGTCTTAATGACGAACATTTCTCTCTGGAAACTTCTCTCCATCTGTTACATGGAGACTCCCTCAAATCATCATTTTTCACCTTGTTAGGCGCTTCTTAAAACGGCATGAAACAGAACGAGGCGGAGGAAGAGGAGACGGGACAACAGAAGTTTGTTTTGCATATGTTTTTTGTTGTTGCTTTGTCCTCCTTATGGATGAGGGGAGACGAGGACACGGGAGCTCAAGTGACAGGAGGAATGATAAAAGATAGAAAATGTTTTCATAATGCACTGAAAGACATATTTTCTTGATCCTCCCCGGATAACAAGAGCGAGAAAGAAACAACACAATAAGAGAGGTGAGGTGGGAGGAGAGGAAAGACACGGGTAATAAGGGACAGGTTGTTCCATTTTCTCCATGTTTAAATCTATATTTTAATTTGTATCTTGTTTGTTGTAGCTCCCGAGCGATTCCCCATTTCACCGCGCCTCAGACGGGATTATTCTGATGGATGACGCATCACAGCATAACGCTTGTCACAGAAACAGCTCATCTAACAAAAGGCACAGGAGGAAGAGGCTGAGTCTAACCTGCTCCATGCTGATCCAACGCACACTTCATCCCTGTGTGTTTCTATCAGCATGTTCAACAGTGCTCAGTGTGTCTGGTAGAAAGGTTTTTATTCAAACAAGAAGTCCTGTGGTTGATGATGCAAGCAGCGCCAAAAAGTGGCAAGAAAGACTCATTTAAAGCCCGAGACATCTAATCAGTCTCTTTAAAACTATGGGAGTTTGTAACCAGGAAAAATAATGTTTGCTTGTTTGTTTCTTGCTTCAGTTTAGCCTGCGGCGCAATGAAATCCAAACATAATGTCGTAACCTAGTAAAGTCGTGCTTTAAGAAACATTCCTCCTCCTCTGATTGGACAGAACAAAAAGCGGGGATTTATTCACTCAGGGTGTGAATTTAATATTCCCATAATCACAGAAGCACAGGAGTCGAGTAATGCTAGCTATTAGCTAACTGCTACGTGCCCCAACACTATAGGGGAGAAGGGAAGCTACAAAACACAAAAAAAACCTGTGAAAAAAGGCCTTACTAGCAAAAAGGACGATTTATTGAAAGTTTTGAAAGACTTGAGATTTATTGAAGGATATTAGGAAGAAAATGTAAGCACAGACATACGACATGTGTGGTGGCTGTACTCCTCCAGCCGTCTCCTTTGTGTTTGTTTGTTTCTTTTCCCCTGTCTGTGTTTGTGTGGGCGTGGTGGATGTCACTCCTGGCTCCCGGCTCCCGGCTCAACCTCCACTCACCTGCTGCAATCAGCTGTGCACCCTCCCCGACTACACACCTGCTTTCCATCAAGCCATTTACAACGGCATATCAGCGGAGGCTCAACCTTTCTGCGCCAGATCGTTGTAAAACCACAGTGGTATAACTCCAAGGCTACTTAGCATTATAAGTTATTTCCTCATACCTGGATGTTCTAGCTTCTAACGTGTTTTCTTCTTGTGCTCCAGGATCATTCTCCGACCGCCGTGTTGCCGTCACCAGCCGCCACGTCCTCGCCACTCCAGCCGGATTACACTCCCCGCACCTCGTCCACTAATAAACCCTTTTTCAACACTCTGCCGTGTCCTGCGTTTGGGTCCTCTGATACCGTAACAACATGTGGTTGTTAATATCCATCAGTTATGTCCAGCTTCTTGCCTTCTTGATTTTAACATCCCATAACATTGTTAAAATGGCCGTAAAATACTTGTGCTTTGGCAAAATGATGTTGTTTCTATGGTAATGCGAATAAAGCTTCTTTGAATGAGAAGCTAGCAGCAGGTGTTAGAGGATGAACAGGTTGGAAAGCTGCAGTGCTGAAGAAAAGCTTGTAAAAAATCTTTAGTTCAGGTGAAACCTTTTTAAACCTGCAGCTCACATAATAATCCTCTCAGAGGCTGACCCGTTTTAAGGTCAAATCCTGCGATAACCCCCCGAGGAAGAGGAGCGAGGAAGAACAGATTAGTGGAATAAACACACAGAGGGTAGGAGAATAGAAAAGAGGAAAGTGGCAGAAAAAAATAATTATAAACAAATGGTTCTATGAGTTTAACACCGGCAGTGAGCGAGTGAGTGGAAAATAATATATTTTGATGAATTGCTGGTGTTTAATTCCACGCTGCTCATGCTTTACTGTGCTCTGGGAGGTTTTGTGAAAATGAAATAGGACTCTCAGTCGGACAGGAAAACTATGCAGATTGTTATCATCTCATTTAGTTTGTGTGTCTTTCTGCAGTAATGAGATAATGCCTTGCTCAGAGGAAATATTTGTCTGTGTTACTCTTCAATGAAATCGGGTTTTTTTAAGAGAAAGCAGAGATTCAACAACAGCTCCAACCTTCATCTCTACATACATATATCTGTCTCATATCTCTATCTCGGGCTACTTTTCTCTATGTCGTTATCTCTGTATTTCATTTTGTATCTCTAACTCTCTATCTCTGAGCTCTTTCAAAGATGTCACAGTCAAAGACTCAAACGCTTTATTGTCATAAGCACAATATCTACTGCGAAAATCTGAAGTCCCAGTGTCCTCCAACAAATACACATACTATATTAAACATTTAAAAAGAAAGTGCAAAACAGAAAGAAATCCAAAATAGAAATAAATAGAGCAGAGAATAGTGCAAGTGACACAATGGCAAGACGAAATAAAACACAGAATGTTCAATTAAGTAGTGTTCACGTCTGAGTTGCACATGAAAGATAAACCGCCTCGCTTTTATCCTCCAGCTCTCTCCAAACTGAACCGATCCATCGCTCTCTATTTGTCTAATCAGAGCAACACACACACACACACACACACACACACACACACACACACACACACACACACACACACACACACACACACACACACACACACACACACACACACACACACACACACACACGCGGCGTTCCCCCTCCGGTGTACAGCAGTGATAAATTAACACGACTGCACAATTGACATTATTGAGACCATTTGTGTGTGCAGATGTGTTTTTAAGAGGCTTGTGTGTGCAGCTGTATTTGCATATAAACAAGCTGGGACTTTCTGTTTGTAATTATGTGAATGTTTTTGTGCCTTCATGCAGGTATTAAAGTGTGTGTGTGAGAATAAGAGTTTGGAGACCACAGGTTGTGTTGCAGTGATCAGTGTTGAGTCACACAGTTTAATATGCACACACACTTCCATTCTCAAACAGCCAATGTAATCCATGTACCAACACAGTCAGTCAGGCATCTGTAATTCATTGAAATGTGTGAAGGCAAGGATTTTTTTGTTTACAGGTCGCCTTTGTTCCATCTGTCGCTTACTGCAGCTCATCTGAAATGGAATGTGTCGACAAACGAAATACACAAATGGAAAATGTTTTAAATGGCTTCTTTCTGCAGCTATACCAATGGGCCAAAACTGGACTCTAAGTTTGATGTTTTTTACATTGACATTATTCAAATGAAATATATGTCCAAAAAAAATCACATCTTTTCATTAATTTTCACTTTTGCAATTTCATTTCACATTGTTACTTAACCCTGCATATTGTTTTTCTTTATGCATGTAAGTTTGTAGAGATGTTGACTCTAATTTGGGCTTTTTTTCTGTACTTACTATCGTTCATCATATTTGTAGGTTAGTTTATATGGTGTACAACACATTCAATGAGTGGGACTGTAGGCTGTCTTATGTTGTTATATATTCATGTTCAATTCTGGAGTTTTTGGCAAATTAGATGTCTTCGGGCATCTGTTAAAGGGGCTATTTTCCCTTTCCTGTAGTGTGTGAAATAGGTTTTAGTGCATGTAAATGGTCTTCAAAGGCAAACATCCCTGTGTTCCCTCCAGGGGAGTCTTGCTTGCTAGATAACAGGCTTTAAACTTTATAAGTCAATATTAGAGGTTTTTCCTTGACCTTCAAGCTCAAAAAAAGCTTCCGAGGCTGCTCGCACAGAGACGATGAAACCAGGGAGAATCATGTGTCGATTTATATGTAGATATTGTGTCGATGTTGTGCATCTATACTCTTATTTGCATGTCCTCTGCTGGTCCCAAATAAATGACGTCGTGATGAAGGTTGCAAAAGAAAATGAGCATGTGAGCTTTAACCTCCTGAGCTTTGTGTTGATGATAAGCTTTGGGCGCACCTTTCTCCTACTGAAAATACACAGCTGTGTCACTCCTGGTTTATAATGAGTTATGCAAATCTCCGCCTTTTGTGCCCGTAATGATACCCATAATGATCGGCAGGAGAATTTGAGCTGCTGCTCTCATGAGAATCAGATTTTGCCGCCTCCAGTTTCCCAATTATTGTCTGCTTGAAGCTGCTTTCTGTATCCCGTTAGAGGGACCGCCCTTCAATCAGAAGACCCCGGCAAAAAAAGATAAATTATCAACGCTTAAGTGTCTATCAACGGGATGGAGACATTTTCCTTCTGGGATCAATCATGTAAAAATGATTGTAATCTTAAAATTGTTTCCTGCAGAGATTGAAATCATGTGTTGGAAGTATTTGAAGCATGTGATGTCTTCAGGGATGAAACAATGAGCATTTGATGCCTGCTACTTTACAGAGTATCTGACAGGTGTGCCAAACAAATGGCTGCAGGGAAGTTACGTGTACTCTCCCAACATGATGCCCAACGCTCTCATTTAATTGTTCGGACATATGTTGATTTACTCATTTAAAAGCGATTAAGGCGTGGGGGCAGCTGTGAATGTTGGACGTGTTGTTATCCATCAGCGCTTGGAAGAAAAGTCACATTTCCATTGGGCTGGTTCAGATAAAAGGCAAAAATGGATATTAAACTTAATCTAACTTGTGACATTTTAATCCATTCGAACATTTAAAAAAAGCCATTGTCCTTAGACAAGGTTCGTGATTCGCCTCAATTTGTCTACTTTATCCATTTAAAAAATAACAAAAAAAAGGGACATGAAGTGAAGCCATGTGTGTCCCCATTGGGATACAAACATCAGACTTTAGTTGTAATGTATATTCATTTCAAGTTCAGTGAGATATCTAATCATTTGGTAAACGTCATCTAAAACTTTTGAGGATGTTATTATGTCAGAACTATACAATGGCAGATTATTTTATCTTCCATTTTTAAATCCAATTTTAACAACTGTTTAAGAACTCCCAATTATTAAAAATGTACAGGCAGCAATTAGGTAAGCTAATTACTGTGTCATGTGGGGGTCTGCTACACTCATTTTAGAGTCTTTAATTGTAGAAGAAAAGTGGAAGTTGTCATCTTTATACTTTCATAACCGTTTTTTACTTAGCTCCAGACCTTTCTAATCGTGCCGGCTTTTGAATCCACCTTCTTTTGGGGAGAAGAATAAATGTGTCGGCAGAAATGTATTAGACATCCCACCACTTCTTTTAAAACTGATAAATGAGAGGGTGATCATATCAAACATCCTCACCTGCGCTGTGCTACTCGCTGCTGTGTGTCCATAAGGTCATTAAAAACGTGTGTGAGCGTAGTTCTCGTACAGTAGCCGTCCTCTGGACCACATTCTGCACACACACTGACAAGGTAAAAACAATGGCAGCCACAAATTGGAAAAATGAGTGTGTGTTCTTAAGTGGGGGTTGGCAGACTGTCAGAGCAGGAAACATGGCAAGACAAATGAGCGGGTCGAGGGTTCGAGCCCCGGGCCGCACACGAGCCTGATAGATTGGTGAAAACTGCTTGAAAACGTCCGTGTTATTGATGGTCGCCCACCGGCTCTAAAAATACACCCACCTGAACACACACACAAAACACACAGAAACATTTTCTTGCCTTATAATTTATATTGAAAAGGGTTTGAACATGATGGTGGGATTTCCATTTTTAAGGTGTGTGTGTGTCTGTGTGTGTGTGTGTGTGTGTGTGTGTGTGTGTGTGTGTGTGTCTGTGTTCTCAGTTAACTCAGTGACTGTCAGGCCAACTGCAATCTTCTTAAGAGACATTAGATACAATATATATTTTTTCTAACAAACATATTATCGAAGTTGCAGTTAAAACCGTTTATAATTTATAATAACTTGTTTTTTATCAAACTTTCCAATAGCTCTTGCACCCTGTCGCTTTTATTGTTAATGACAAAGCCTGCTTGTACTGTCTGGAATACAATTTGCATACCTATGGGCAGTTGAAACAAAAATAAGTCCAAAAAATCCTCTAAGGATTCTAAATATGAATACTTCTTGTATTTCTTTATAGTTCAACAAGTAGTTTTCAAAGTATCTGCCTACCATCTTCATTTTCTAATGAGCCCCCACCCACAGCCCCCCTTAAGGTGTAAAGAATTTAAATGTGTTAAGTACTTTAACCTTGGCTAATACACTTGTACAGACTCACATAGACACATATAATAACTATTAAACACACGAAAAACAAGTAGTACTTCAAGTAGCCTATACCTGCTCA
This sequence comes from Dissostichus eleginoides, assembly GCA_031216635.1. Classification (NCBI taxonomy): domain Eukaryota; kingdom Metazoa; phylum Chordata; class Actinopteri; order Perciformes; family Nototheniidae; genus Dissostichus; species Dissostichus eleginoides. Next base: position 26,963,573 of record CM062278.1, read on the forward strand.
TAACTTGCAATGTCACAAAGACACACACACACACACACACAACACACACACACACACACACACACACACACACACACACACACACACACACACACACACACACACACACACACACACTCTCTCTATTAGGAACACACAATACAAAATAAGTAAATCCAGTAGCCTACACATGCACACATTACCTTGCAACACACACATCCCACGTGCAATGCAAGGACACAGACCCACCATGTTCACATATTACACATCCACACAAACACAAACACACATGCGTAAACATAACATATTCTTAAGACACACCTGGCAGCTGATTTAATTTGGAATGTTTAGGGGGGGAGGTCGCAATGCGAATCTACCAAGGACACACACATTGTACAGACTCTCATCTATACTGAAAATGCACATAAGAGCAAGTAATTTCTGTCTGTCACACACACACACACACACACACACACACACACACACACACACACACACACACACACACACACACACACACACACACACACACACACACACACACACACACACACACACACACACACACACACACACACGCTCAGGCGGGGCATAGGTTAGCTGCTGAACTGTAGAACGGTTCAGTGAACTCTGACCGTTAATAACAAGAGTCCACGTCAGATTTCATTTCCTTGGCGACTCTTTGCCCTTCCTCTGTCACTTTTTCCTTTTCTGTCCTTTCCACTGTTATTTTCCACTCTTTGTTTCTGCACTACTTATTGTCTCGAGCAAAGCCTGCACCTGCACATTGTAAAGAAATGTCTATCATTTGTGTAATTATGCAGACAAATACACAATATCTCGCTCACCTACGCCACATTATCGCTCTGAGACTGTGACTAAAGCTTTTACATTTCAAATGTATTACTTTAGTCATGATATTAACTTTTAAGAGACCAAGCTAATCATTTTTCATATTTCCATGCATAAAAGCCGTGATAATTAGCTTCACTGTGGCATTGACATCTGCATCTGAGTTGGGCTTTTAAGAAAGAATGTAATAACTGTTAAATAATGAATAAGGGGAAATATTGAATCATCATTTATCAGAAAGTTAAAACCCGCTTATTTTCACATATTGCATCATTTATTGAAGGGGTCTAAAAACAAAACATAAATTAAAAGGTAATCTCTAACATATACTGTTTTTATCTCAATTCTCAACAATAGGTAGCATTTATGATTAATGTAGAAGAATAATTTGTATTTTTGGGATTAAGTTATATTACATGTAAACGAATAACAGTTATAACTTCACATCCACGTTCACAGTTAGTCATCAATGTCAAAAAACACCTCCAAAAATATCTATAGATTCAATACACAATCAAATGTATGCTCAGGTGTAAATACTACTGTCTATTATGGAGACCTGGGTGCATGTGTCTCTGTCATGATATACACTGTACACCCAGGCTATATACACCGGGTGCAGATAATAATCACCCGGGTAAAAAAAAAACATTGTTGACTATAGTCTCCCGGGGAAATAACCATTGTGTACTCACCTGGGTGCAAATAGCATTTTTGACTATAGCCAGCCGGAAATAGCAATTTTGACTACAGTCACCTGGGTAAAAAAAACATGGTTGACTTTAGTTACACGGGGAAATAACCTACTCACCTGGGTGCAAATAGCATTTTTGACTATAGTCACCTGGGTGCAAATAGCATTTTTGACTATAGTCACCCGGGTTCAAATAGCATTTTTGACTATAGTCACCCGGGTTCAAATAGCATTTTTGACTATAGTCACCAGGGTGCAAATAGCATTTTTGACTATAGTCACCTGGGTGCAAATAGCATTTTTGACTATAGTCACCCGGGTAAAAAGATATCATTGTTGACTATATTTACCCGGGGAAATAACCATTGTGTACTCACCTGGGTGCAAATATCATTGTTGACTATAGTCACCCAGGTACAAAATATCATTGTATACTATAGTTACCCGGGGTGAATAAGCAATGTTGACTATTGTCACCTGGATGCAAATACAGTAACAGCAGAGGAGCCTGTGACCTAAGATGTTCATCGTCATAACTACACTGTAGCTATGTACGTATGACCAATAAAAGCCTTGAACGTTGAATTTTTTACTTTAGTCATCTGGGTGCAAAAATCATTGTTGACTATAGTTATCCGGGGAGAATAAGCATTGTTGACTATAGTCACCCGGGTGCAAATATAATTGTTATAGGTTCATTTTCACACCACACTGCTACAAGATTGAAAAGATCTCAAGGGTTCAGTATCGGCAGTATGAATGGTGAGCTTTTTATTTATAATGAAAGAAATAATAATAATGTTTCTGCGGCAAAAACACAACCTGGGTCATGATGAGAAGCCATCACACAGACACACACATAATCACCTAGAAAAGTATATTATTTTGATTCAAAGATTTAATTTTGTGACATCTCCCTCTGACTTCGTGCCTTATTAAGTTATTGGTAGTAAAGTGGGTCGAAGTGTCGTGGCTGTGAAAGCCAATTATCTCCCCCGTCCTCTGAGACCTGTCTTTAATTATCAACTTTTTATAACTCGGGTCTTAATGATATAGCCAAGGGTGTCTGCGTCTCTGTCGAACAGTCGTCTCTCTATCTGGATTTCTCCATCTGTGGTTTGATAACTCTGTTTTATCTTCAGCCTAAGGGCTGTGTTTCTGAAGCTGACACTATAACCTTGTTCTAACAATTTCAACATACTTCTGTCTGTCTGCACTCAAAGAAATGAATACTGACCCTGTAAAAAAGAAATTATATATAATAAATATATATAAAATATGAACAATAAAGTATCGTATTGAATGATTGGATCCCTGAACTCCTAGAAGTCAAGCATTTATTTGACATTAATACAAATAATTTGCATAAATTATTGATTCAAACATTATACCTGCGATGTTATCTGCAATTACCTATGCAATTCATTTTGGTAGAAATCTATAACCATAGACTATTTCTATGTTTTGCATGTTTCTACAGGGAGGCTGTGGCTCAGTGGTGTTTAAGTCATTAAGTAAAAACAATTCAGACGTTCTTTGTAGTTTTTTGGAAATAACTGCATACTAAGACAATTTGTAACTGTGTTCAACATTCAACCGTTACAGGTGCATCTTTATGAACCAAAAAAGTTCCTATGCATCCTCAAATCTGTGTTACTTTCAGTGTGTCTTTACAGAAACAAGATACTTCTGTACAATTTGTGTATGATATATTATAGATATTCTCACAATTTGACCGTAAACTGAGATATGAACTGGCATCAGAAAAAGTTTTGTAAATATATGAATATAAATGTGGCTTGGCATCATCCTCTGACTGCTGAAAATAAACATATTTACCATGCGAAAAGTTGGGTGAATGTTAAAACTCGGGATACGAACACCGTTAACATTCAGCCCGACACACTGGAGGCTCTGTAATGACAGCCATTCACTCATCTCACAATTGGCAGACACAGAAGCAATGATGCCAAGGAAACACTGCTGGCATACTAAATAAAACACACAGACACACACATTCAAACTGCAACCTTAAACAGGATCCGAAAAAGAGTTCTCAGAGACCGAGTAGACCTATCTCTCATCAAGTGGAAATTGATGTCTAATTTGGCATCTCTTAGATTTCTTTTCTAACGTTTTTTTCCCCTCTCCATCTTCTTTAAATTGCTCTCAGCGTCCCTCATGAAGGATGACTGTAATTGAACTCAGAAATTAGCCATCCAGACAGCAGAATGATTCAGATCTTGCCAACAAAAACACTGAACGACACATGCAGACGTAAAAGTGTGATGAGGTGTTGTGGTGATTCAAAAATGATGGCTGCAGTGAGTGTGAATCTGAAGTTCAGCCGACAAATTGACCAAACAGCCACACAGGCAAACCATTGGCATCACCTCCTACTCTGAAACCTACGAAGCTGCCCCAAGAAACTGAAGGACACAGCTTTTGCGGACATAGTATGCTCAAAACTAGAGTATAGCAACCCTACATTGGTAAAGAAATGTAACCGTACAAAGAAGAGAAGCAAGATGAATCAATAAAGATTACAGGTGCGACAGAAATGCTTGAACGGTTGATCTGGGTAGAATTAAAAGTCAAAGTCAACGATCAGCTTGGTTTGTCCTCCTCTTCGAGATTGTCCATAATATCTCAGCAGTTAACAGTGACGCTGATAAAAGATATCAACTTGTAAGATCTTCCATCGTCAAATATGGTGTGATAAAAAAATAAAAGTTGCAGGTTAAACTCTGCGTTCACCTGAAATATTCCCAATGCACTCCAAGAATTGGATACAAATAAGGTGTGTCAAACAAAGCGAGAATGTACAAGATGTATTCGGCATTAATCATTTCTAAGGTAAGTAGGTAGGTGGTTTTTCAGATGAGGCTTTGATTAAAACACACAAACATTTTAGTTTTTTGACTTTTAATAATGCCTCGATGTAATTAAAGAAGTGAAACCAGTAAAGCTAACCTTCTGAACTTTGAGGAATATCCGCTTCTGGCTAAATCTGACACCGCTTTTTTACCAAGAATGGTTAAAGTGGAACTTGCGATCAGATGAAGCAATACATGCAAAGTCCTTGAACTGCCACGCAAATGTTAACAGACATTGAGTGGAGATGATCCATCTCTCACTGAGCCTGATACCTGTGGGTTCTGCTCAGTATTCATCCAGGTCCAGACCGTAAATAGTGTCGGACGCTTCAGCATTGAACCCAAGACTCTCTTAGACTTTCAAGGAAGTACGAGAGGTCAGCAGACAGTAGAGCAATTCTGTCTTCTTTTATGGATCTTCAGGGAAATTTCGGATATCAGTGCTAGAGGCCAAATGATGACGCTTGGATGACCATTAATTTCAATGATTCCAGAAAATAAAATGTTGTGGTTAATTAAGAGCGCATGCTGAGTCAGTCCCTGGGGCTCTGTCAATGAGACATCCTTACATTTTACCGCCTCATGCTGGCAACTGCAGCTATGTCATCAAAGTATACTTAGACATCTGGATCATGGGCAACAGCTACACTGAACACATGGAGAAGAGTCACTTAACCAGGCTTGGTTTGTCATTGTCCTTCTGATGCTGATCAGCAAGTTGTCATTCACAGAGACGTGTCCTCTTAGTTTTTGTTTTACGCTCATTTGCTTCCAGAGTAATAATGTGAAAGGTTATGGTGACTTCATCTTAAAGAAACACACCAGCAAAATCTCTATTTTCTCTATGAATCAAACTGCCGAAAAGTTTCTATTTTAGCTCCATTTGGCAAAATAGATGTATTTTTAATGATACAAAAACAGGACTTATAATGACCACCTGTTTAAAGTATAAATCTGGTTCAAATGTTCCAATTTAAATTGAGCCCTCAGCATCAGATGCAAAGATGCTGCCAGTTGTCTCTGTCTTTTAGCAATTTCAATGAGACATGTATTTAACATTTGTAAGTGATAGGCTAGGACATCTCTAAGTGGTTGACCAATCACAACACAGCTGGCCAGCTAACCAATCAGAGCAGACTGGGCTCTCATTTCAGACAGAGTCAGTATGAGAAGAATAAAGACCTTTTTGAACATGTAAGCATGTAAACATGTCCCCGTAGAGACACTAAATACAAATATGAACCTGAAAACAAGCCTAATATGTCCTCTTAACTCTTTGTTGCCGAACATTAAGCATTAAAACCAGATTTGTTGGCACTGTTGCTCATAAGAAAATCTAAATATGTTGAACTGTATGAAGAGGAAGTGCTGCTTTCACTTCCTCATCAGATTAATTCTGCTGATCCAAAAATCAAACTAGCCATGTTTCAGTCTCTTCTACATCAAATTACTTAAAGAAATACATGAGGCAGCATAAATAGCTCATCAAAAGTCTCCAGATGCAATACGAACTCCATTTAAACTTGTAGAAAATGGGGGTAATTTGGCCTCCGTCTCATCTCATCTGTACATTTCTCTCCCTGCTCATTGCTTTTTAATGGCATTCATTCAGCCTCCAGTTCAAGTTGCCACCAGTGGAGTCACGGAGACTCAGACACACTTTAAGAAGCTCTTTGGCTCTGCAGTCTGACATTACACGATGATCTGTGTCACTCTTCCCAGCTCTTTGGCTCTGTCCTATGGAAGGAAAGTCACTGAGAGATTATTCATTGCAGGATAATGACGAAAACCCAGCCGTGCAAGTGCCAAGGGCTCTTGATAGACCGCCAGACAGAGCCATTTGCATCTGTGTGTCTGTGTGTGTGTGTGTGTGTGTGTGTGTGTGTGTGTGTGTGTGTTGATGGTAGTTTAGCAGCAAAATGAGTGTCTGCAAGAGTTGGAGGTGTCTCTGGCTGCACTTGAACACCATTTGGAGCTCATTCAGACTCAATTTACTGCAGAGCGAGAGAAAGAGAGCAGGAGAAAGAGAATGAGAGGAACACTAAAAGACTGATGACACGCAAGAAAGATGAAAATTAAGACAAAAATAAATAGAAAGGAAAATAGAGGAGGTCTGTTTGTGCATAAATGCCTGTGGTTAAACAGGAGGATTTTTTATCAGAAATGTGTACTGCACACTTCAAGGGCATGCTGAAATAACATCGACCCTCCTTAACGTGATTTTCCTCTTCATCCGCCTTCTGTTATTCTCTCTCTTCCTCTTGAGGCAATATAACTGATCGATGACGTCCACTTTCGCAGCTCCAGACTTTAAAATGCGAGTTATTTACGAAGAAAACAAAAAAAAGAATAAGAAAGACTGACAACCTTAATTCAGTGACATATGGGTTGAGTGAATAGTAAAACTGCCATAAACTATACTTACTTTAATAACTTTATAATTTCTTGGAAGAATCAGGTACAATGTGTAAGAGCACAAGCCAATAGAAGCGCTAGTTTAACATAGTGATGTCTCTATCTTACGGAACTAAACAAAAGAGTCCAATGGAGACGTATCATGCAGGGGGGGGAGTGTGTGGGAGAGAAAAACAGGGATTTTAGCCTTTGCAGACCATTTACATGCACTAAAGCCTAGATAACACACTACAGGAGAGGGAAAACCTCCTATAACATAATAGGGCCTCTCTTTTTACAATGTGGAATGTGTAGACACATATTAATTCGCCATCCCTTCTTCCACCTTGTGAAGGTCAGTGCATTTTCGGTGTATGGTTTAATGAAGTCAAGCTTTGGGCCGAAAACCAGAAAAATATGCCCACATGTTAGGATGTGTGAGAAAAACACACACACACACACACACTGTCACATGCTGTGCTTGAGAGGGAGGTCAGGGCAGCCTCCCTGCTGTGTGTATGAGAATATGAGAAGTATAAATAATAATCGTGATAATGTATGGTAAGCAAAACATCTGACCACCAGCTTAATTTCCCTTTTCACCTTATCTATAACACGACCTCTCAGCCTCCATCTCTGTCCGTCTCCCTTCATATTCCCTCTCTGTCCTCTCACCTTTATCTCTATTTATTTCCACCCCCCTTTCTCTCTCTCTCTCTCTCTATCTCACCCTTTCTCACCCTGTAAGTGTGAGGATGGATGTAGTGACATCACCTCCTTTAACCCCTAAGCAACCCCAGGTTGCCTCCTTATCTTTTCATACAACACATTGCATTATTCATGATACTACATACACACAACACACACACACACACACACACACACACACACACACACACACACACACACACACAAATCATATATAGAAAAAAGAAGGATGGAGTGGAGAAAATTACAATACGATATGTACACACACACACACACATACACACACACACACACACACACACACACACACACACACACGCACAGACACACACACACACACACACACACACACACACACACACACACACACACACACACACACACACACACACACACACACACACACACACACACACACACACACACACACCACAAACCCTTTGGTGACATGAATTTTACATAAAATCTGCACTCTTTGCACAATAACTTTGACCTGCATACATACATGTAAATATATTTATCAATCCGGACTCAAATATGTATGTTCATTGAATTAATTTCTTGTTTTAACAGCTACTTACCTGTATATCATTTGTATTGTATCTTTAATTGAATTAATATTGTGTGAATCTGTACTGTACACGGGGATTGATAAAGGTCCATCTTATTGTTTTTTTCATAAACGTATATTAATAAAAGAGTCTGTAGATTGTCTTGCTTGTGATACCTTATATAAACGGCACCTTAAACATAAAAAAAGAAAAACTTAAAGAAATCCTCTGATGTGACAATTCTTTTTATTTCCTGTCCTCTTTATCATCTTTCACGCTCTTTGATTCATCTCACACAGCCCTGCCTGGAGGCAATGCAAACACACATCATGCGTGTACTTATACACACTTGGTGTAGGCAGAGGGTTATGGAAGGCAAACAGGATTATTCAGCGTCCTCAGGTAACCCTCATCCTGCTTATCCAAAGTATGATTCTGCTTCTGGAGGCCGGTTAACGTGCGGTCGATATTAAATAATATGGCCTCTTTGTGTGAACTCAGTTCTAAATTAAAATACTCCCACCTCTGCGCTTCAATGGGATCCTTTTCAAGTGTTGGATCAGATAAGGCTGGATGCCAGCGAGGGTCAGAGCGGAGGAGCTGAATGTTAAGTGTCTGTCTGAGGACGGTGACCACCAGTTACATCAGCGCCAATAATATTCTGCTTTACGCCGAATAATGCACAGTTAAATTGGATAAAGTGGCCGAGGCTTTCTCCACGCGGGGTCACTGTCTCATGTTGAGTCAGAAATTGAGCTCGCTGTTGGATTCAGCTTTGCTAAACTAACAGAGAAAATACACTTTAATGTGGAGTATGGAGCGAAAGACTTGTTAAGGATGCCACCCACACACTGTATGTACTTCTTTCTTTGAGCTAATTAGACCTTTTTTCAGGTTGAAGTAAACACAAATATTTGTTAAATGATTTTACTGTAGGTGTCTCTAAAATAGTTAATTAATTCAAATAGCTTTATTATCACGACCATAATTACATACAGTATTGCTAAAGCTCTGTATAGTTTCAACATCCTACACAAGAGATATAAACACACCGCTAAATTCTGAACATAAGCAAGAACAACATGGTTTCTATTTTATTTTTTGTTTTAAGAAGGAACAGAAGGAAGGAAAATTCATACAATTCATATAATACATTAATACAAAAATATATATATATTTGAGACCTGGTGTATCATAATACTCTATTAGTTGATTTGTATTTGTTATTATTTATATGAACCTGCTAAGTAAGTAGTAGCTAATATTGTCAAATATATGTAAAAAGTACAATATTTGTCTCGAGAAGAAGAAGAAGTACTCCCATCCTCGACTCAAGTCAAAGTAGAAATACTATGATTTGATAATATTCCATTTCAAGTAAAGGCCTGAATCGAACATAATACTACAGTAGAAGCACATAAGTATTATCAGCAAAATGTACTTTAACTTGATGTCATGTCTTTGTGTGTTTCCCACTAATCTCCCCAGTGCATCTTGAAGGTTTTGCACCTCGTCAGTCGCAGCGTAGAATTCAAAGTCTCCCTCTGAACTTGCCACGTGTAAAACAACGGCTTGTTCTACCAGAGAGAGACTGAAAAGACCAAAGGACATACATCCTGCTGCAGAATCTCTCCCTGCTGATCCTCCACATGCTTCATCTGCAGAACCACAGACCCTCCCTGCCAAGCTAATGGCAGCACTGTCTTTTTAAAAAAAAATTGGCTACTATAAAGCTTGATGTACGACTCTCTGTGTGGTTCGTGTTTTAGGTGAACATATGTGTAGATTTAAAAGGTTGTTCAACTTGAAGTGCCTCGACTCAAACCACAGAAACGACATGCCTGAGCAACAAGACCCAGCGGTGTATACATGTGTGTGTTAAGTGATGATGGAAAATGGTAAGGTTGCTCCCTACCTTTCAGAAACGCTGCTGTCACACACACTGTCACACAGCGATCCTAATTGCTGTCTCTCTCTCCTGCAGGGTGAGGAAATAGGCCACCTGAAGGCATCTCGCGGTTCCTCCCACCTCCATGTCCTCCGCTGTGTTTTACTCCTTCCTCCCTCTGTTCTGATTCCTCTCCTCTTGTCTCATAACCATTTTTCTGATCATATTTCACAGTCTTACCCCAGGTTTGTTTGGCTTGTCGTTCTTGTATTTCTCTCCTCATTTTCTATCTAGTCTACCATGAGATGCCTTGATAACTCGAGAAGATATAATCTCAGGAACCTCAACTCTCAGATATCATTGACTCCTACTCAGAAACTTTGGGGCATAATGAAGGTAACAACGATCACAAAGAAAAGAATGAGGTAGGGCGAGGAAAGGAGAACACAATCTCTCTTAAAACCCTTTTCTACGTTCCTCTGGTTTCCTCACATTTCCTCTTTCCTAGCCTCCTCCTCTCCTTTCCTTGCACCCATCCTCTCAATGTCCTCACAAGACAAAAGAAAAAGCGATATTTTCCAGCATTAAAAAGCCATTTTGAAAACAAAGTTTATGACTAACCTGCAGCACACAAGTGTCAAATTATGCATCGAGCGGAAATAGAACAACATTAGCATTCATTAGTTAAATTGGAGTTGCACCTGACGGACGAACATTTTTTAACGTGGCACTTGAATGCATTGTCTGTTTGGTGCTAGACAGCTATTGTATGCTCTTATCGGTGAAGAGCTTGTTCGTCGAAAATGGTAATTCCCTCAGCCAAAGAGGACATGATTTTGCTAAAAAACTGCTCGCATATTCCTCATAAAACTTGTTGGATGGGTGAAGCATTGGCCAATAACAGACCCTTTTCATTTTTGACCAGTTCTGACTCAAAGGGCAGGAAGGACACCTTTTTTTGAACCTTCATCAACTTGACAAGTTCTGTCCTCTCCAAGTAAATATCTACTGGGTAGGAGCACTAAGACCCAACCAGGCATGTTACAATGGAGGTCAGTGTTACAATTTAAGTCACTCCTACTGAGAAACTCTGGGACACGAGGAAGGTTCACAGTCACAAAGGAAATAAAGGGGTAGGAAAGGAGCAGGGCCGTCCCTCCCTAGAGGCAGATCACGCAGGGGCCTCATCTTGTGGAGGGAGCCTCAACTGAGCCGCAATTTTCTTCTCAGACAGGTGTGAACCCTCAAAATGTCAAAGCTGCTGATTATAGTAAACTGCTTCACTTCACATAATTAACAAAGCCAACTCGTTGCACTAAAACTGCAAAGAGTTAATTAAATGATTCAATTTCACATCACTGCATGAGGTTGGTTGAAAGCAATTCATTTTAATTTGATGCTTTAAAACGTACAATTATTGCTTTCAACCAATATAATACAGTTATGTGAAATTTGTTGACATAGTAGTTTTATTTTACAAGTCAACATTTGAGTTTTTTCAGTGCGGGATGATCCAGTTTGCAGTGATGTTAGCTTCTCCTCCCTCTTTATACTCAGATCACTCTGTCTCTAAACTCAAAGTAACGCTTTCTCTCCTGTCCCACCCCTCTCTGCAGTCTTTTTATACTTTCTGAGAGAAAGACAAAGGCAGAGATCGAAGGTTCAGAGGGCTGCCCTGAGGCAAACACACACACACACACACACACACACACACACACACACACACACACACACACACACACACACACACACACACACACACACACACACACACACACACACACACACACACACTTATCTTGTGCCTGTTTGACTGATGCAACAAGGCTTCACAAAGAATAGGCAATGTTCAAACTTTTCTTTAAAGGTGCCACATGAAGAAAAAATAAATATAATAATAATAAGAACGTATGCAGAAGCAAGAAGTGACGACTAAAGTTACATACGTGGGAGAAGCAGATTTCAAGCTCAGTGATTGCATTAAAACAATTTATTTTTTCAACTCTTCTCCGCACTGGGAAAGCAGAACTTAAGATGTACGTTTCTTTACTGGATCGCTGTAAACTTTCACTATTGTATATCAGCCTGATGCTTGATGCTTAAAATCATTCATGGTCTTTACAGAGTGGAGCTGGACTGTAAATGCTGGACAGTGCAGGAAACAGCCACCTTTTTAAAGCTGAGTGATGATTTATATTCACAGTTGGACACATTTCAATGTGCCAAGAAAACTTTTGAGCACCAGAGGACAACTGTCAGCTCTGGTCTGTATTTGGCTTTTAGGTTTGACCCGGTGTTGTTGTAGCTCAAATACCATCTTCATCGCTTATCACCAATTCAATGCCAATCACTCTTTCATGTGTTTCTTTTGCCTTGAAGATGCTGATAAGTTGCGATGCATAATCAATACAGTTTGATATGAAAAGTATGATTGGTGCTCTTTGTGGTTTTTTGTTTTTGGATGACTGATTTCTAAGATATCGCCAAACTTTTTTATATTTTTGGTTACAATTATACCAGAACATTTCCAAGGTTCATTGTTGCTTAATGTGATTTCAGAATTAAATGTAGCATTGCTAGATAAAACCTTAAAACTATGATATGTCATGTAGGTTCAACCCCTTGATCATCATCATTAAGGTTTTGTCTGTTGCAATGTTTTGCACACATAGAGCCTATTTTCCATATCTTACCTGCATATTCTTAACCCTTAGATGCATAAGTGGGTCTTTTTTGAGCCGGTGAGGTGGTTTTCTTGAAGTATCTTTGTAATTACATTTTTTTATCATTTCATATTCCAGCTATTCCTCAAAAAACATGTTTTTGGATATCATGCCATTCAGATTTTAAATTTACATTTTAAGAAATTGTAGTTTTTGTATTTCTACCCCAAGCTTCCATAAGTGGGTCAAAAATGACCCGCATGCATTTTCTATGGAATCCTATGGGAACCTTTGATTCTTAACACCTGTTGCTGTCAGGAATACATTCACTGTAGACCACACAGACGACATCACAAGTGACACCTCTGAGGAAGATTATTTTACACAGCAAGATCTGATACCTGTCAGTATAATAATAATAGTAATAATAATGATACATTATATTTGTATAGGGCTTTTCAAGGACTCAAAATCGCTTTACAATATAAGGGAAGGTTAGGGTGGGGGGTATAGGACTATCAAACTTGATCAACCGGCATGGATTGATGGGGGGGGGGGGCTATGAGTAGACAAGAGGAGAAGAGATGAGTTTTGAAAAGGGACTGGAATACTGCGAGGGTCTCAGAATAGCGGAGATCTTTGGGACAATATGTTCAAAACGTTTTTTTTCAAAATGTAAAAAATTGCATAAAAACGCATTATTCTAATACGGGTGCTTTTAGACCCACTTATGGAAGAGTGTAGGGTCCAGTCACTCGTGCATCGAAGGGTTAAAACAAAATGTTTGGCAACCATTGAGCAAAACTAAAGACATGAACAAAGACTTGTATATAGAAATTATTAAACAACTTACATTGACTTTGACCATTGAACACCATGATGTAATTGTTACAGTCTTGGTGACCTTGTTGGACATTTTCTTATGTGAATGAGATAAATGTATTTCAGTTGATGTAATAATGACAGCCTCGATCCCCATTTTTAGGGTATAAATCATGAGTGTTCCAGTTTAACACAATCTCACAAGGTTTTGGAGTAGTTAGAAGCCAATGATAACACATATTTAAATATATGGGGTAAAAAGAGACATGGCTACGAGGAATCATCTCTTTCCCAGCGTTAACTTCAAACCTTGTCAACATGCCTTACTGATGGCAGAAAACAGGAACATTTATCTTGCACACACACAGACATTACACTGAATGTAAGTGGATGGCAGTGACATTGATCCTTGAGAAGCAGGACTAGAAGGTTGGAAAAGAGAGGAGGAGAAAGGGAAGAACGAGGCGGCAAAGAAGAACAAGATGAAAAGGACTCAATGTGGTCTCTGTGACTCATCACATCGGACGGCAGATCCCTCTGTGGGATCCAATCAAAGGCTGCAAAACCAAAATAAGCACGGTTGTCATAAAAACTGGATTTCACCGCATCGCTGCTCCATGACAGCTGTCAATATCACGAAAGAGGAAGAGGTGGAAGAGGAGGAGAGAAGGTGGAGGATTGTGCGAAGGACAGATGGTTGGAGACTGTTTCATCACTGATGCTAAGGGACAGCTGTCAATAAAAGGGAGAGTGAAGAAGAAATAGGGATGACTGCAGGGAAGGAAGGGAGGGAGAATGGCAAGGTGACAAAGACAAAGTGTCAGTTACCGCGAGGCAGGGAGGAAAGTGGTGAAAGACAAAGGGAAAGAAAATGACAATGTGTAGAAAGTCGGTGAAACATAGTGATGTTGTTGTCACTGTCACGAGAGAAAGACGAGAGGGAGTGATGTGTTCGTCCGACTGCCAGTTTCCTCCTCTAACTGCAGCAAAACCCTCCGAAAAACACACAACGAGAGACAAGTACACTCCAACAAAGTGCGGAGAGGAAAAACATCCTACGAAAAAAACACTCCTCTGTCATTTTATAACTAGTTTGCCCTCTCAAGAACACCACATCTAATGTTCTTTTTTTGAGTGTATGCACTCATTTGGAAAGCGTGTCTGGACTTCACAAATGTTTGAAGGCTTTTTGATGTCAGTCGATGGTTGAAATAAAAAAAAATCAACAAGAAACCAAAAGCTACTTGGCAGTGAACAAACTTTTGTTAATTTATTTTTTAAGCCACTGGAAATCAGACGACCTCCACAAAAAGGCAATAAATGCATGTCAGACCACATTAACGGGTGAAGTGGCTTATTTGCATACCAAACATTTAGCAGACACAGACCAACACCAGCCTTCAACTGTGGTCATGTCATATTACCACCTGTTGAAAATAGGCCCAATTTATCTTTGGTTAACACCTGAGAAAACTAGTCTTTAGCTCAGGGGAGTCCAACTCAAGGCCCGGGGGCCGAATCCGGCCCGCGGCTTCATTTTCTGTGGCCCCACAACAGCTTGCAAAGAATATAATATGTGTATTATACGGTTACATGCCACTTTACAGAAGCACGTTGCCCATAAACTACATGTCCCACAATGCATCTCTCATTTGACTTGTTTCTCAGAATTTGACTTTTTTTCTTCAAAATATTCTTTTTTTCTTAGAATTTGCCTTTTTCTCCGAATCTGATATTTTTTTCAAAATGTTACTTTTTTTTAAAATGTCACTTATTTCTTTCTTTTGACTTTTTTTTCCAGAGTTTGGCTTTTCTTTTTACATAATTTTGTGACATTCTCACTGAAGAGACTTGCAATTATTTGCCCTAGACTTCTGCTTTCAGACGTAGTTAATTATGAGTTATAAGTTATTACCCTATAATATTATTAAGAGGCAATAATGTAATATAATGCATTATTTTATATATATGATATATTTATATAGTCTTATATATAAAACTGGCCCTTTGAGTGCAACCATGATGCTTCTTTCTTTCTTTCGTGTAACGTCAGAGGTCCAACTCGGTGTCGTGTAGCCATGCCCGCATCTCTGGTCCTAAGTCGAAGAGGCTGCTTCCGAGGGTGGTCTATATAAAGGGCAGGTGGTTATTATATGTTCGGCAGTCTGTTCAGGGTCACCACACTCGCATGCAGCACTGTTTGCCAGGTCCCACTTCCACCATGATACTAATGTGGCCCGAGATGAAATTGAGTTTGACACCCCTGCTTTAGCTGCTCCACTTCCTTCACCAGCTGGATGTTGTTTAGTGCTGAGTAGGTAGCAAACAGTGGGTTTATAGCTTTTGTTTTGTTTCCACAGATGCCAGTTGCTGCTGGAAACAAGATTAATGAGAGCAGTGAGGGTGAAACAAAAGATAAGTATGCTGTACAAACTCAAACTAGCCACCAGTAGTCAAAGATCTTTGCTGTATGTGCTGGTTATTCTGTGGGTTTGATACCGCATGTCCAAATAGCGCCTTTTTCTGATCGCTACCCTATTTTTCTAATTGATTCCAATGAGAACAGAGAGCATGCGGTCGGAAACAACCATCTCGACAAACAGTGCTCAGCCTCCTTTATTGAGTGCTCCAGCTTTTTTGTGCGCCTGCTCCAAGCAAGTCGAAAAAAAATTACCTTTCAGAAAGGCCAGAAAAAGGTGATATGTGGAAAGAGGCTCTAAGTGACCTCTAACACATCACACAAAAACAATTTGAACGTACAAAGAATTGATTAGTGGAGAGATTGTGCAGCATCCTTGATATTACCTATCAATTAAAGGGTTGCAAATGCCTTGATGTACTTGATACACAATCTAGAAACATATTTTGTATTACTGCCGATTTTTATACTTATTCCATTCCATTGCGATGTAAATACTGTTATATTTTTTATTATTTTTCTAGTTCTCTACCTGTGCTATTAATTCTGGTTTTACTTTTATGTACGCACCACGACATCCAGTCAAATTCCTCGCCCGTGTAAACCTATATAAACCTGATTCTGATGTCATTATTATTACTTTTGTTTGTTTCTATACTGTAGGTTATTTTCAAGCTCATGTTTCCAATTTCTTTTTTGTTCTGAATGAAAACTAAGAGCTGCTGTTGCTGGATTTGGCACTGCAATAGGTCACTAAGCCTTCATCAGGGTCAATAAAAACGACCTGAAGACGGCAAAGAAACTGAAGCCAAACCCAGACATCAGAGGAGTCCAGCTGTCTGAACCCTGAATGCATCACACCAGCATTTCCCCAGTTTTCCATCAGGAGGACAGTAGATTGATTTGGGGCCAAGTCACGGCCTCATGGCTTTGGCGAGAGATATTACAATGGAGCTCCGTTCAAACCACTTCCATCCCTCCATCCCCACCCTCACTACACCCCCAACCCCTTTCACTCTGCCTCTCTCTGGGGAAGAAGAGCCTTCATTTGAATAAAAGTTGTTGCAGCTTTACTGGAAGTCCACAGAGTCTGGATTAACCTGCAGAAAGTGGGTCACCTCCCATGACCGCACATTTCAAAGCATAAATACCTACATTCAAATTCACGCATTCATATATTGGAATCCAATTTTGTGATATTTTTCAGTCTTTATTTTCACTTTTACGTTGAATATGTTGACATTTACGTCAGAGGCAGACCTCATCATTTATTTGGGATGTGTGATTGTTGTTCTATTGCGACTATATATATGTGACTTTTACTATATTTATTTGTTGTCCTTTTTTTTACTACCTCTGTAAAGCGACTTTGAGCACCTGTAAAAGCGCTTACAAAATAAATGTATTGTTATTATTATTGTTATTATTATTATCATCTTCCTATTATCAACATAGTTCAGCTGCATTAGTGGGACTGCATATAAACGAAGAAGCACAGAGCATTATAGGGTGCTGCAGGAATGAAAATGTGGATATGTGTCGGCTTTTTAGCACTTCCTGTGTCCTTGTGTGGAAGTCAATGGTTTCTGACTGTGCTTTTGTTTAGGAGAGTGAAATAACGTCTGTGGTTTTGTTCTACGACATCAAAAACGTCATCATGCCGAACATTAGTCAATAACCATAGTAGTGTTGGTATGTGGAGATGTTTCCTGCTGAATAAAACGTTGTATCATTAACAATTGTCAGCAGAAGATCTTATTTTCTGCAAAATCCCATTGGCTTCTGGTTTAGGAAACCTTTGCGATGTTAACGTACAGTTCGGTCTTTGAAATAAGTCATCCCTGAAACATTATGGAGAATGAAAGGGGGGTAACGGTCTTCATACATTATGTTTGTGCCTCTCTTTGCATGTGTGAAGAAGAATCATTGCATCCAGATCAGGGGTGTCAAACTCAAGGTCCGGGGGCCAAATCCGGCCCGCGACTTCATTTCATGTGGCCCCGCAAGAGCTCTGAAAGAATATAATATGTTAATTATACGGTTACATACCGATTTACAGAAGCACGATGTCCATAAACTACATTTCCCACAATGCATCTCAAATGTGACTTTTTTCTTAGAATTTGACTTTTTCTTAGAATTTGCCTTTTTCTCAATTTGACAATTTTTTCAAAATGTTACTTTTTTTTCAAAATGTTACTTTTTTTTAACCCTATCCGATAATAATCCAATGCAGAGGCAATAATGTAATATAATACATTATTTTATATTAAATATTTATATATGTATTTTTATATAGTCTTAAAGTTACAACCGGCCCTGAGTGAGACCATGATGCTGATGTGGCCCACGATGAAATTGAGTTTGACACCCCAGATCTAGATCGATATTAATTAACCCAAGATCCTATAAAGTGATTGCAATCTTTACCAATCCATGTGTGAGTTGATCACATTTAACGAAGTTACCCACTTCTATTCTAATGAACGCATGCTGACTGTGTTAACAGAATTCACATCACACCTGCACAGTGTCTGTTATTTGATGGGATTTGTCGTTAAAGGTGGGGTATGTAATTTTGGAGAAACCAGCTCGAGTGCGCTAGAATTTGAAAATAGACAACCGGAAAAAATCTGCCACTTCCTTCAGACTTCCTTACAGAGCCCCTCCTCTAACACACACGAACGCGCACATGACCAATGAGGGCACGAGATAAGTTTGTGCACGAGATGGAAGGCTGACAGGCAGGTAGGCCATCCAGTTACTTTAGCCGGGCCGGCTCAGATGATTGGTCGTGCTTTTTACAGCGCCACGGCTTCCACAGATGACATGTTTTTATGTTTTTTATTGTTAAAGCATTTAATGTATTCATTGCTATCGGGATGTTAAGAGCATTCCATGGAATATAACAACAAGTGTTTCTGAAGTGAATTACCTACCCCACCTTTAAGACCAGGAAAATTCACCTAAAATCTATTCATTATTTTTTATTTTTGAAGTAAAAGATTGATCTACTATAGAGTATTTTAACTATTCTGTATATTTATATGTTGTAACTCTAGATACTTCATATCTTTTTTGTATTTTGTATGTTTATATTAACTCTTTGTTTATTGTATTGGGTGCAATGCCTTGTTAACATGCTGCTGTGACAAAATAAAGTCCCAATAATAAAGTCAATTTGAATCTAATCTAATACATAATAATACGTGCAGCAGGTCAGTTATCGACATTTCTATGAAACCAGACACAGTTTTGGAAGCATGGCTTACCTTTATTCAAATGTATCCTGATAAGATGGTTAATTGATTGTACATAAATGTTCAGACCCATGTTGAAGTCCTTCAGTTACACTTAAATTATTTTAGGAATACACATCGTGGACCCTATCATCCACAATAATACATTTTGACAAATTGCACCTTACGTGGAAGGGTCCAATTATTAGGAGGCAGGCCTCAAAATATGGACCCTTTTCATTTCAGTACATGCTAACACCCAATAATAGATGGTAATCGTTTGTTAATGAAATATTAACTTGCACTAAATGACTCAAAAACTCACCTTAGCCACATTCAAGCTTCTGTGTATTTTCTCAAATTTGATTGACAAGATTGGGGTAAGTGAAAAACCTAAATATGAACAGAAATCCCCTTGGAGAAATGTATCTTGGCTTAGATTAGTTTCCTTGAAAAGAAAAAGGAGGCAGTGAGGAGGAAGCCGCCCTGACAAATGTTTGTATTTGTGTCTTTGTGTCTGTGCTTTGTGGTGCAGAGGCGATCAGGGATTAAAATGAGAACCACCAGAACACAGGAACAGAAGACGAGAGTCAACAGACAGGAACACCGGCATATTATATATTTCTGCTACGCTTACGTTTCCACTTCATACGAAACGAGCTGAAACCCTCCACACAATATTCATGTCGATGTTCACAGGAAACAAGTCGACAGCAAAGAGGGCACACTGTATGCATATGTGTGTGTGTGTGTGTGTGGTGTGTGTGTGTGTGTGTGTGTGTGTGTGAGTGGAACAGCACTGTTGGTTAGACAGTATATATAGCATAATAAGCCCTGAGAGCTCTTTTATCCTGAGGCATGTGTCTAGTTCCTCTGATTGACTCCGGAGGTGGTGTGTGTGTGTGTGTGTGTGTGTGTGCGCCCTTATTTATTCCAGTCTTCCTAAATTGACTCTGTAGGTGATGTTACATGCTGTGAGCCTGAATATCTCTCTGTGTATGTGACCTATTTTCTAACCATTTCCATGTTTCTGAATGTTGTCAGGTGGCACAGCAGCAGCAGTAACAACTGGTTTTCTGAAGTGAAGTGACAGCCTCTTTTCTACCGTTGGGTGTCTCTATTTCTCTCTCGTTCTCTCCCAGTCTCCACTTTTTCCTCTCGTATCTGTACTTTTCCTTTATCTGCCTGCCTATTCGCTCTTTTTCACCACTCGTCTTTATCAATTTTTGCTCCTGGCTTTCTGCAACAATCTCATTTTAAAATACATGTATTGCCATTTAGCTGTCAGACAAAAGCTAAAGAGATTTGTAAAATGTCTTATTTCTGGACATCTATATTGCAGATCTTGGGCTTCATAATTGCTCGGCCAAAACAACAGTTAAATGATATGATGATGTGCAAAGCCGCGTGGGAAAATGTCAGTACTTTCATCTTGTTATGACCTGTAGGTTATGGAAGTTTTTTTGTTAGACACTAATAAGTGACAGAGAAGCTCCCACTGGAGGGAACACAGGGATTTTAGCCTTTGCAGACCATTTACATGCACAAAAACCCAGGTGAGGGATTACCCCCAAAAGCTTAATACGGCCTCTATAATATTCAGTTTTCCGTTATTTTGAATGTTTCTGAATTGCTACGTGAATCTGGTTCAGGTTGGAAAGTCTCTAAGGGGGCATTAGAGTAAGATGAAGTTTCCACATATCCATAAAAGAAGGCCGAGGCAGCTCTCAGGTGTGAATAGGTGTGTTTGTGAAACAGCACATGCATACTCAGCAAATGCTCCCACCTGATTAAGCTTAAAAAAGAGGTGTGAAAATGATGCATTTCTTAAGGGTAAACAAATTAAAAGGCACTCCCGTCATTTCACTGATGCTGGCATAAATAGGGCCTATGTGGAATAATTTAAGTTGAATCCCCCGAGATAATTACATCCTCCACCACTCATTCCTCATGTATGACACATTTTACTTATAAATGAATAAACAAAACTTCTATTTGGGGCGATAATTATGAGTTTCCGCACATCGTCAGTGGTTGCTGAGATGTTGTGTTTCCCTGTGGAAATTCTAAGTAGGTTTCAGAACAGCCGTCAGCTAGACAGAGGTGAAAAATGTGTCCAGACAAGAATTAAATTAGCTAATCTAATTTTGTGTGTGTGTGTGTGCACATGCTTGCATATGTGTGCCTTGTCTGTGTGCATTTGCCGCTGTGTATATTTGCCTGTGTAGCAGCCAATGTGTGCTTGTGCCTCTGTGTACACCCGTCCCTGCACTTTGTGTGTTGTAATTGAGCCATCGCTGGGCGGATGTTGCATGAGCACACAACAGCTTTCTAGCTAGCTAAACAGCCGCTATAATTGAAATTAAAAGGTAACCACATTCATCAAGCTGAGCTTCGTTTAATTGAAATGTATGTTTGTTTACATGTGTCTTTCTCTCTGTGTGTGTGTGTGTGGCCGTGTGTGTGTGTGTGTGTGTGTGTGTGTGTGTGTGAGAGAGAGGTTGGAGCGACAGCAGCAGTGGAGTGAAAGATGGAGGGAGACAAAGTGTGTGTGAATGTTAATGAAAATGTGTGTGTTTGTTTGAGAAATGTGTAATGAGGCTGGGAAGCTTAGACTCCATATCTGTACCTGTCCTGGTGATAAATAACATGGGAGACTGATAGCATCAACAAACACCTCCCACACACACACACACACACACACACACACACACACACACACACACACACACACACACACACACACACACACACACACACACACACACACACCATCTTTCAGTCTTCACATTTTCCCTCTGTTTGTCTGTGTTTTCACTCCCTCTCCTCACCTAACTCAAATCGAAGGAGTCTCTGTCCGTGTGTGTCCATCCTTTGATTCTCTCAAAAGTTGTTAATCCATTCAACTTTACAATTGGTGGGTATATTGCTGAGGACTGGAGGAAGTGTAGTGTTGAGTGTGAGGTTGTTTCAATGAGCAATTCTCAAGAAACCTGCAGGCAGCAAGATCGAAGGCCAAGCAATCAGCTAAACTACTGCACCAGAACTCTTTCTCTGCACTTTGGCATAAAAAAACAACAACTCAGTTCTGTAGCTAGCAATTACAAAGGTTTTTCTTATTGATAGATAATGTACTTGCAGGATTATTCATGAGTTTGTATCTTCATGACTGAATGCACTTGTCACTCAAGATACAAATCGTCAGCTAATATGAAACATGCTTATTCTTCTCCCGAATCAACCTATAACACCTCTCAATATGTTTTGTTCACACGCTGTGTCTTGTTTAACATCTTGAGGTTTCGGGGGGAATTCATTGGTCTTGTTGTAGTTCTACTTTTTGCTCAACATCGTATTGAAATCAACCAAAAATGTACTCAGAAGTTCTTCTTTGAGATTAAGGGTTGGGATGAAAGGGGCGCACAAAGACGAACTGAGACATTCAAGCTGAGGACAGGCAGTGTTTTTTTAGCAGTGGTGTCAAAGAGGAAAGGCCTATGGGCATGTGTCTATCTCTCTTTTTTTAAGAGAAATAAGAAGAAGATATTATCTATAAAGCCAATGTGGGTTGTTGTTTAATGCCCTGGGCTCTCTTTGTTTTTATTTGTTTCAGTGTTTATGTCCAAAGAATGACGTTGCTGCTCTGGTTGGGATTCTTTAATGACTGGAGCAAAAAAGATTCTCTTCATAACCTCATTTAACCGAGGTTACATTCTCTACGCAACACAAGACCAATGTTACATTATAATATGCTGCATGTCACGACCCTTGATGCATATTAAGCAGGATTTAACCATCGCCGCAGGCTACTTCTAATACTCTTTGTTTGGTGCCGCTGAACAGAGTGGAGAGGCGGGGCGGCGCCCTTCAAAAGGTCGGTTCACACTAATTAGAAAACAAAGAAATTATTTTAACCTCAACTTGTATAGATGTAGGGATACTTTCCACCAGACTCTTAGTGTGTTTACCGTGAGCTCTGTGAGATTTTTCAGAATTACCACAAAAGACAGGTTTGTTGCAGGAATGAAACCTTTTTTAATGTTGACCCAGATACTGATATTTCTCTGGCTTCTTCAACAAAAAGCAATTACATTTTTCAATTGGATTTCGGAACAGTGGAGAAAATTAGATCTTTTGCTAACTCACTTTTATGATACTTACACGTTTTCCTCAGCAGGATCATCTGCAAATATTTACGGTACTTTATGATTTTTGAATTAAAAAGCTGGATTTACAGCACGGTCACATGACTTCACGTCACCACCGCTAAGCTAACAGCGGCTAATGTTCGGCGTGATTATGTTCAGTCAACGGTTAGTAACATCCGTTTTTAAGTTTGTAGAACAAAACAATAACATCTCCTTATTTCAGGCTTCTAACCACAAACACGTAAATAACGAAAACATTGATTTCCAGACAAGGTAAAAGAAAGAGGTAAAATGCTGACTCATATCTGAACTTTAGGACTCATTCCTGGACCACTGAAGTTTAGTGTAAGTTGTGATGTTGGCCTTCATTTGGCGTTCATTTAGAGAGCCACATGTTTTCTTCCATTATCTAAAAAACAGCTTTTCCGGATCTTTAATAGGAGTCTTACTAATATATATAGACATTTTATTTATTGGGATAAACCCCTTGAGATGCACCATCTCGTTTTCAAGGGGGTCCCGACAATAGCAACAACTTACAGACATACATAAGCAAAAATACAAAACGCAAAACATGACAAACCACGTACAGTCTGTTAAGGAAAATTCAAGTAATACGTACAATCATTACAATCATTCCAATGTGAGAGACAGTCGAGCAGATCAGTTTCATCAATATCAGTTTCATCGATAACAAGTGCAGAGCAGTTGAAAGTGAGATGATAATGCATGTTTAAACATACCCAATGATGCAAGAGATCTAATAGCAGCAGGTCAAGTATTCCAGTCTGTTTTTTTGAACATGAACGCTCTTCTGACAATAGATTTTTTTGCAGAGGGGACAGAGAAATAAATCTGGACAGAGTGTCTAACTTGATGATTTGGCGAGTAGGGTACAAAATACTGCTTTAAATAAGGGGGATAGTTAAGATAAATGCATTTAAATATCAGCTGAAGCCAATGCGTGTGTGTTCTTACATTTAATGAAGGGCATTTAAAGTGCCAGTGAAGTGCATTTTTTTGCGCCAAAATGAAATGGCAGTTTCATTTCTTACATATAATTGTACCTGTTCATGGCTAAAATATTTTTTTAGGAAGTGCGAGGGACGAGATAAACATCGCAAATTTTTCAGAGTCTGAGCCTACCGCTGCTGCAGACGATAGCGGCTGTGACGTCACAAGATGGGCCCAGTTGTGATTGTAAACATGGCGGAGCCTTCGGAAAGTGATACTGGTGCGAGAGAAATGAGTGATTTTGACAGCTTTTCGGACAGGATAGATGAGGAAAGTGGCCATGGAAGTCAATTTAGTTGAGGACAATATTTTGTCATAGATCTAGAGTAGATCTACACACAGGATTGGCCATCACCTGATCATACATTCATCTGTTCATAGCATGATGCAACATTCATGTTCACATGCAGTGTTGTGCTAGTTACTGAAAACCAGTAACTAGTTACAATTACTAGTTACTTCACTACTTACACCAAAAAGTAATGCGTTACTGTGAAAAGTAACTTTTTAGTTACTTAAAAAAGGGCACCCATTAATGCCCTTATACTGTAGCCTTCATTTCAGTACTGTTATTGCATCGGAGAATAATACAACCTGTTGATCAACTTGACATGCATTTGCATCACTGAACTCTGCTAAGCAATGTGGTCTATACAAACACAAAGATATGTTTCAAAGTGCCAATCCAGCCGCTGTTGCTTAGGTGGAGGTGGAGTGGCGTCGGATGAGTCTGGGTCTGTGGTCTTAGCTACTAGCTTCGTCCCAGCATGTTGTTTCTGCAGATGTTTCAACAGATTTTAATTGCTGTTTTGGGCAGTCGATAGGATCTTTGACCCGCCAAGACACAACTTACATTTAACTAAAACGTTCTTTTCTTTGTGCTCGACAAAAGTGAAATAGTGAGAATATCTCCAGGCGGAGAAACTCGACTTGAGCTCTGCCGCCGCCATGATAGTCTTGTTAGTAGACACAAACACAGTGGCCTTTATTTTTCATAAACAATCTACGAATCTACGAAACAATAACACCAGCCACTCACCTTCATCTTTTGGTAACAGAAACATCGCCACTTCGGCAGAATTGACATTACCACAGCCAGCGGCAATGCATCGCTTCCCGTGTGTTTTTCCTCCCTTTTTCTTCACTGTCGCCTCCATTGTCAGGTTTCCTCGATTGGCAATCACTTCCAGTCGACTGCGAAACACTTTCCAATAAAATACTCGCTCAAAAACGTTGGTAAATTCCACTTTGAAACAGAGACAAAATGAACGGTGGTGAATGTAAACACTTCGGCTGAGCCCATCTTCTGACGTCACGCAGTAGATCGCAAGCCACGCCCACGAAGGCGGATTTCCCAGCGGAAAATTCCAACTCGTCAAATTCGTTGCTATTCCAACATCTTTTATATGGGTTCCAATGGACAATTTTGGTCATTACTATACGTATTAGCATAACAGATCATGCACCGGCGCACACTTCACTGGGTCTTTAAGTTGGTTATACATTGTGCAGTCACGTGTACGAAAAGGACAACCAAGAACAAATCTGCGTAGTCTATTGTAGGCTATGTTCAGTGGAGCAAGATCTGATTTATGTGCATTTTGGTAGACAACATCACTAATAGTAGCAGTACAGAGAGTAACCTGCAGCAGTCACATTCACTCGGGGAACTTTAGGATTTAAAGTAAAGTCTGAAAGGTGCTTCAGAGAGCCTCTCAGTGATGTTCAGTGTATCACTCACTGTCACTCCTCAGGGCTGCGCCACTCTTTTGACAGGAAGTCATTTTCAACTTCACTGACCTTTCTTCTACTTTCCAAGGCTTTCCCAGCCAGTCGGTTAATTTACGGCTTTTCTGTTCAGAACCTTTGCTATAATATAACCACCATTTTATGGGCTTTCATATGGAAACAATATTATGCAGTGAAATACGGCGGACACTTCAGCCATGGTTTGCTCCCACATCATTCATTGAGGCAGAAAAATGGCCTAGTCTGCAGAAAAGATCTTTCGTAGAGATAACAATTGGAAATCCTCCAAAGTTCGTAAGTGAAAACATAAACCTGATGATGTATCTCAGCTTTGGCTTCGAGAGTACACAATTCAAGAGAAAGTAAATGTCACAAACTGGAGGTGGGTTTAATGCAATACATGCATTGCTGTATTGCATTATGGGAAGTGTAGGATCTACTGTTTTGAAACTCAATATATCGCATTTTTATTATTATTATATACGTTCTTAATTATCGTCCACTAACTTTATGAGTTGTGCAATAGAACAATTGTTGTAATATAAGTATTGTTACATTATTTCAGGCATTGTTAGTAATTGGTATTACCGGAAGCTGCAAAAAAACAAAGATATTAATTAAAAACACAATTTATAGTTCTTTAGCTGACAAACAATACTAATCCCAGGGAATTAACTTGTATTTTGACAGAGAAAGTGGCATGTTTTTAGAACTTTATGTTCATAAAGACCAGTTTCTTTGCGATATATTTTAGACCCCGTTTACACGAGGACGATACGGGTTGTATCCGCATAGTTTCTCTTGCGTATAGCCCTTTCGTTTACACGAGGCCGTAACAAAACGATAGAAACAGACCCCGCAAACGATAACGGGTCCCATGGTGGATAGATCTGCAAACGGAACGCTCTGGGGGGTCAAACGGCTCCGTGTGTACGTCCTATACGATCATTTTCTGATAACGATGAAATAGCCCCGCCTCCCTCTCCCCACGTCTCCCTCTCCCCACGTCTCCCTCTCCCCACGTCTCCTGCTCAGAGATCAGCTGCTGGGCTGTCAGAAGAGGGGGAGGAAAAGAGAGGCTCCGTTTATTATTCTTATATTATTATATAGAGTCGTTATCAATTTGTTTTAAAGCTCAATAAATAACAAAGAAGACCTCTGACCGGCACTTTTCTAATTTTGTCCGGAAGATTTAAACTTTAACGGACATGTTGACCGGCGAAAAAAAATGTTAACGGAAACTCTGCTGCACGGTTTCCTCGTCCCTTGGAAGAGGCGGAGAGGTGGGTGTTTTTCATCTGCTGGTGGACTACCGGAGAGATTTACAGCAGGAGCACACGCCGTCCACCGCGGAGAATAAACAGAAGGGCAACCATGGCAACGCAAACGTTCCCGTGTAAATGGGGTCTTAGGGTCAGGGTTAGTAAATTGTGCAAAACTAGGGTTAGGGTTAGGGATTTTTAGATAGGTGAAACAGTGGCTTAAACTCAATATTACAGATCTGAGTTTGCATCCTGTGACGTTCTGCATGATAGGGAAGCATTTCTCCAGTGTAAACGCAGGATGTTAAGACACTTTTTTAGTGAGTTCACGGTACAGACATGAGGACATGAACAGGGAAGAAAGACTTATACGAATGCACCTGCCACGGATGGAAGAAAAGCCCACGTCTGCGGCTCTTTGTGAATATATTTACAATGAATCCACTGACGAAATCTACTTTAGACAAAGACATACAGCTTGTTCCACAACAAGGATCTACACTGGGAAGACAGATTGCTGTTCAGTTTTGCTTCCAAGGGACCTGGATGTGCTTACATTATGTTCATCTTTCTAATCTCTCAGTAAACTGCCAGCATGTAATGAAGAACTGGAGGGAATGGAGTTGTTTGAATTAAATGATGTTCAATCTAAAACCCCCTCACCTTCTAAGCTGAAAGACTTTTCTTTCATTCACAGTCTCATGAATAACGATGAGAAACAAAGCCATCAAGAAGAATGATTTGAGAATGTCAGAAAAACAGTTTTGTCTGTCAGTTCTAAACAGATTCTACAAATTACACATTTAAACATAAACACTGACATTTGAATGAGCATGTTTTTACTTCTTGCACAGCCATATTTTCTCATTAAAAATGTATCCGACTTTTACTGGATACATTTTTTTCATGAATCTAAATGTAAGAAATGGACAGATCCTGAAAGAGACGATTGAACTCATTAACATAACTAAAGCACCATGACAGGGGGCATTTAGAAAACATTATGGCCACCATCAGACATGCATACTTAGATAGATAATGTGATGGATAATCATTTATATTTCATGTGAACAATCTGACAACTGTTATTATCCTCAGTTGTTATTTATATATACACGCATCCTGCCAACACCGCCAATATGTAGTGTCCCTTAAAGCTTAAAGAATAAACTTAAATGCAAATAAAGTTCAATAATATAGTTGTCCAAAGTCCTCAATGTTCACAACATCTTTTATACTCATAGTACACTAAATACTATCTCCTGTACATTTGTTTCATTATGTTTACTTTGACATTTACATATTTGCTTAGTACCTGATTTCCATCCAGATGTCAGTACGTCTGCTGATTGGTTAAAGGCCTGAGGGGGGGTTAATGCATGCTGACTTGTTTGTGATCAATATACAATCTAGACTAAAATAAGTACATATATGACTGCAGTAACTATACTCTAATCTCCATGGGAACTGACGTTAACGTCGTGCCAAGTTTAAATCCAGCTCTGTGCTCCTCCGTTACGCAGAGCTCAGAAACAGGCGTGAATACAAGTTCTTACTTTCTTCACTTTAGGCCACATTGAGAGGTACAGTGAGGACAGGTGTGAGGGGTTATAGGAATATGCAGCAGGCTTTCAGATGGCAGCATTTCAGAGGAGCTGCAGCAGGGGCTGAGGATGAAGAGGATGAAGAGTGAACCACTGATACAGCTCATGATGACTTTTTAAAGTGAAATCCTTTATCATGATGTTTAGGATTGAAGAGGATGAGTGGCTGGGAGTTAGGCTGGAGCTCAAATGTAAAATGCAGAAAAAAGAAAATCAGCAATAGCATCTTAAGAGGCTTTAAAATGAAAGCAGCTTTGTTGCATTTCAAAAAGTCACATAATGTGAATGATATTTAAAGTATTTTTATCTGATTTTCTAACACTTACAATGTCTGAGTGCATGTACCTACAGAGGGAATCAAAGACAAATATCTACATTATTAGATTCATAAAAGGATTTTCAAGTATATATTTTTCAAATGGCCTTTATTATATTGTTAGATGTTCTGAAAGTGCCAGTGAAGTGCATTTTTTTGCGCCAAAATGAAATGGCAGTTTCATTTCTTACATATAATTGTACCTGTTCATGGCTAAAATAATTTTTTAGGAAGTGCGAGGGACGAGATAAACATCGCAAATT
Organism: Dissostichus eleginoides; assembly: GCA_031216635.1. Lineage (NCBI taxonomy): Eukaryota > Metazoa > Chordata > Actinopteri > Perciformes > Nototheniidae > Dissostichus > Dissostichus eleginoides. The sequence goes on from CM062278.1 coordinate 26,993,014, forward strand.
TTTCAGAGTCTGAGCCTACCGCTGCTGCAGACGATAGCGGCTGTGACGTCACAAGATGGGCCCAGTTGTGATTGTAAACATGGCGGAGCCTTCGGAAAGTGATACTGGTGCGAGAGAAATGAGTGATTTTGACAGCTTTTCGGACAGGACAGATGAGGAAAGTGGCCATGGAAGTCAATTTAGTTGAGGACAATATTTTGTCATAGATCTAGAGTAGATCTACACACAGGATTGGCCATCACCTGATCATACATTCATCTGTTCATAGCATGATGCAACATTCATGTTCACATGCAGTGTTGTGCTAGTTACTGAAAACCAGTAACTAGTTACAATTACTAGTTACTTCACTACTTACACCAAAAAGTAATGCGTTACTGTGAAAAGTAACTTTTTAGTTACTTAAAAAAGGGCACCCATTAATGCCCTTATACTGTAGCCTTCATTTCAGTACTGTTATTGCATCGGAGAATAATACAACCTGTTGATCAACTTGACATGCATTTGCATCACTGAACTCTGCTAAGCAATGTGGTCTATACAAACACAAACACAAAGATATGTTTCAAAGTGCCAATCCAGCCGCTGTTGCTTAGGTGGAGGTGGAGTGGCGTCGGATGAGTCTGGGTCTGTGGTCTTAGCTACTAGCTTCGTCCCAGCATGTTGTTTCTGCAGATGTTTCAACAGATTTTAATTGCTGTTTTGGGCAGTCGATAGGATCTTTGACCCGCCAAGACACAACTTACATTTAACTAAAACGTTCTTTTCTTTGTGCTCGACAAAAGTGAAATAGTGAGAATATCTCCAGGCGGAGAAACTCGACTTGAGCTCTGCCGCCGCCATGATAGTCTTGTTAGTAACACAAACACAGTGGCCTTTATTTTTCATAAACAATCTACGAATCTACGAAACAATAACACCAGCCACTCACCTTCATCTTTTGGGAACAGAAACATCGCCACTTCGGCAGAATTGACATTACCACAGCCAGCGGCAATGCATCGCTTCCCGTGTGTTTTTCCTCCCTTTTTCTTCACTGTCGCCTCCATTGTCAGGTTTCCTCGATTGGCAATCACTTCCAGTCGACTGCGAAACACTTTCCAATAAAATACTCGCTCAAAAACGTTGGTAAATTCCACTTTGAAACAGAGACAAAATGAACGGTGGTGAATGTAAACACTTCGGCTGAGCCCATCTTCTGACGTCACGCAGTAGATCGCAAGCCACGCCCACGAAGGCGGATTTCCCAGCGGAAAATTCCAACTCGTCAAATTCGTTGCTATTCCAACATCTTTTATATGGGTTCCAATGGACAATTTTGGTCATTACTATACGTATTAGCATAACAGATCATGCACCGGCGCACACTTCACTGGGTCTTTAAGCTCCCCATCAATACCAACATCTGGCTTTTGCTTTTATGTTAAAGGTTACAATTTGTATTCATTCCCATTAAAAGGACTCAGCAGAAGTAAAAGTAATTTCAGCTCCAACTCCAATCAGTAGAAATGAAAACATGACAGCTAATTGGAGACACCTCTTCTCTCACCTTTTCGGGTGCGATGACACCCACCTTTAGGTGAAAGGACGATAGAATCTGAGTTTTTTATTCACAAACCATACAATTAATATTCTCTCCTCAAAGCCAGCAGCCTACAGTCACATAAGAGTACTTTTACCCTGCTGATATCTGTAAAACTAACTCACCGGAAACAAAATTAAACTCATTAAAACTGTCTTTGTTCACTCCAGCGCTCAAGCATCACCAACTCTGGTTCAAGAGTGAGAAAGAGCAAAGTGTATGAGAAACAGATATAATATGATGTAATCAACGTTATCACCATCACCTAACCCTGTTTCTCACCTTAAACAACAACTTGCTACTGGCAATTTGAAACGAGTCTATTGCCTATCTTAATTGAAATTCACCTTTTTTAAAAACCTGCAAATTTCACCCGCAATTGTTTTTTAATGTTTAGCACTAGTTCTTTTCTTGTTTTGAGCATTTTTGACATTTTGTTGTTATTTGAATTATCTTAATGTCCAGGTAGAAACGTCTCACACCAACACGTGATTCTAGAGCCTTCCAATAAACAAAGAGATTATGATCTTCATTATATGGGACGTTGACAACATGATTCACTGATCAATATTTCATAAAAGGCCAATAACTGTTGACAAACTCATATATCCATCTGCGCAAATTGAAACCTCGATTCCAGAGTATTTGAATCAATGAAATAATAATGACCACATATTTCCAACTAACTGACTGGTGATGGTTTCATCAATGAAGACAAAGAAGCAAGTATTTTAGAAGAAGAATTCTAGAAGCTTCCCTCCTGCTACTTCAGTGAACTGAGGTAAATATACAAAACAAAAAATGTCAGCTTAACTTTAATTTATGCCTGAAATTCCTATTGATCTAAGCATCTGGGCCTCAGGCAAAAACAATCCATCAGTCTTTGATTGTTTTTCTCATTATCCTATTTAATTCATAACCACATGGGATGTTTACCATCTACTCCCGAAGGATATTGCTCTGAGACGCACATGTACATACAAGAGCAGAATGATCACATGGCAGGCAACACGTGAACTCCCGCACATTTACTAAGTGACACGCACGCACGCACGCACGCACGCACGCACGCACGCACGCACGCACGCACGCACCCACGCACGCACGCACGCACGCACGCACGCACGCACGCACGCACGCACGCACGCACGCACGCACGCACGCACGCACACAGAGCATCTTTTGAGACATTGACTTGCTTCTCTTGGCTCTGAGAGAAGCAGAGAAACAACAGAAGGACAGAATTCAATAAGGAATAAAAGCAACAGTGACAGGTAACGCCCTCACTACACTTCACAGCCATTTGTCAATAAAGAAGCAATTACTAAAAAGTAGCAGCCATTTGTATTCTGCCTGAGGACCGGGAGGGGGGGGGGTCCCTATAGATTTGTTGTGCTTGTCAGAAAGAAAACACACACTGATGCACATCAAAGGGAACAAACGCATTGATATGCAATAGAAATGTAAAGAACGACAAGAAGCCACGACCGTGAATATACGGTTATTAACATAGAGACACTTAGGATTTGTGCTCAGGGCTAAATCAACTTAACAAATGATGGCAGCAAAAGAGTGATCACTACACGGCGATGCTATCGACAAATAAGTGAATGTTTGTTTGCATTTGTCTCTTTTGATTTGTCATGTGCTTCAGGGTTTGTACATTTGCATCGAGAGACCTGCGGGCCAGGTTCCCGAGATTCAATTCTTCCCATCGAACACCAAAAATAGCTTTCATTGGAGTCTGATCTTTTCTGACAATCACAAAAAATAAGAGAATAATGAGTTCTTAGTTAAATGTTGCTTCCAGAACAAATTCCCCTTAGATGCTACGATGTGCTTACCAACGATTATATATTTAAAGAGGCCCTATTATGCTTTTTGGGGTGTTCCCTTTCCTGTAGTGTGTTATAGGTTAAAAGCTGAAATCTCAGAGTTCGCCTCGATTGGACTCTGTTTACTTAAACATAATGACATCAGTATGTAACACAGGCCCTTCTCCAACACATTGTAAGTGATATAGGCTAAGGGGCGGGACATCTCTAATTGGTTGACCAACCACAACAGAGCTGACCAGCTAACCAATCAGAGCAGCATAAATGTTTTTTTTATTATTTGATTCATATTTTGTATTTGCTGACAATCTGAATGTAAAGTATCTAAAGCCGTCAGATAATTTAAGCGGAGTAAAAAGTACAATATTGTCTGGGAGTAGTATAAATTAGCATTCAAAGTACTTCTAAATTGTACTGAGGTACAGTAAAAGTACCTTCCAGCACTACCACTGTTTGTTCATGTATCAAGGTGTCACGCACGCACGCACGCACGCACGCACGCACACACACACACACACACAGGTCACCCATCAAACACAAAGCAATTTCCAGCCAATTACAGGAGTCAGGCAGAAATCAAAACTCATTTGGACTCAGTGTTGTTCAGCGCTACCATTTGTACCATTTGTCTGTAATTTCCTCTGTTTAGTAGATACTGACACCAACAGTGTTTTCTTCCCACATCATTCTCATTAAAGTCAAACCACCGCTAGATATTTACGAGTACCTGAACCACCCATTCTGATATTGATTTTAACTGAAATGAAAAAGGTTCATATAGCCTGGCGACAGCACTCTCTGTCTCCAAGAGTGACATATCCTCACAAACAGGATAAGACAGAATAATAAAAACTGTTATTGTGACAGAAATGTTAAGTGGTTGCCTTCAAGGACTGTCTGGAAAAAACACACTCCCCACCAAGAACAGCTGTTTCAAGGTGTTCATAGGAAGGAGATTGGAAAGAATTCAGGAAATGTGTTAAAATTGTTGATAAATCTCAGTGAAAGTGGCAAGTAAAAGGTATTTCCTTTACGGACTGCGTAAAGAACATACCCTTAAAAAGATTGTGTGTTGTTAATATTTCTCAATAAAACTGGTCATAAAAGGTATGTTCTTTATGGACTGGGTTAAAAGATAAAAACATATATTAAAACTTTACAGTAAGTGAAAAGAGAGACATTTTTATACAACATTTTGAATACTTTTGGAATACACCAAAATATAATTAAATGTTTTATCAGAAACTGCGATTAAAACTTGGTAAATGTTTGTGTCTTTCATTTTGAACCCCAAGTTGTTGCTGATGCTGTAAAATGGTGATAAGACTAGGGTTAGGGTTACAAAGGAATACAAAGCTTCTGGTTTTGTTCACATGGTTTCCAAATTGTTGTTTCAGTTTGAAACCTCACATTGAGTTACTGTTGCAGCGCTAACCTTGTTATCCCATCTCTTTTTTATCATTCGCAACATTGAAAATGTACAAAATACAATATATCATTTTTCAAATAAAAGCGAGGAGAAATTGGAATCCAGCTTTTCTGTCGGCTGGTCCAAGTCATCTCATAAGGTTACCGGAAAGCCAAGAACGTGTGCACATTTTCTCCTGTCAAACACAAAACAGAACATTGCTATTTGAGGGTATCAACATCAAAGAAATTAAATCTAAGGACTACTGACACTTCAACCCTTATGTGCCAGCTGCTCACTGAGGAACAGGAAATGGATGAAAACATAAAAGCTGGCGTAGGAGCGACATGAAAATGGAAGGGTATTTTCTTGACTTGACTTGAGTGTGTGTGTGTGTGTGTGTGTGTGTGTGTGTGCGTGTGTGTTTGTTTTCGTGTGTGTTTGTATGCATGTGTGTTTGTTTGCACTTGCATACTGATTGATCCTTCATTGACAGTGTTAGTGGGGGGCTCTCTGGCTGATTGGATGCAAACATACACACACACACACACACACACACACACACACACACACACACACACACACACACACACACACAAACACACACACACACACACACACTTATCCTAACCTTAACCATAACCAACACATGTCTAACCCTAACCCTTACCCTAACCCTAACCAAGTCTTCACCCTAAAATGAATGATTCCCCTCATGGGGACCTCCCTTATGTCCCCATAAGGGAGGTGAGTCCCCACACGTGACTGTGTAAACAGATGTAGGTCCCCACAAGGATAGTAATGCTAGGTCACACACACACACACACACACACATGCATACACAGACACACAAACACACACACACATACACACACACACACACACACACACACACACACACACACACACACACACACACACCACCAGCTGTGTCCATGGGGGTTCTCTGGATGATTGGAGACATAGACAAGCTCCACTGATTGCTCCTTTCTTGATGATTACCCCCTCCTGAACACAAACACACGGACGCCATACGCCTCACCGACCTCACACACACCAACATAGGTAAACATTAAAGCTACTGTGTTTATCAACGTCTTATTTTAATGCCATCAACCTGCAGGGACTACACGTGAAACATGTTCCTTTATGGCTAAATGGGACACTTTTACACAATAAATCCTAACGCTCACGGTTATTAATATGCATTGTCCCTTCTTAAATCAATACATAATAAAAAGTTGAACTCTTGGTTTTTGTTTTAGAATCCTGATGGTGTTCGGGACAGTCTTAAAGGTCACCTATTATGCAAAATCCACTTTTTTCACGTCTTTTCTACATCAACATGTGTCCCCTCTGTGGAAAGAGACTCTGAAAGTTTCAGGAACAAAGATTCTCTCTCTTTTTGTCCTGATCCATTTCTATAAAAACCTGTCTGAAAATGAGCTGATCAGATTTTGGCCACTTTATGATGTCATAACGATGTGTTGTCTTGTGTAACCATTAGCCAATCACCAACCAAGGTAACCCCCCCCCCTCCCACCTTATCACCTGAATCTCCACCTAGAGCACCATTGAGTTCTTTGTAACCAAATCTCTCTCAGAGGGGCGTGGGGAGGGGCTCCTTATTTTCATCTAAAGTAACAGACAGAGAATCAGCACTTTGGAAACAGGGCTGAAACAGAGGGGATTATGGGATGCTCCAATGATCTGTTTGGTGTTTGGAGCCAAACACTTCAGAGACATGTTTTGTATATATCTGAGACCTATAATATATTGATGAAAAACAGTATAATAGGTGACCTTTAAATGTCGTCGGAAGTTGGCAAAATCACATTTTGGGCTTCATATGGTGGCATTTGTTGTGTAGCTGGTATCTTTGTAGCACATGTTTTCTATTTCCGTTATAGTTTCTATTGCATACTAAAGAGGGGTATGTGTTAAAAACTATCTACAGGTTTTTGGCTGCATGCCCGACTCCCAGCCACAGGACATTAGCTTCAGAAAGTTGCTACAGGTACATGACATCAGCTCACACCGTGCCGTACACATTTACAACCACACAATATCCCAGAGACAGATTCCTTGTCCTGGCTAGTGAAGAGTTGCCAGGTTATGAGGCCCAATAAACATGTCAGGCTCAGCAGATGGTCCAATAAAACAGTTTTACCGCCGCGGTGCGAGTGTGTGTTTACTTCTGTAGGGGTTTGTAGGTGTTTATTTATCAGAGGCTGTTCCACAAATACAAACTGTGTCTCCAGGTGTCTGTTGTGCACGCAGGCGTGAAGATTTGCTGTCTGACCTCCAGGTATTTAAAAGTTAAGTGTACGTGCAGCCGAGTTGGGACTTCTTTCAAGTCCTCACGTCTTTAAGGTGGTACATACTTTTCTGAGTTTCTGGCCTTCAGTCCAGCTGTTGATTAATCATCTTGTCTCTGAAGCATGTGCCAAAAGAAACACTTTTATAAGTACATTTTCAAGTATCACAATATTCGGAAATGGCTTTTCAAATCCTTTATGATTATGAAATGTTAAGTTAAGTTCCTCCTTCAACAATGCAACGTAAAATATACTTCCTCCGGTTTGACTGTTTATAAAGCATTTGATATAAATAATTTCCCAAATCTGTGTTACACCTTCCAAGCCAACTTTAATCTCATGAAGTACCAAAGCTCATACTCTTTTTGATTTATTTATGGTAAATAGACCTCATTTACACAGAATCAAACCTAATATCTTAGTTAAAAAAGACAAAAATGTTGAATAATTTAGCTAAATTGACCCCAGAGGACCGCGACGCTATACTTTGAAAGGGACCATGAATATTTTCTTGCAGAAAAACATATATTTAAACACAAATGTTATTATTTTGGAACATAAAACCAACCTTCATCCCGACATAAAAACACTTGTAAATGACTAAAATTTGGCCTGAGTAAATGAAAATGTTAACATGAAAGTAAAAGACTAAAAGTAGTGAAATAGACAAATTGCAGGAAGACAAATGAAAATGTCCAACAATGTGTTTAGTTTAAAACTGCAGATTTTATACTAAATTATGAATCCGTTGAAATGCAATCATGTTTAATCTTTATTAGTTGCCTAATCCTGCAGTTGAGATAACGTCAAGCAATTACTGATTCTCATTAAGAATCACCACAGGTAGTTCAGAGAGCTTCAGTCCATAAATCTCTTTTAAACGTTCCCACCTAAGGCTTTTTAATGCGATGCAGATACATTACATGATGTGGTGCAGATATAAATTACATGTTTGACACTCAGTCTATGTGTAGTGCATGCATAATGACATGTTAATTTTCTGAGCCTCTTTCCAATCAGGCCGGCTTTATCACACGAACAAAGAAACACAAAAGTCCATTTTCATTTTGTAATTTTCCATAGAATCACTGATGAATCCTTTCATTCATGTTTCCCTTTTATATGATCCAATCAGGCAAAAATAGATCCCTTCACGTAGATGATTTGTGTGAGTGGTGTTTTAGCATTATTAGATTATGTTCATTTCCTTGGGGTTGGAGAGAGGCCTGTTTTCAATGCAATGTTTGTAGGTCTGTTTGTTGTTCTACTAATTTGGTCTTCTATTCCATCGGATCTTTCAAATCATTTTAAATTGCCACCAGCAGGTTTCGAGGTTGGGCTTTTGTTGGAATATCTTGACAACTTTTTGGCGATTTAATTTAAAAACTGGAAGATATATACATTGTTTCCAGATGGCAAATCCCACTAACGTTGGTGATCTCCTGACTTCTCCTGTAGCGTCATTAGCAGGTCAATGTTTTTATTGTAAATACTTGCATAATCTGTGAATTTCGAACAGGAAGTGTTGTCTCGAGTCACACACGGCTGCTGTGGCCCTCATAGAAAGTGATGATCCCCTCTGTTAGCAGCGATTGTGTGTGGTACTGAATTATTACACACTGCTTAGTTAACCCAATATAATTAAGTGTTGCTTCTTTTTGAAACCAGTATAATGGCATGTAGATTTGATACTGAAAAAAGCCAAGCCAAGCCAAGTACCGGTGATTGAAGATGAGAATTGTTTGGTTCCACATTTACCTTTTTGACCGTTAGTTAGTTATTTAAGTAGTGCGCCATCTGGGACCCATAATGCACTTTGCCATACTTCATATTGGGACGCTCTTAAGCAATCAAAACAGGACATATAACTAAATAAGTAAGTGATTGGAGACACAGCATCACTTTGGAGTCTCCATCTCCACAACAAGTCTGACATTTGTGGTTTTGAGGGAATTTTCTCTACTACTAGTGGTAAATCACCACAGAATTTGGTACTTTTTCCGGATAATTTGTTATGACTTAAGTTACCCTCTTACATTTAATTTAGAGTCACTATACCTCAGCTGTTCACTGAGTGTTCATTTTTAAACACTTTACTTCACTTTACTGTTAGCACGCAGATTTGAGCTTTAAGCTTTTCAAGGAGTCTCTCCAGCTCTCCGTCTATTTGGAAAATAAGAGTCAGGAGCTGTGGGCGTTCATTAACTTTGCTAAAAGAACTCTGAAATGAGTCTGTCACAGGTGCGGAAAGAAAGAGGATCAAATCGAGATGAAGTGATACAGAAGGAGAGAGAAGTAGAATTATAATGATGTGATCAAATGAAGGTAGATGGGAGAAGATGGAGGGAAGACGAGAATGGGGGAGGGGAGAAATGTGAGAGAAGATAGTGATGGTGTGATAGAGGGAGATAATTAACTCGGTCTGTGGAAAGCTGATTTTCCTACAATCTATCTTCCTGCCTAATACCCTGATTAATAGAGATATAGGTCTGAGTTAGCCGAAAGAGAGGAGGTGAGAAAGTAAAGGTATGGATCAAGGGGGGAAGTGAATAAGTGAACGAATAGAAGGAGGGGAGGTGAGGAAGAGAGGCGATAATTGGAAGACAGTGTTGGCACTTTGACAAATTCACCTTTTCTAATCACACACCTGGAGGAGGAGAGAACAACGATAAAACAAATGGAGGGAGGAAGGAAAGGAGAGGAAGAAGCCTCTGGGATGAAATGATGAGTATGATGAGAGGATGAAGAGGTAATAAACAACTTCCAGTCGCTAATAAATGAGTCACAGATTAAATCTAGCTGATTGACTGAGAACATCAGCAGGAGTGCAAACTGTCTCATTGATTTCGTCCTAATCGATATCCCTGAAAGACAAGCGATAAAAAGAACAGCCTACGATATGTTTCCCTTTCACCAAACAAGTCCTCAATTCACCTCAGTAATACATTCGTAATTCTTTTAAGTGATTTCATTTGGGTTCATTTAGCTGCACTGACAGAACTGACGAGATCCCCATTAGGCGGTATCATTATAATTAAACTTCGGTGTAATTTTAATGTGGTGTTTTGGGTGATTGGGGATATGCTCATCCACAAAGATCCAATGAACGTCGACAGGGGGAGAAATGGCATTGATTAAAGATAATGGGGGATAAAATGTGGTGGAAATGGTCTGTTTAAGAGAATATTAACACTGACATGGAAAGCATATAAAGTCATTTACTGTCATTATGGTGGCTGATATACAAATGAAAACCGAACACCATCAATGATCTAACTTCTCATCCATACATTATTTTCATCTTGTGTAATTAAGATGAATGCAGCACACTTTTTAACATGTGAAATAATCATTAAAACCCCATACAAATGTAATACTCATTGGAAAATACAAGTACAAATGTTAATATCTGAGTAACAGAACTGTTTTTGGATGCTGCAGCTGATATTCAGGTCCAAAACAGACACAAAATGTAAGCTATTGCTAAAATATATATATATATCACCAGTTTAACCAAAATATAATATCTAATGAGAATGACAAACAGTTTTAAGAAGTTTTCTAAAATATTAATTGAGAGTTTTCTTGTTCTTTTGTTAAGCATGAGTTTGGTTGTGTTAATTTGTCCCCAAAACATCTTTAAAACCCCTCACACTACCCTTTTAAACACAAATTGAGTGTATAGTTAATATTGAGTTTGGTGACTTTATGATTTCATGTTCAGTGTGAACAAAATCTCCCCTTTAATTGTTATTTAAATACTTATTTCATGGTCCATGTTTTTTAACCGTAATATTTGAGTGACGCTCTGTCCAGTACATTTAAAATCAATGTATATATAAGAAACAAACTTATTTGATTATGTTGATTATGTATATGTTGAAGTATTGAATTACACTAAGGAGAAAATACATGTCAATCATCCAATTGATTTCCTTCAGCACTGCCATCAAAACACCTGGAGAGGTCCTAATTAATATTCTCAAAGTAAAATCCTTCAAAACAGTCCATCCCTCCCTCGCCTTTGTCCGTGTACATTTTAATTTGGTCCGATATAATGAATATTGATGCCCTTTGTATCGTAAACCTCAGAGCAAAAGAGAGTGTTTGGCCTTGTGAAATGAGCGTCTGCGTCTCTCAAAGGCAACTCGTTTAAAATGTACACAATAAGTGTTTTAACAGGATCCACCTCCTCTTTTGTCGGTCTGAGTGTGTGTGACTTGACTGACTTGTACCTCATTTACCTAAGAGTTAAGAACACCTATTCTTTTTAGGTCACAGATCATTTCCATTAGATCATTTTCATTTTCTTTCTTTCAAATGTTCTTCCCTCTACCAGAGATCTAATCAAACACATACTGTACGCTCAAGGTCTTTACATTACTGACACTCTACTCATTAATTGCATTCCTGTACTTTGGAAAATGTACTTCCCTATTTTTGAAAAATCTATTATCTATTTAAATGATTTTCCCCAGTAATCCTAGCACAGGACAAAGGTCAGCACTATAACCCCCAGCCACCACCACAAGGGACATTGACACACATTTAAACAGCCATTTATATACGGATATGTGCACACAGACACACACACACACTCACACACAAACACACACACACACACAAACACACACACACACACACACACACACACACAAACACAACACACACACACACAGACAAACACACACACACAGACAAACACACACACACACAAACACACACACACGCATCTATTGAGTTATCGAGCACAAGCAAACTCACTGACATGGCCTTATCAATGCTGAGTCAGCGAATTAAGTTTTTGTCTTTTTGTCAACGTTCGCATAGGAAATCGATTTCTCCCGTTCATATCCATGATCAAAGGCGGATAATAAGGGCATTGTTCAATCCATAACTGAGCCACTGTTATACTCTCTCACTAAAAGGTCTCAGCAGGCAGGGTTTGACTGGAAATCAACTATACTATATATTCAGTTTCGTTCAAGAAGTTATATCTTAAAGATCAGTCAATATAAATCTTGTTACAAAACACGTAAAAGCTGCGAAAACAGATTTTTGAAAACCACATCAACAAGATGACAAATGCATTTAAAGGTTGGACTAACATAAATGCATTATTTATATCTGTCTAGATTCGTTCTGCTGTTCTTTCTTTGAGTTAATACAGGGAAGTTGAAGGATGGAAACACTATTACAAGTAGCTCTCATCTCTTTCTTGTTCTCTATCATCTGTATTTCTGCACACCCAATGTCTTTCCCACATCTCTCATCATCCAACCTTTAAAACACTGCTGTAGAGAGAAGCAGGGATGTTTGCAGAGATGATTAGAAAGAAGACGAAAGTTTTTGGTCTTGTAGGAAAGTTCACCACTCTCCCGGCAGCAAGGGCTAATGGATTAGTTCAATGTGCTGATTCCTGCAGAAAACTGCCAGAAAATGTGTGTGTGTGTTTTAGCGTGTGTGGTTGAAAGTGTGCAGACATCGCCCACAATTCCTTTCTTACATGAATACATCACTTGTTGGAGTCTTTTTTATCTAGAGTGTCTGAATGTGTGCATTTGTGTTTCAGAGTTTAAGTGACAAAGATCTCGATATAGCACCATGGAAGAGGCAACACTTTTCTACTTTGTTCCATTATGGCAGAAACACACAGAGCACTTCAATAATATATACCAGTCACCTTTCTCATTCTTTCAGATAGAGAAGCGACAAATGATGCAGGGATGAGAGGGTCAGAGCGGGAAGAAATGCCGTTGTGCCACTCTGAGAAAACTGCTGACACTTCACATGGACCGAAAGGGGGCTTTTATGATCAAAAAGCAAGTTGTTTTTGTATGCATCCCTGTCGTATCAGTCCATCTTCTGTCAAATACAAAGCCTAATGGGTTACAGAGGACTCAGGGTCCTGGTATTTGACCCGTTAAATCCTTTTTTTACATTAAGGCTCACAGCTAAAAATATAATCATAGATCGGTGCTTTCAGGCTCAAAGTAAACAGCAACACTGTCAAGTCATCAAAAACAAATACGTATGAGGTATGATTTGTAAATACATTCCATGTGCAATCTGCATTCTAACAGGTTTCATTCATTTATTTTCTTAATGATACACCTTCGTTCAATTAACTGGATTTGTCAAGGCTGGATTAGTACCTCCAGGGGCCCCTGGGCACTGAGAGCTCAGGGCCCCTCAACCCACGTTCCAACACGTAACAACACGCCTACCCAACATGACCAATATTTAAAATGTGTGTGTGTGTGTGTGTGTGTGTTTGTGTGTGTGTGTGTGAGACAGAGTGAGTGATTTTGTGTGTGTGTGTGTGTGTGTGTGTGTACGCGTGTGTGTACGTGTGTGTGTGTGAGAGAGAGAGTGATTGTGTGTGTGTGTGTGTGTGTGCGTGTGTGTGTGTGTGTGTGCGTGAGAGAGAGAGAGAGTGATTGTGTGTGTGTTTGTGTGTGTGTGTGAGAGAGAGAGTGATTGCGTGTGTGTGTGTGTGTGTGTGTGTGAGAGTGTGAGTGAGTGAGTGAGTGAGTGAGTGTGTGTGTGTGTGTGTGACAGAGAGTGAGTGAGTGAGTGAGTGAGTGTGTGTGTGTGTGTGTGCGTGTGTGTGTGTGACAGAGAGAGAGTGAGTGAGTGTGTGTGTGTGTGTGTGTATGTGTGTGTGTGTGTGTGTGTGACAGAGAGAGAGTGAGTGAGTGTGTGTGTGTGTATGTAAGCAATAGAGAGAGAATGTGTGTTTGTAAGACAATCCCTCAAATCAATGGATCTTACCTTTTGGAAGGGTTTCTTCCTTGCCCTTTTCTTTGCAAAGTCTGTGATAAGTTCATCAAAATCCTAACATTGCTCGCTAGCTCAACAACATCCTCAGGCTCCGTGACCGTCACTGTTCCTTGGTTTGCTGGCCTAATTCGTCACTTTTAGCTTTTTTGAAAAAGCTATTTATTGTTGGGAAATGTTTTAATGCAGCCGCCACTCTCTCTTCCTTTTCTTTATTTGTCTTTCTTTTCGCTGCCCCGCTGGGCGTTCGGCTGCTAACGGCCCCATCCATTTGTTCTGCTCACGTGACACAATGTCAATGTGACATGAGTGAAACTGAGGACCCTCTCTTAAGGGCCCCTGGGCTCGTGCCCAGTGCACCCTGTGGTTAATCCGGCCTTGGGGTTTGTAAAGGATTACAATTTGCTGTTGAGGACAGAGAGTAGGTACTGGAAAGAGCTCTCCTAAAAAAAAAACATATCAAATTGTTTTTACAGGAGATAAACATACTAATTTTTGAAAGAATCAATACCTAAAAGCAAGAAAATTGCAATAGGAGAGCAATTGTTTGTAAGAAAGACAAAGAAAAGAAACAAAGAGATGAAAAGGCACAAGAGAAGCTAACTTGGCTAACAGCTAATGACACAGCACAAAAGCGCAATGCTAGGCTAAACTAACCGAAGCTAAGGACAAAAGGACCCAGACAAAAGATAAAAGAGAGACCAAACTCTACCAGTCTTCCTCAAAATCCAGAGAAGCTGAAGAGTAGTGTGGTAAGCTCTTTTCTATTCATAACACCTTTTTATTTGACATCAAGATTCAAAAGCTAGCCCTGAGCTAGCTTAAAGTAGCGTGCTAAGTAGTGGAGAGTCGTTAGGGATCTCTTCAAAACTCTTTAGGAATATTCAGTCCTTTTGTCCTGAAGTACCTAACAGAGGCCAAAAGTGTGAAATGAACACATAAAACTAACTGGATGTATGCCGAACAGGAGAAGGCCCGGTTATATACAGAATTATTGATAATGACTGTTCCACATATGACAACATACATCCTATACTTCTATCTCAAGGTCAAAACATGCAACAGCTCGTAGCTCCAATAAACCTTGATGTATCTTTATTGAATTGTTGCCTTTTCGTTTCTTTTTTGTCCTGTTTTTTTCTTGAAGCACGTTTGGCAATTGACAGACTCACTCATTAACATTGTGGGAAGGAAGCTTGGTGATTGGATTAAGTTCAGCGGACCTTGAAAAGATCAGCGCCTAAGGCATCTTCGAACCATCGATCCAGTGAGACAGACCGGACAACTGAACAGAACGAGGGCAGAGTGACCCGACCAGAAGTAGAGCCGAGAGGAGAGTTTAAATAAACCTAGCTCGGACCTGAGGCTATTCCACTAACCCAGCCTGCTCGGGGCGATGGAAAGTGGAAGGAAATAAGACTCATGCTAAACCAGGAGAAGGATTATGAGGCTCCATGGTGGCGTGGCTGATCATGCTTTCGCAAATACAAGTTGATGAATAGAGGAGAACTGTGATTTTGTCATTGATGCCTTTAAAGGTCACCTATTATACTGTTTTTCATCAATATCTTATAGGTCTCAGATATATACAAACATGTCTCTGAAGTGTTTGGCTCCAAATACCAAACAGATCATTGCAGCATCCCATTATTTATTTCTATTTAGAGTCTTCAGAGACAGTTATGTGAGGGCGCTTAGAACCATAAATGTATTGGATCCAATGATGTGTACTTGTAGCTTAAACACTTTTATGAGTCAAAACAACACCTATGTTCCGCGGTACTTATTGAGGCAGACATAATTCCCCCCTGTAATGGATAGAACACATTTTAATTCACAGCTCCAAGAGTGGACAAGCATCTATATTTCATCCAACAGAGATTCACAGCTGAGACACCCGGTAAGTGGCGGAGAGAAAGAGAGGGGACATGCATTCATATTTCATCAGAGGGACACTTGGCTAAAACAACCGGTAAGTGGTAAAAAAGAAAGTGACAAAAAGAGAAAGGACATGCATTCATATTTCATCACACAGAGATGCACATAGTTAATAAAGCAGGGAAACAGTGGAGGGAGAGGACAGCCAGATACTAACTCTTGGGACCGTCAATAAATAGGCATGAGGGACACTTTTAGAGGAGGGGGGGAAACAGAGCGAGGCAGGCATCCATATTTCATCAGAGAGAGGTGACTGAAATGGCCGCCAACAGGTGGGTATCAATATAGACGCATCAGGACCACTTACAGCCGGGGAAGAGAAGACAGAGAGTGCTGCGGTGAGGCAGAAGCATGTCTAAAAGCTGATAACTACCTCTATGAATATAGACACATCCACAGTGACATTTATAGGCAGCCATTAGACTTTAGCTTGGTGCTTTGTTGACAGGTTAAGACATCCATTTGCTTCAGTGCCTGGTGTTTTTTTGCGAGCTTTGCAGAGCTTTAAATGTGCACAGATCTTATGGGTGGCTGTGGGTGACCGCTAAAGTTTTATTTGTTTTGGATAAAGAGAGAATTCAAAGGCAGGCAAAGTCATGTCTGCAACACTTGCTTTCTTACTTGGAATCTAATGGTTTGTGTGCAATAACTAGCTCCCTCAGAAGTCACGTAATAATCCTAGAAGACCCTGTTGCCAACAAGTTCATCGTTGAGATCTCTGAATTGCTAGTGATCAAAATTATTTCTGAAAAGCAAAAGGTGAAAAAAGCATTGAGGTGAATTTTTGAAAACGTCAACCAACGTTTATGGAATAACTCCCGTGTTCCAACATAACCTCTAAATAAAATGTATGTATTCACCGTGATGTCACACATTGGTTTTTGAACAACCGAAAAGCTCAAGTTTGGCAATTTAGCTGTGGCCATTTTTAGACGAGAGGGAGGGCCCACATTTTTTCCTAGACTTCTGTACAATAAGACTTTTTTTTGCAACCACTTGAGTTCGTCCTTTGCAGGATTTCAATCTATGTCAATAAGACACAGCACAGTTGGTTCAATTTTCATAACTGGAGTTTATCTCTAAGTCCATATGTGTGTCTGCTTTTATTAATGCATATATGGATTGAAAGCACACTAACTTTTAATGTTTTCATAGCAAGTACAGTAGGTTTGAATGAATTTCCCTAAAACTGTCTGTTGACGTGTGGCTTGGTTAATTCTAATAGGGGTCCTATTTATTTTTGCTCTGGCCCACACGTCTTTACATTTGAATACAACTGAATACAAAGAGTAATTATTAATACTTTTCCTTGTTTTGTAATGATTTGTGAAAAGAAATGTTGGTCATAGAAAAGATCCTGTAAGAAAAAAACCCTTGATGCCAGATGTTAAAGTTACTTCCTCCTGCAACAGCACAAGAAAGGAATGATGACTCCGCTTTACATTTTATATCATTCCTTTTCCGGTATGCATTGGGATACTCACAGGACTGTGCATCACACAGTGAGACTCTCTTCCTTCCTCTTATAGGACCTGACATACCTTCACAGGTTTGCTGTCTCCCACACACTGTCGATGTTTCACCAACACCTAAAACACATATTTCTCTCAGTCCAGGAATCACAGCAGCGTCACTTAACCGGCAAACATTCAGCCGCTTACTTAGCTCCAAGGGTGCTAATGTATAGCCATTACCCATGCTTCAACGCACACACACACACACACACGCACGCACGCACGCACGCACGCACGCACGCACACACACACACACACACACACACACACACACACAATCCAGAGTCCCCTGAAACTTGAGATTGCCTTCTCCACTCCAGTGCATTGTGGGTACAGGATTGACTAATCGTTGTGTCACAAGTACACCATGCTGCATCTCTCTCCACTAATGTAATGGCCCAGTGTGTGTGTGTGTGTATATGTGTGTCTGTGTGTATATGTGTGTCTGTTTGTGTTTGTTTTGTTTCACAGCTCTAAAAAGCAGCAACTCTTCTCATCGTCCGAATCTAATGCTTCTTATGTGTAGTGCGAGTTCATGTGACAGTAGTCATTTATTTGTGTTTTCAGTGTACAGGTGTGTATTTTCAATATGTGTCTCTCTTTCTCTCTCTCTCTCTGTGTGTGTGTGTGTGTGTGTGTGTGTGTGTGTGTGTGTGTCATTGAGTGGAAATGAGGACAGGACAATGACCCGCTGAAAAAATATGAACCTTATTAATCGTGCTTTGGGTGTGTGTGTGTGTGTGTGTGTGTGTGTGTGAGTGTGCATGTGTGTGAAGCTGTTTGTGTTTGTGTCAAAGATCTAAAAAGCACCAACTCCAAATGTCGTCCACATTTTTGTTTTGTTTGTCAGTACTCATTTATTTTTGTGTTTGTGTGTACAGGTGTGTGAACACCTTATTTGGTCTGACAGGCAATGAGCCGCTGAAACGAGATGAGCCTTATTTATTGTGCTCTAGGCTGTTGTGTGTGTGTGTGTGTGTGTGTTCCCTGAGTTTCTGTGCCCCTCAGCCCAAACTGATCACAGTGGTGCAGTTGTGCTCTCTTGTCACTGAGTGTACTGACAGAATAATTGGTATTTGGCATTTCAGTCGCCAGTGTTAGGTTGCTATTGGCTACGCTGTTCTCCCGCCTGTTAGCCACCGTGCTAATAATCAGAGAGAGACGGAGGCCACTTCACACACACTGCTGAAGATGATCTATCATGAAGGATATGACATTTAGATCAAAACATCCTTGTCCTTGCTTGTTCATTCCTTGTTTTGGATTTGTTTGTTCCCTAGCCTGTTTACTTATCAACCATCAAACATGGAGAATATGAGTCCACTGAAAAACAATCTCTTTCAATCAGGCTGCCCTCGGCCAGTGTCTCCTGCAGTCTATGTCTGTTTAATTTGACGTCATTTGTATCTTTTTATTTGAGTATTTGTATAAAAACACAGATTCTGGATATCATTATTTGAAAAATGTAACTTTCACATTCAGTTTAAAAAAGTTACATGCAGTTCAGTGAGTCACACATTCAGTCGTTAAGATAAAACAACCTATCACATATTCCCAAGTTAAACAATCAAAAATGTAAATGATGTGATTACATATTTTCTTTTAGATGCAATTGTTCAACTTGCACCCAGAATACAGAGCACAAGGTCCTTGTTATTTCAAGCTTAGTCATGAATAATTGATTCATAGCCATTTCAACGGTCGCTGTCGAGTTGTCATATAGCACCTTCTTCATCTACAAAAGGGAAGATATCTCAACTACATTTGTCTACTGTTTGTGAATTGTCAGGCTTTGAGAATATTATTATTTAAACTGAATCACAGTATTCTGTTTTCTTGATAAGAATAATTCCCAATACAATGTGTTGGATCCAGCTTGAGGTTTACAGAGGAACATCCAGGCAAACCGTATCTACACACGGCTGCAAGGGAAACAGAGTAAAGGCAGATTGTGGACGACAGTGTTGCTATGCTGGAGGAAAGTAACTGATATCTCACACATACATGCACTCACTCCCTCGACAAACACCCCCACACACACTCAACACACACAGTAAACCCTCAGAGACCCTGCTGTGATGCTATTTTAACGGCGGCTCCGACACTTTCTCGACCTCAGCAGGACAGAAGAACACTGTGTATCGTCTCTTTTCAATCCTGAAGACCTTCAATACATCCGCCATGTTTAGAAGATAAACACAGGTCAGCTTACCTTTGACTGAGAGCAGAGACATCGCTCTTCTGCTGCTCTGCCATCACATGCTAGATAATGGGAGACTGTTATCAAACTTCCCGTTGAATTGTGTGTACTATTAAAGTATATTTTAAATATGTTTGGTCGCCTAGTTTTATGTATGTATGAAGAGCGTTCATGTTTAAAGCCCCAACAGACTGGAATACTTTACCTGCTGCTATTAGATCCCTTGAATCATTAGGTATGTTTAATCATTATCATCTCACTTTCAGCTGCTCTGCTCTTGTTATTGATGAAACTGATCTATTAGACACTACTGTCTATCAAATTGTAATGATTGTAATGATTGTATGTATAAACAGACTGTACGTGGTTTGTCCTTGTTTGTCATGCTTTGCTTTCTGTTATTTTGTTCATGTATATCTGTAAGACGTTGCTTTTGTCGGGACCCCATTGAAAACGAGATGGTGCATCTCAAGAGGATTATCCTAAGAAATAAAATGTCTATATATATATTTATATATATATATATATATATATAAATATATATGTCTTTATTTAAAAGAGAACATGCATAAGAACACTGTGATCTCCCAAAAAGTTGAGATGATTTCTGCCCTTCCTGTCTCTGTGTCCTGTGTTATTGCATCAACACTGCTGCTTTCCTATTGTATCAATGAGTGTTTTAGTATTTGGGTCTGGTTTGGTATCCGATAGTGTTTAATGGAATATTTGTCTTGAGTGCCGCTCATCCCTTATCACCTCAGCTCAGTCTGATAGAAGAGAGCTGGACTTCATCTCCATTCACGGATGTTATCTGTAGATGAATATAGAGAGCAGCAGGAATGAGTCTAAAAACCAGGAAAAAACGAGCACTTCCAGTTTCCTTGTCTCAAATTCAATCGTTTTTTGAATGTGGTTTTGGTTAAAAGCCTGAAATAAATAAGGTATGTGGTTAACAAGTGTCTAAATGAGACTACTAAATGTCATCACGCCCAACATCTGCTGGCTTTAGCCTAGTGTTGGTGATGTGAAGTCATGTGATGTAGTTCCTTTAAAGCCAAACATTAACTTTTTACCTCAAAAATCAAACAAAAATGGTGTTAATATGTCGGCCTACAAAAAATCGCCATCACTGCATATATATATATAAGGATGGGTTCATTCTCTTAAAAGTTTTAAACCTCAGCTACTGTTCAAATGATCATAGTGGCTCTCTATCCCTCTGCACATGTTTTGCACGTTTTTCTAAAGCTGATGTGAAGTTGAACACACAGACATGGTAGACACTTTGTAACCGAACAAGTCATCAGGAGAGCCATGAACAACAGGAGTGAACAGAGAGACAGTTTGACGGAGAAAGGTGACACACAGGAGAAAAATAAGAAGGAGCGAGCAGAGAGATGTACCAATGAGCCGAGGCGAGGAGGTGAATTAAAGCAGAACTAGGACAGCGTATCCCTGGGCAGCCGAGCGTGTCTGTGTGTACGCTGTAAAACACAGCAGAGCCCTGCCAAGTGTTGTAAAATTCATCAGGTTTGTGTTTGCAAACATCGCTGCCCCATGCTGCCGCTCAATTATGTACAACTGGAATTAGACATGAATATAGAATGACCTGAAACTAAATGCAGATGCCACAAATGCACACACATATAGAGTATAAAGAGGATGTTCTGTCACACATAAAGGCACCAAAAACACCATCATATTGCATAGATACATGTATATTTAGATGAGGAAGCAGCTTAATGTTAAAATCACTGACTGTGTTGAACGCATGTTCTGTACCTCTTGTGAAAATTGGATATTTAAGACAAAACCTATGAGTTTTTAGAAGAGCGCTATACAGTACAAGACTCGTGTATTAATATTATTATTATTATTATTATAATAAAAACCTGCCTTTTTTTAAACTGTTTGCATAAAAGCCACCGCCAGTAGAGATTATTTTACACTGAATTATTAAAATATAATTTCTTGCTCTGTGTTGCTTTGCGTTGCAATGTTTCTGAGAGGCCTAGACATATGATGCTCTCCAAAAACATTTTCAATATCTTTTAATCAGATTTCAGTGTCTGGACACAGCCGGCTTATCGTTTCAACTTTATTTCAGAAACACATCACTCCGTATTACCATAAATAATGGGGCACCAAAAAGCCTCTCTATAGCTTACTGTTCAACATGTTTGTTCAATTTGTAGAGACTTAAGTGTGCAAGAAAGTGAGAAAGCATATTTTCCAGGACTTTTGGTAGCAAAGCGTTTTGATAATTAGAAATTAGAAATTACTTGTTATGATCGTCACCTGGACTGAATGAGAGACGGTCATAGCTATCAGGTTTTTCCTTTAGTTATACAGTAATAATGCGAAAGAATGAAAAAGTTGATATACATTCACACAATTTAACAATTATCGTTAGCCCTGTGAGTTACAATCTCTCTTTCTTTCAGTCGGGTATTTCATTAAAATCATTCAAAAGCAGACGAATAGTTCTGCATTTATCCAAAATAGTCCTCTTAAATTAGGCTGTGCTGCAACTTCAAATACATTTCAATAAGATAAGATAAGATGGTCATTAATAAACCCCGTGGGGACATTCGGGAGTTTAAGCAGCAAGAGTTAGAACGAAAGTACAGTACAGATTCACACAAGATTAATTTAATTAAAGATACAATTAAAAGGATATACAGGTAAGTAGCTGTTAAAACAATAAATTAATTAAATGAACATATATACATATCTGAATCCGGATTGTTAAATATATTTACATGTATGTGTGCAGGTCAAAGTTATTGTGAAAACATATGTACAATAAAATCTGTTAACAGTTTTTTTCAGATATTGTGCTATAGAACAAGTGAGAGAAAGAAAGAAAGCGAATAGTGCTAATTTGATATACAAACACATTGGAAGTTAGGATGCTCTTGATTCATTTTGGACAGGAAATATAACCCAACACTCACAATAAGAAGTAATAAATGACCGAAATAACGACTCAAATTGGATCTGGATGAGAAATGTCACCAACGAGGTTCCATCTTGTCACCTAATCCCCGAACACCTTCAGAGTGTGTACAAAGCAGATAGCTGTTGTCAGCCCACACTAATATCAACTCCCACATGAACCGTTAATGCCAGACCAAGGACAACACACACACACACACACACACACACACACACACACACACACACACACACACACACACACACACACACACACACACACACACACACACACACACACACAGTCGCTAACATCATCCCACTCAATATAAAGCCAGTAGATCATTAATCCACTCCGCAGAGTATTTGGAGGCCACTGCTGACGGAGAGAGGGAGAGACAGACTGAGACGGAGGAGGGAAAGAGATAAAGAGGGGAGGAAACAAAGAATGAGTGAGGGAGAAAGACAGACAGTCATAAAATACTAGCTGAGTGCTGCTGGTGTAATGTAGCGCAGTGTATTATACGTCAGAGAACAGAAGGTGAAAGATGGAGACTTCCAGAAGAAGAAGAATGAGAAAAAGAGTGATGGACAGACAGAAGAGACTCAGATATTGATACATTTCAGAGTATTACAAATTCTCTATATTGTTTATTTTCTATTCAATCAATCAATCAAATGTTATTTATATAGCACGATATAAAAAACTACACATTAGTTGCATGGTGCTTTACTGTGGTTCAAGGTAAGCCTGAACCAGCCTTACTATATACTTTGTCAGAGTAGATGTTTCTGTAGATCAGGGGTGTCCAAACCTTTTTTCACCGAGGGCCACATACTAGAGGTACAGTATATTGCCTCATAAGTTATAAGTTAGAAAAATCAATCAAATGTAGGTCAATTATGGTTGATATTGATGAAAAAAACACACAGCTCTCCGTAGGGTTCCATTTATTGTGTTGGCAGCTCATTCAGGAGGCTCAGATTGCTGATAATAAGAGGAAATATGAAGGGTCTATTTCCAGGTTTTAATGTAAATGTATTATTGGGCTTTTTTCTTATCAACTAAGATTTCTTAGAAAATGTTTTCAACTTTAATTGACTGAATTTATTTGAAAATGTGGCTTATTAACACATGAATACTGTGTTATATATTTGAACATATATATTTAAGAAGTACAATAGCAGATGTTTAATTTTTGGGCCATATTTCATTATACTTTTTGAATTTGCTGAAGGCCGATTCAAACTGGTCAGCAGGCCGCATTTGGCCCCCGGCCTAGTTTGGACACCCCTGCTGTATAGTAACTCGGGGCTGTTTTCAAGTCTGAGCCAGCGCTAACTTTATGCTTTCTCAAATAAGGAACATCCATATAGCATGATATTCTTGTAGTTGGTTCAAGGTAAATCTGAGCCAGTCCTAATTATAAGCTTTATAACAGAGGAAAGTCTTAAGCCTGTAGCAGCATAACTAAGCGCTGGTTTAAGGTAAGCCTGAGCCAGCTGCTACTGTACGCTTTATCAAAAAGGAAAGTCTTAAGCCAATAATAGCAAAACTAGAAGCTGGGCTAACGTAAGCCTGAGTGAACCCTAACTATAAGCTTTATCAAAAGGTAAGTCTTAAAGCCCCCTGTCGGCTCTGATCGTAACAACATCGGGCCATTCGTGAGGGCATCTTAAGCCATCGTATGACCGCCGGTGGAGTTTCTCAGGCTCCGGCAGCAACTTCGTGAGCGGTGGCAAAATCTTTGGCATGCCAAAAAATTGCCGAAGGACCTAGCGAAGGTTAATTTTCGTGTTGAATTTGTGTGTCCACGTTGCCCTTCGTAAGGCACTCGTGAGGGCATCTTGTCAAATCGTGTCAAGAAGCTGCCCGATTGCCCTCGCAATGCCGTCGTATAGCCATCGTATTATAGTACGATGACATCGAGATTGCATTTATTGCACAACAAAATCATGTAAACATATTATGTAAATAACCCAATTTGTGTTCTGTGAAACTGAAAAGGATATGACATGTGTTTGTTACTTTCCTTGCAGTAGTATGTCTTAAATGTAATTTAGGTTAACTTCCTGTTTTATTTAGATGCTTTCATTTTGAAGGCGAGTTTACGCTGTTGATAGGAAGTTGTTGTTGCTATGGAAACAACATGACGGATATAAGTAATATCTTCTAATCTACATATAAAGACGGAGAAAGTAAAGAATAACGTGTATGTTTAAATGTTAGCGCCCCCCGAAGAGGCACAAGCTCTTACGTTGAGTCTGGATACATCTAAATCATCGTAAAGTCTACGACCATATTTTGTGGTTCGGGTGCCATGGTGTGGCCTTCTGTAGGCATCGTACTTGCTTCGGCTGTTGCTTGGCTGTTGACCAAGTTCGGGGCCATCTTCGTGCGAAATTCACAATTCCATATTCGTGTGTCCATCTGGTGTCAATTTCGGGACAGTGTGACAGGGGCTTAACTCTATAGCAGCATAACTAGGGGCTAGTTTAAGGTTAAGCCTGAGAGAGCCCTATAAGCTTTATCAAAAAGGAAAGTCTTGAGCCTGCTCTTACATTTTGCGAAGATGTGTGCCTCCCAAACACAAACTTCCACATAAGAGGAGCTTAATAGCTGAAGGCTCTGGCTCCCATTGTACTTTTAGAGACCTTTCTATTAATCTATTATGATTTTTTAAGATTTGACCTTGTGAAGAGGTACATTGAGGATGCAACCGGCCCACCATGCTTCTCATATTTGGACCCATGAGTGCATGTTTATATAATTTCATGTTTAATAACTCCTGAGTTCAGATTATTGTTCGACAAGGAGAGCTGCATGTTTTTAATGAGTCGGGGTCATAGGTCGAGATTAAAATTGCTCAGCTTGTGTTTTCAGTGATAAAAGTTTATGACCCTTACCACGGATCGCAGAAGTTAAACTTTTAATGAGTCTGGTCCCAGGGTGAGAGACAAAATGAACTTGGTTTTCTGGCCAACAAAGTTCTACAAGGCTTTCTGAACTTTGTGATTCACGGTCTTATAAACCTGAAACTGATCCAAGAGCAGCTTTACTTATAACACAAAGAAACATGCATGGCAACAGCAAGGTGTTTCCTCTTCACCTGATTGGCTCTCTGCTGTGCACTGTGTTGCATTTCAGTTTTATTTCACCTGTCAGGACAAGACACTTTCATTTTGTCCATTGAGACATGTAAATCGGAGAGGAAGCCGTGGTTAACTTTAATTAACTGTAATCTGTTCACAGCTTGTGAAGAGTTGGCAGAGACAGTGCTGTACTTTTCAATTTCCCCTTTCAAGCTGTGTGACTTTAGTGTTGTGAAGTGTGTTTTGTCTGTTTGTAAGGTTGTGTGTGTGTGAATGCATGAACGTTCGATTGTGTGTGTTGTGCAACTTCTGCATTATGTGATTTTTGTTGTGTGACGTTAAAATGAAGTTGCAAGAGTTATTTTCACAGCAGTCCTTTGTCTCGTAGTTTAAAAAACAATACATTTATATTGAAACTGAAACTCTCCATTGAATCTTAAGTTATGGCTTAACACCTTTTCGTTTCCTAGTATGACATGTCTGAAGAATATCCATGAATAAAGGCCTATAACGCCCTCTTGTCCCCATTTGGCACCGTGCTGGCAATATTTTGGACAACCTCCATTAGTAGGGTACATATTGTGTTAAAACCATCATCTTACCAATTTAGCGTTACCATGATAAGTATGATATTACACTTCCAGACTGAAAATTGTAGCTTCACTTTTATAAATCTGTTTATAGTCTTTGATCACTTTGCTAAGTACTCTGGGAAAACAATGGGAACTGTGACAATCTCTTTAGGGATTTAACTATAACAAATACACAGGGTGGAGAAAATAGGATGAAAAGATTAAGGGCAATGTTAGTGTGACGAAACACACTATAATTAATAAGAATAACCACTTTGTTGACTGCTGCTGTAGCCAGCTGGCCATCCCAGCTCCCCACATTTTGATTTACAACCATGCTTTATCTTTCCTCTCTTATTGTATTTGGGCACACAGCACAGGTACATTACATTACATGTTACTCGTTAGACACTTTTATCCAAAGCGACCTACATACTCAATACTGTGGGCAATCCCCACAGGAGCAATTTGGGGTGAAGTGTCTCAGGGACACAACGACATGCTGACTGCAGTGGGACTCGAACTTGCTATCCTCTGATTCGAAGATCAGCGCACTAACCCACTGTGCCACACGCCTCCGTACATTTCATCAGGCCGGATTGAAATGAAAGACCAATTCCACCCAACTTTCAATGTATAAACCTCTGAACTAAATGCAAAACATCTAGAGATTAATGACATTTACGATATAAGAAATATATAATGGAGGGATTAGTTAGGTATTAATTGTTTATAACAAATTCAAAAATATGTAATAATGTGTTCTGATCAAGGTTTTCACAATTACTTTATACTGTATCAGGCTTGCATGCATCTCTTTCATTCCCAGACTCATTAATTCGGAGGCGTGTGGCGCAGTGGATAGAGCCTTGGTGTTGGGATCAGGGGAGCACAGGTTCAAACCCCACCGCAGTCAGCACGTCGTTGTGTCCCTGAGACACTTCACCCCAAATTGCTCCTGTGGGGATTGTCCACAGTATTGAGTATGTAAGTCGCTTTGGATAAAAGCGTCTAACAAGTAACATGTAATATAATGTAATTAATTCCTCTGCGTTACAAACAAAGGGAGAGGTCATGAATGTGTTATTTGTTCACTTAAAGCCTAGACAAATGCCTGTAATAAATACATCAACAAATGACAGAGAGATGTTTATCTGTGCAAAGCATCCCGTCGCAAAGAGACACATTTACTGTTTGATTGTTTTCTATCAATACATCTTGAGGGATCGCACTTTCCAAATGTGTTAACATGCTGTTTCTGCTACAGGCTGACTGAGGAAAGGTAAAATCATTGTTGCATTTCAATTAGTGCTCAATCACATCGCAATTACACATTTACACTTGTGTCACGCTGTAATGGAGTCGTCTATTTCAGGAGTTAGAGGGATAACAAACTCTGTCTTTTCCTGAACTTCACTAAGTAGTATTGGAGGCCGGACCCCATTACTCATAACTAATCAGAGAGGGCCAAAGTACAGACATCCTTTACTCAAGTAGAAGTACAGATACTCGTGTTTAAAAATACTCTGGTAAAAGTAGAAGTACTGACTAAACTTCTTAACTCAAGTAAAAGTAAAGAGGGCTTTGAAATGTACTTAAGTAAAAAGTACCCATAACTAGCAGCTGTTTTAAAGAGTACCTGACCTCCCTTTATATTAATAGAACAATAATGTCATTGTTAGCTAATGAATGTTTCCATGCTGAACAACGGCAACATGACAACGTTTTCATTGGTCCCTCTTCTTTAGAGAAGACCAGGAAATGATGGATACACGGATCGTGTTCAAATCAATAGGCACGCAATGACTCTAAATAATAATGATCACGCCACCAAACACACATTCAAACTAAAGGAACCAGCCTGTTTGGAAAATTTAAGAAGTAGAAAGTACAGGTATTTGAGTTCAAAATGTAAGAAGTAGAAAGTACAGGTATTTGTGTTCAAAATGTAAGAAGTCAAAGTAAAAAGTTGTCAGAAAAATAAGTAATGGAGTAAAGTACTGATACCAGAAAAATGTACTTAAGTACAGTAACGAAGTATTTGTACTCCACTACTTCCCATCTGTGTAACTAATGCAACTAGTTATTTTAACAGAACTAACCCCAACCCAGGTAACAAGTAATCCATTCCTCCCAATCCTTTCTGTAACACAGGCTCAGCAGCAGTAGAGAAGTCTGTACTACCCAAATTCTTCTACCCCCCACAGACTGCTTGTAGAAGAAATACCGGTCCACCTTACAGAAGTGGAGGAGAACCTTCCAAGTCCCCAGCGAGGCTTTGAAGTGATAATAGCTTCTGTCCAGAGTCCGCCTCCTCCTGCTACAGGTTTATGCTCTCTATGGCAGATCATTTGTTATCAAAATTGCTCTCACAACCCCCGCTCCACTCTCCTCTTCCTCTTCCTCCTTTGGTCTCTCCTCCCTTCTAACATTTCTGGCCCTCACCATCTTCTCTCCTCTTCCTCCTCCACCTGTCTTCTTTGTTGTTGGTCACAGAGGGATAGGCCTTTGTGTCAGGTCATGTGTCAACACACACACACACACACACACACACACACACACACACACCACACACACACACACACACACACACACACACACACACACACACACACACACACACACACACACACACACACTCTATGACTTTTTCGTTTTCTTTGTTACTCCTCTCTTTGTACGTTACACTACCTTCTCAGAAGCCAAAGCTTTTTATTACATTTTCTTATTTTTCCGAAGGATGATAATCAGATACCTAGCACACAGTTCCCTTTCTCTGCAGGTGCTCCTGTTTAGATGGTTGAATATCATTAAACGGATGAAAATCAGAACTAGAACCATGTTTTCCAAGGTGTGCCGCCCTGTAGTGTGATACGGTTTAGAGTCATATCAAAGTATGTTTTGTTTTTTTAAATATTGAGGTTTAATAATTCTTCCTAATTATTGTATTCAACTTTGATTTGAAATGTAATTCTTGTTGTTTTGTTCAGTCCTGTTTCTATTGACTTTGGTCAGTATTAAGTGTTTTTATTAATTAAAAAGTGATCTTGTGTTATTCCATTTATTACTTGCGAAGAAAGGGGGTTGTATCGGTTTTTCTTTTTTTAAATTGTTATTGATTAATTAATCATTTTGTACGAAAGTTTCCTTTGAAAGTATTTATTGCTGTTTTATGAGGCTAAATATGTAATGACCACTTCCTTTGCAGTAAAAGAGACAATGATACAACACGGACTTTGATGAATGAATAAAACAACCAGATGATTAAAAGTTAAACATAAATAGTATAATAAGAAATAAAAGTCAATGCAGACACAACACGTTTAATCGATCATTCTGTCATCTCTGATATACCGTGATCTCCATTCATGTTCTGGTCAATCTGTAGTCAATAATACTGTTTTTATTTATATTTTTTCCTTTTGATATTAATATTTAAATTAGCCTTGAATGTAGATATAACTCTGTGGCCGAGGATCATACCGATCTCTCCCTCTCTCATCCCACCATACCTATCCTCTCAGGATCAATGCCTCTCCTAACACACACACACCCACACACACACAGAATGAAAGCAGTGACAGGTCTTTGATGTGTGTGTCTCCAGTGGTCTGAGCCATCAAAGTTTCCATTTATTAGGTCCTCTGTGACAGAATTCTGCTCTCACACACTCAGCTACATGAGTGTGGTGTGTGTGTGTGTGTGTGTGTGTGTGTGTGTGTGTGTGTCCATGTGAATAGAACTGAGACGAAGAGCCACTTTGACCTTCAAAACTTGCAGCCCTCGATGCGTTACAACTCTAAACTAACTTTAGTGAAGGTGATGTCAGAGAAACTTCTGGATTCATCTTCACTGCAGGGCTCAACTTCAAGGCTTCTTCTCTTTGGTCAAATATAGAAAGTTTAGAGCACACATTAATGGAGCATTTCCACTACAGCGCGGAGCGCGGTTTAAGCGTGCCGTGCCGTGCCCAGCCCGTTTTTGGTTGCGTTTCCACTAGGCGTAGTTCCGGCTAGCGGTTACTTTTTCACAGTTTTTCTGGCTCTCCAAAATCGAGGTTCTTTCCGGGCCAACAACCGGGCTGAGTATGCTAAACTAGTGAGAGAATCGCTGGCAACTACAAAAAAATGAACATATCTTACCGTGATTTCATTGTAATACACGTTTCAAAATGAGCCGAAGTAACACATACTGATACCGGTTAGTAAAAACCATGAATTAATGCTTTGACAAGTCTGCAGACAGACGGCAGGCGAAGAACCTTTTAAAATGCGTGTTTTCTGAATGGAGATCGGCTAAGCTAACGCAGTATATGCTCCGACCGTCCACACTCACAACAACGGCCTACAGACATAAATAAACCAGCGACTGTATTCGCCATGACACAGACAGTCTGTGGTTTGTACTTGTTTAACTTTTGTCTAGTTTCTGAACAGATATGAGGAGCTGTGAGCTCTGAGGGCTAACAGCTAACAGTGATGTGGTTTTGTGTTTCGCATTGAAGATGACGTCACGGCTCCGACACTGCTACTATAGTTACTACCCCAGTTCCTAAACTGTAATGGAAACGCAGCATAAAGTGAGCCAGTCCTAACAAGGCTAACTATACCGTACTAAGCCGAGCGAGGCCCTGCAGTGGAAATGCGCCATTAGAGTAGTCAAGTTCAGTTTGAGTAGAATCAATTCAATACAAAAGCTTAGTTGACTTATTGGCAATGGAAACTCAATCTGCCGCCTTGGATACCAACAAACAATGACAATCCAAAACATGTTTCCTCGTACCAAGAAACCAACAAACTGTTTCCCAGGTTATGAAATATTTCTCCTGTTATCTGCGTGTCATTATCTCAGCATTTGCTCCGATTCTCTCGCAGTGAAACTTGTAAAAACGCGCAAATAACAACACCACTCCGTTTGGATCCGCGGGGCCAGAACGTACGGAAAGAAAAGTCTCATCTAATGTTGTTTTCTCGAATCTGCTTCGTGAATGAACTCTCTCTAGGGAATAACAAGATACAGAGAGCACATTTGTTTCCAAAGCCTCCCAGAAACAAAGATGGCAGGGAATAGCACTCCAGATCTCGGTCTGCGGCTTAATTAGCGGCGCAGCGTTGGCTCGGAGAAATCTGTGTTTGCTGGTCCCATCTCACGCTGTGAAAGAAGCACTCGCAGATGTCTGGAATTCATGGAAAGCTAATTGTCTATCGCACTTTGCTGGCTTGTTAGGCCTTTGATTCTCTTTCCCACTTCTTCTCCTTCTCCGTGGTGCTTCGCTTCATGTCCTCCTCCATTCCTCTCTCATTTCTCGCTTCTTCTATCCTCGATATCAGAGAGCGAATCAGCATCACTGTCATTGTTTTTCAGGCCTTTTTAATAGCTGTTGACTTGACAGCACATGTCATGATTTCTGCCTTATTTAATAGCTGACGCTGTAATCATTTCGTTTCTCAAAAAGAAAATGCTAGTGTTGCTGTAGATGTAATCAGAGACTTAATGATGAGAGAGGTTGTCTGCCGGGTTCATTTTTAGAACAATCAGGACGGGCTTTAATGAGTCGTCTGAAAGAACAGTCTGACAGCGCCTGAATGTAAATCCTGTTGTCGCTATCTGTCTTTGTGTCTGAGTCTTTTATTGGCTTCTTATTTAGTGCTTTTCTATTTCACTTTCACTTTCTGTCTCAGTTGCTTGGTATATTCTACTTCTCTTTCTCACCCACACTGGAAAAAATGCTGCTCCAAAATCAAGTAAAAGAATAATGAAAACAAGGTGTTTTCACTTGAAATAAGTAAGAAAATCTGCCAAAAGAACAAGTGAACATTTGCTTGGTAAGATTTCTTGAAATAAGAAGGGATATTTAGATAAATCAGATCTTGTAATTAACTGGGAGAACTCATTTTGAACTATATTCTACCAGGATCAGCAATTTTTTTTGTTGTAAGATTTATTTGTTAAAACAAGATGAACCATATTTAGCAAAAACCACAGCAGCTTAAAAAACGTGTTTCATTTGAGATACAAAATAAGATGTTTTCAAGAGTCTTGAAGATGCATTGTCTAAAAACAAGACCCTAATTGTCCCTGCATTGTTACCTCTTCAGTTATTAGGTCTTATATCGAGTGTAAAGACATATTTTGACTAGAAATTTAACGAATATACTTGGCAAGATTTTGAGTTTTTGCAGTGCATATCTAAATTTTTTCCCATCTTGCTCCCTTATTATCACCTACTTTTTATCTACTCACCCCTCCTTGCTGTGACCACATTTTCATTTTCATTTCGAGCACATTATTAGCTCTGTCTCTGACAAATAGCAGCACACTTAAGTCAATTAAAGGCAATATCTTTTTTATTAAAATGCTTTATATTCATCCAGTCCACCTGCGTTAGTTTGTCATGCAAATAGCAATTTAAATGTTTGATAATGTGACAGAATTAATACAAATATATTCATTACTTTGATTTTACTTTGCATCCGTGCTAATTTCCTGCTTAACTATCTCTACACATGTATCTACTGCCCCAACATCTTCCTGTTAAAATAGTAAACAAGTCGTTTTTGAGGAACAATAACAACAACACAGTAACTGGGAACACACTCAAGTACTTTACTGTACTTGACGAAAATGTTGAAGTACTGGTACTTTACTGGTATTTCCATTTTCTTTAACATTATGCTTCTACTCCACTACATTTTGGATCGGATTGTTTTCATAATATATATATATTTGTTGTTGATAAAGCTGAGGCACATCTTTGCAAATACAGTATAATATTGTATTGCAATATTAAATAAAGTTAATCTAATTCATTTTTAGTAGGTACCGTACAATTCTCTCTGATGCTAGACCCGCATATTGTTTTTCTTTTCTTTTTTTAAACAGAAATGAGAGAGACAATGTTTAGAAGATGTTATTACTGGTGAAAATATACATCAGTATTTGAGTACATTCCTGTGAGCATCAGGAAGAGGCAGTAATTTGCTGCTTCATTTAACAATCATTTAGCATAGTTAGCTAATTGAAACACACGCAAACAAACCTCCGTCAGTGAGCATAATTATACGGTCAACAATCATTTAATCTGGGTCAAGTGAGAGAATCAGGACAATTAACGTAATAACACGAGTGCCATTGTTTGGAGGAATCAGTCACACCTCCCTGGGGGATATGACACACCCACACACACACACACACACACACACACACACACATACACACACACACACACACACACACACACACACACAAAGAAACATGCATACAATTAGCCTCTTTGAAATGCGTATTTGTGACGTGTTTGCAGACAAATACGAACGTTCAGTAATTGACAGCTTGACTGTGTACATGTTACAGCACAACAACACATTTTAACCAATGCCATTTCTCCACAAGGTGACTCATACATAAATACCTCTAACACTCAGAACACTTCCAATTCCATAGGGTCACGAGTGAAATGTCACACAGGGGCAGCTAATTGGCTCTGGGGCTCAGAATCACACGTTTAGGTATAAAGACGTGGACAGAGCTGAAAGGTTTAACCAGAATATCAGATATAAGCTTACAGTTTGTCAGAGGGAAGGCAACGACATCACATGGACCTCATTAGAGAATAAGTCAAACACTCAGATTACACGCTCCTGGTTATGAGCTACACACTCAGAAATTCCCAAAGACTTTCAGGACCGCTCCGGTTCAGCAGCTATGGTTGAATTGTTGAAAAAGTGACGTGCTTTGTCTTATCCGATCCATCCTTTTGCAGGTGGTTTTGAATAAATGTACTTAATATCAATACAATATTAAACCTGCTACCTACATGTTCATTCTTGCAGTGTAGAGACATATTTACTGAGCGTAAAAAGAGAATTGTACACTACAC
This sequence comes from Dissostichus eleginoides, assembly GCA_031216635.1. Classification (NCBI taxonomy): domain Eukaryota; kingdom Metazoa; phylum Chordata; class Actinopteri; order Perciformes; family Nototheniidae; genus Dissostichus; species Dissostichus eleginoides. The sequence goes on from CM062278.1 coordinate 27,027,070, forward strand.
ACACCGTATATTTAGAATACCATATGCCCCAAAGAGATTGATCTACTAAGAAAAGGATGGTAATTGAGATTGTAATATCATCCCACACGTTATTCCTTATTTCATTACATTACATGTCACTTGTTAGACGCTTTTATCCAAAGCGACTTACATACTCAATACTGTGGACAATCCCCACAGGAGCAATTTGGGGTGAAGTGTCTTGCCCAGGGACACAACGACATGCTGACTGCAGTGGAACTTGCTATCCTCTGATTCAAAGACCAGCGCACTAATTCACTGCGCCACACGCCTCCAATGTCTTATGATAATAATTCAAGAAGTCTTTCATGAATGAAATGGAGGCGTGTGGTGCAGTGGGTTGTGCGTTGGTGTTCGGATCAGGGGGTCACAGGTTCAAACCCCACTGCAGTCAGCATGTCGTTGTGTCCCTGGGCAAGACACTTCACCCCAAATTGCTCCTGTGGGGATTGCCCACAGTATTGAGTAAGTCGCTTTGGATAAAAGCGTCTATCATGTAATGTAATGTTTTAAAACGAAGTGAGGAATCATGTACTTATTCTTACTGAAGGTCAGTTTTCGAAAGTTGTCTTGTTCATCAATATATCTATTTACAGGTTCATATTCATGTTTATTCATAGAACTTGCAGTCTGTGAAAGTTTTCAAACTACTTGTACCCTGCAGGCAGAGCAGTGGGCGGTTAGAGGTTAACTCACCTTTATCATGTCTACGCTTTGTCGAGCAAGTTAACTTTCTGTGTCCAACAGTGAGCGTTGAGGGGCCTGTTATGAGTACAATTGGCATCTGATACGTCTACAAATGCCAAATATACCCAGAGCCATCAAACTGAACGCTTCCTTCCCTTACCTACACTCAGTATTGAGCCTTACTTCAGGCTTTTGAGAACAAAAAAAGCAGCAACAATCTTAAAAATACACCCTAAAGGTATCAACCTCACAACAATGAATACACAACCCACCCACATGCTGTCAACATTGACCAACAGCTTCCATGCAATCTGTATAATAACGTCGATAAACACTGAGAAACTTTCAGAAACTGATACTCCCCAGAACAACACACAATAACCCGAACTTCAAACCTGTCAAATCTTCTGGTTTCTAAGAGGAACAGCAACACAAGTTCTCTGCAATCTCAATGTAGGTTGCCAGGTTTGGTCGCCTAAGGTTGCCTTCTTGTCTGCTACACTGCAGTTTCACTTTTTAGCTACAGAAAAACTGTGAGAATCGCCAAAGGTCAGAACAGACTTCAATAAATTAATGAAGTTTTTTGTTTGTGATGCATCATGATTGAAATGGAACCAACAAAGTCTGTTTCAACGTTCATACTCTGCCCATTAAAAGTCATTTGTTGAGATACAGATTACACATTTTTTGTTTATTTTAAACTAATTAATAAAGAAATGGCCTGAAAAAACATGGCTTTCATAATGAGTCATAATGAACAACAGTGTGTGTGCAGGGTGATTCATATTGATAAGTATTTAAACACAGGACCTCAATTGCAGAAGAATGTATTTGATTGAGGCCTGTGAAAGTGAACCTGAAAAATATAGCTAACATAGCCGTAGCCCTACTGCTAAAATATACAATCAATGAGGTGTATTTCCTTAAATGACAGATCTTTGATAGTTATATCTTGTCCTTTCTCTTCTCTTTGATGTTTTAATCACATAAGATTTTAAGTGTCTCATTAGAAGTCAGCTTTTCCCCCAGAAGGCTCTGAAAAGCTGTCGGACACATGGCGTCAAATCCTCCTTTTTCATGGTTATCACTCGGCCAAAGAACCAGCCCCAGAGGTCATGTTTGAAACCTCTCCCAATACACACCATTACTAGTGGGATTAACAGGATTGTGGCACAACACACACACAACCACACACAGACAACCAACACACACACACAACACACACACACACACACACACACACACACACACACACACACTTGCACACACAGAGAGGGTTGGAGAGGCAATGTGAGACAAGAGGCTCTGGCAGTAAAAGATGCGTCTGATGCCAGAGAAGCTCATTGAAATGAAAGAGAGAGATGGGAAAATAAAAAGAGAACATAGCGGGGGGAACAAAGAGAAAGGGGAATTGGGAAGGTTCAATATATAAGTTGGATGACAAGTGCCAAAAGCTGGAGTCAAAGCTGTAACATCTTGAGAACATGGTATGTCTGCACAGAGCATCGCAGTGTGTCTAACACGCTTTGGGTTCCCTCCATCTGGACACAAATTCAAAGTGCACAGACTCAGGCGGCCCATTTACAAATGGAGAGGAAGTGTGTGCATGTGGTTTTGTGTATTTCTTTTTAAGAGCTGCTCATTTCTGAAGGGGGTGAACTCCTTGTATGCATCACGTACAATGATGTGTTTTTCTTTTTATTATTTGTAACCCTGATACCTGTTTTGATATCTTATTAAAATGCCTTCACAGTTGTAAATAGAGTCTTTATTCTGGTATGAAAACTACAATTGTTTTCATTTGACTCCACGGGGAAAACTCCATCAATTTCTACAAATCCAGATGGTCTGATAAGTGTTATGTGAGAAAAAGCTTATTGTAGCCCAACACAAAGCTCTGTTCATTTTGATGAAAGGCCGCCAGTAAGGACACTTGAGTTAATTATTTATTTAGTATGTAGCAGTGAAATAAGAACATACAAATAATACTATCTTCTATGATTTGCATTCATTAGCTTTTCTCTGTCACTCTCTGTTTATCTTTGACTCAAGTGACCCTCCTTTGGCATTATCTGTCAGATAATGCTTCCTCTTCTCCTCTCCTCTTGATTGTTGTCTCATTTTGTGTTATCTCTTACTTTCTGTCTCTCTTTCGTCCTCGTCTCCTCCCATCTCTCCCTCTGTGTAACCCTAATGTTTGGGCCTGTCAGGGGAGGCCCACAGAGAACCAATTAGTTGTAGGATTTTATGCTTTGCTGTTGAGACACTTTTGCAGCATGTGCACTTTAACTCGCACAAAGTGTTTCTGCTTCCATCAATATTAAAATGAGAGGAAGAAGCTAGGCTTAGCATGTGTGTGTGCGTGTGTGTGTGTGTGTGTGCGTGTGTGTGTGTGTCTCTCTGTGTGTGTGTGTGTGTGTGTGTCTCTCTGTGTGTGTGTGTGTGTAACAGAATTAGCATCTCTGTGAGTTGTCTGAAGCAGAGTTGGGCTGATTGGCCCGACCAGGGTAACGTCGCAGTGGGAGTTGTTTAAATTTAAAAAATACGAGAGGAGGTTCTTCATCAATTCTCTTGAAGTGTCCTTCTAAAAATGTTGTGGCAGCCTCTTGTTTAAAGGTTTGATACGGACTGAGAGCTGCTGTATTCCTCAGACTGACATTTCCTCGTGTCCTTATTCTCTTCTTACCAACACTCTGCAAATATCTGCCTTTTCTTGCCTCATTCTCTCACATATTTTCTCAGTTTCTGCCATACTACACTTAGAGAAAGTCAGAGAGCCAAGCTGATTTCAAAATGCATCTTTCCCTGCACACATGTAATCATTTTAAATATTTGTATCTAAAAACTATCACTAAATGACTCGCCCTATTCAGCATTGCCATCCATTACCCTTAACGAACCTTTCTTGCTCCTTCATGTCAAAACCTTGTGACTACATTACCCACAATGCAACTGAATTTACTCAATGGTACATATTTGTATGGCTTCTGCTTGTAGTGTTTAATATAAAAGCATGCTAGAAAGTGAAGATGTCACCTCTAAGTTTGCTACAGAGGTCGATTTAACTTGTTTTTAAATCTCAAACCCCAAGATTTCTTTATTTTCAAATGTGTGTCTGTTCGTTTTTTGCTGTTCCCAATTATTTGTACCTTCTGTCTGTTTACTTCCTGTTTCTTCTGTTGTTCCCTTAAGTGTATACTTCCTTTCAGTCTTCTCCTGCTGTTCCCTTTAGTGATTACTTCTTATCTACTTTTGCTATATGTGTTGTCTTCTATTGTTCCCATTAATGTTGATTTCCTGTCTGTCTTCTTCTGCTGTTCCCTTAACGTGTCTCTTTAAAGAACTCTATGATTGGCAGTAAATGCCTTCCTCTGTCGTGTGAGGTCTTGTATTATTCCCTGTTTGCGCTTGCTCTTGTCACTTGATGTCATCTGACAGCACCGTGTTAACAAGCAACATGTCTTGTACACGTTACGACTCCACGCAGTGATCCTGATTGTTATTCAGTGTGTTAGTGCAGACGCAGCACACACACACACACACACACACACACACACACACACACACACACACACACACACACACACACACACACACACACACACACACACTGAAGCTGTCAGATTACCTTATACAGTATGAAGTCAAACTCTAAACAGAAGCCATAACACCAGACTTAAACCAATGCATGTACAGTGGCTGCATGTAGTGGATGTACCGTAAAAGTAGATTTAAAGGGCTCATTCATGTAAAAAACGAATTGGATTCAGATTTTGATAATTGAAAAAACATATTTTTCTGCATAGCATTTATTTTTTGTGCACATTTTTAGTTGTTTAAAAATTATCATCAAATAACTCAAAACAAGCCTTCTCAAGGTCTATCGGATTGAAAGAGGATATTTTTCAAGTGAGTTTTATTGTTTATACTTGTATTAGTGTTATTAAGGAGACTTTGGTGCAAGTTCATCATCCCATTTGTGTTTCCCTTTGTGTTTTATGTATTATATTCATTATTTTGGTCTGTAAAAATCACAAGAAGACATTCAAATGTACAGCGATTTGCATTTTAATATGTAGATACATTCGTTTTGGGTTAAATATTGTGAGAAACGAATCTTCTCTATGTATTCCTTCTGACCGTGTGCCTTTATCTCAGGACTAACACATTAACAATTTCTATGCCAATGTAAAACGATGTGAAAACGATCAACATACATTTACAAGGTTGGCCAAAATGTCTTAGGTTTCAGAGCCTTTTAGTGTTACAGGTTAGAAAACAATGTAGGAAAAGGTCATGAAGCAAACCACTAACGAATATTTAATACACACAGACATTTTCACACCCACTTTCACACTGTGGTCTTCTTATTACCACGCTCAAAGTGTCTTGTTTGTACACTCTAACTTTAACAACATCTGCCATGTATAGTTAGCTAATGGAGTTGTGGTGCCTCATCATGTAGCATGTGTTGGTGTTAACCAGGAGTGTCCAAACTTTGTTCACATACAGAAAAATATACGAAGGGCTGGGCCACTCACTAGAGGTGAGGTATATTGCCTCATAGGTTAGAAAAATTAATCAAATGTAGGTAAATGATGCTTAATACTTATGCTTTAAGAAAAACAACAGCCTATACATCACAGCTCACCAGAGGGTTTCATTTATTGTGTTAGCAGCTCATTCCTTAAAACAGAAGCTTCAGTCTGTTATCATAAGAGGAAATATGAAGGGTTTATTTCAAGCGTGTTATGAAAATAAGTTATTGGGCTTTTTCTTATCAACTTAGATTTGATAGAAAATGTTTTTAATTGACTGCATTTGTTTGAAAAGTGGGCTTCTTAACACATGAATACTACTGTGAAATATCTGTTTTCATCTATATTTAAGAAGTACAATACAAGACAAGCACAAGTTTCATCTGTCGACCATTTGCTGAGGGCCGATTCAAAATGGTCCCCGGGCACCATGGTGTAAAAAACGATCTTTGGTGCACTTTACTTCCTGAGGTGTTTCTATGAATGAAGAACACTTGAGAAATCCTTTAATATGAACTTCACTTGTGGCCACAACTTGATTTACCTTTCTCATTTCGAAGGTAGCAATGAATATCACCGTATCTTGACTCTGAGTTTGCCCCTGCTTCATTTGTTACGTGGGGCTTTCCAGGCTTGAAATATCTGCAGGCAGTGCAATGTTGACACCCACCTCCAGAGTTTGAATATATCTCCTAACATGCCCGTTATGAATGCATGCCGAGAAAATCTTCAGTTCTCTAGACTCAGCCAAACAAATAAATACAAACCCGTCTCACGTGTTCCAGAAAAATCTATATGACATTTGTCTGCACTGATTTCTGACCAGTTTTTTTGCTAATGCCCATATGGCACATTTTATATAAATGTGACCTTGTTCCATAAATACATTCTAACAGTAAATATGCAGCACATGGACTCTGGAAATGTTTCTCCATTTTAAGATTTAAAGGGGACCTATCATGCAAAATGCACTTTTTGATGTCTTTTATACATAAACATGTGTCCCCGGTGTGTCGGGGAACTCACGCAGCGTCAGAAAATAAAACCCTCTCTCTTTTCCTCCGTACCCAAATCTCTAAAAACGGGGGAACAACGGAGCTGATCCAGATTTGCGTCAGATATGACGTAATATCTGAAATGTGGACCCACGGCCCTATCAGAAACGTTGCTATCAGAAACAATGTCCGACTGTTTTGGACGTAATATGGTCGGTGTTTACATTAGCATCGCTAACACTCAGAGCTAACCTGTACTGGAGAGCATGTGTGTGAAGAAGCAGGAAATAAAAAGGAACTCACCTTGTGGTATAACCGGCAAGAGAGAAAGCCTTTGAGCTCCATACTGTTTCAGAAATAATCCTTGATAATCCATGATATGGCGTTTCATCACGGCAGTATTTAGTTTAGACAGTAGCTGCCGGGTCCCGCATGACCTCAGCCCCCTCCTCTTTTATTTTTTATCCATTTTTAAAGCTTTATACCCCAAATCAGCACTTTGAAACAGGAAGTGAAATAGAGGGATATGAGGCATGGCTAGAATGGGTGATCTGTTTGGTATTTTGAGCAAAACACTTCATAGACATGTTTTTTATATATTTGTATATATCTGAGACCTATGCTATTGCCTAAAAATAGCATGATAGGTGACCTTTAAGGCAGAGAATTTCACTTGAAAGCTTTAATGAAGCATCGTGTGCTAAAGATTTGTCAATAACTTTACAACACATTATTATGGATTATAGCTAAAACCATTACTTTAATTCATTTACAAATGCCCTTGCTACGAAAGGGGCTTGAATCGTAAATAAACTTTAGTAAACAATGGAGTCCAATAGAGGTGTTTCGGGTAGGGAGGAGTGTGTGGGAGATACATTCAATAGAGGGATTTTAGCCTTTGCAGTCCATTTACATGCACTAAAACCTATATAACACACTACAGGATAGGGAAAACCCCAAAAAGCACAATAGGGCCTCTTTAAAAATGGTGCATGTGCTGTGTCAATTAAAAATAAACATCTGTCTTTACAAAAAGCTAAGTTTAGGCAAAACAAACTTGGTTGAGGAGATAATTAAACGTTTCATGTCAACACATTTTACATTTTTTGAAGTTTTGGAGGAACGGTTTAAAATGTATCATGTTCCCTTTTTCACTTTTCTTGCTATATCCTGTTACATATAGCTGCTGACATTCCCCAATTAATGCCACCTACATTCCCCTCTCTCTCTCTATCTCTCTCTGTATCCTCTTGAAGTGTCTTCTTCTTTTGTTCTCAGCATCACAGGACGATGCTCCTTACTGCCTGTTTGCTAAGCTGAACACACTTTTTCCCAAAGTCTGTTCTGTTTCTCTTTGACTCTTCTTTTGTTTTGCTTTTGCTCCATCCTCCATGCTGACTCGTGTTATTCATCGCTGAACCTCCCCCCCCCCCATCGAGCCCCTCCAAATGTCACTTCTCAGTGAGAGGGGAAGCAAAACAAAGCAGACATGATTGTTCCCCTCTGCGTATGAGGACTTCCTCTGTGATGTGTGTGCGTCTCTGTCACCTTTATTTGTGTCGGGATTATTTGAACACAGGTGTCTGTTTGACAAAATGCTGTGTGTGTGTGTGTGTGTGTGAGTGTGTGTGTGTGTGTGTGTGTGTGACCGACTTAGCAGAGCTTGTGTGAGTTCCTCTGTGTGTATGTGTGTGTGTGTGTGTGTGTGTGTGTGTGTGTGTGTGTGTGTGTGTGACCGACTTAGCAGAGTTTGTGTGAGTTCCTGTGTGTGTTAGCACCACTTCTCTCCTGGTTGTGTGAGTCTTTCTGTTTATATGTGTGTTGTATCTGCTTCTTTTTTAAACTTTTTATTTGTTGACTTGGTATGTCCACATTGACATTCTCAAAATACGAAACTATATTTATTGAAGGAATTAAATCAACAAAAAGAAACATGCCTTATCATATGCCTGGAAATACAAAAAATGTAAAGAATGCTTTCAGTATTTTCACCGTAAAGGAATCAATCTAATACTAACTTAAATGTTCAACATAATTAAAAGGACTGAGTTGTGTAAACCTAAATAAAAAATGTGTGTTAAATGTGAGACTCAATGCAATCAGCTGCCTCAAACTTTTTAAGGGTTTTTTGTCGGATAATTTAGATATTTATGACTCATTGTGTTTGACTAATGAGTAATCAAAAAAAAAATGAAAATAGACTAAATTATTGAGTTAAATTAGCATAAAAGAGTGTGTTTGAGTACATATACTTTTACTTCTAAGTGAGATGAGCTGATAAAACCGTAATAAACACGTTAATTTAGCTATAATTAATTGGTATACACTAAAATAATTGACTTTAAAAGTTCAAGGACTAACTAGGAATTAAGACAATCATTAGTTCTGGTAACTTATTCAGGGTGACAGGGTGCAGAGTGTGTATGTACTGTCCTCTGTTCAAATGGAGGTTAATATCTCCAATAGTTATGTTGATACAGGTTCTTGTTGTGTGATATTTACATGAAAGGTTATTAAGAATAACGATATGTCAAACAAGGAAGGAGAACATCCTAAAAGCCAAGGGTTTAATTTCTATAGCCTTTGCATTGCACACATTAACCTGTGTGTGTGTGTGTGTGTGCGTGTGTGTGTTTTCCTGGAGCACTTTGTCACTGATTGTCTTTGTATGCAGGACGCGCCGTGGATGAGTGTATGCATATGAGTGTTTTTGCAGTGTACGGGTATGCTTTATGTTTTATGTGTGTGTGTGACTTTGTGTGTGTGTGTGAGAGTGTGTCTCAGGAAATGCTTGGTTGGTTTTGTGTATTCACATCGCAAGTAACGACTCAAGCATCTGCTGTGAAATTACCCCGCGATATCACAAAATCAAGCCTTTGTACAACGTGTCTGCACACATGCCAGACGAGCCTTGTGAGTGTGTGTGTGTGTGTGTGTGTGTGTGTGTGTGTGTGTGTAGCAGCTTCACCTGCAAAGTGTCAATGTTTGCTTACTCACTGGCAGCCTCAAAAAGAGAAACCCTAAAATACTGGTTGATTTCACTACAAAGACCCCATTGGCTCATTTAACAAACTTTACAAATATTGTTCCTGCTGCCGTTCTGACAGGCGGGGTAACATTCAAAATATTTGCAAAAATACCCAATTAACACACATTCATGCATGCATAACAGCTAATTTAATTAATAATAATACCAATGCAGAACTTCCCTCTACAGACTGGAACACCTTCATTAGGCAGTATATGTTTTATTTATGAATATTTAATGATTTGTGCCGTTGTAAAGACCGGGGATTTGGACAAAAAGTCAACAAAATCTGCTTCTATGTCTTTCTTTTTCCACTTTTCCTTAACCTCAGTCGGAAAATGTCAAGGGGTTCAGGAAAAATGAAGGAGAATTCATTGGGATTTAGGAAAAGAGACACTGGGAGACATCATTATAATGAGACGGAGGATGTTACTGAGTTGAAAACTGTAATTTTCAATAGGGTAAGGGTTAAAGTATCTATATATTTTACCCTTTAAAGGTGGGGTGGGTAAGTTTGAGAAACCGGCTCGAGATACACTTTTGTTATATTCCATGGAATGCTCTTAACATCCCGATAGCAATGAATATCTTAAGTGCTTTGACAAAAAATCCATAAAAAATGTTCATCTGTGGAAGCCGTGGCGCTGTAAAAAGCACGACCAATCATCTGAGCCGGCCCGGCTAAAATAACTGGATGGCCTACCTGCCTGTCAGCCTTCCATCTGTGCACAAACTTATCTCGTGCCCTCATTGGTCATGTGCGCGTTCGTGTGTGTTGGAGGAGGGGCTCTGTAAGGAAGTCTGAAGGAAGAGGCAGATTTTTTCCGGTTGTGTATTTTCAAATTCTAGCGCACTCGAGCTGGTTTCTCCAAAATTACCTACCCCACCTTTAACTTGTAAAAAAAATAATAAAGGCAAGTGAAACTATATGGTTGCTCAACCTCCTGTCCACTCGTATGAATCCACATGAATCCAAATTGGTATGATTGTATGAAACAATTTGAATACATATTATTCAATATATGCAGAAGTTGTTAGGCCCACACATCTACTACTGTGCCTATTGCCGTTAAAAACTAACATAAAGACACCAACAATGTGACAAATCCTGGTTAGATGAGGTGGCAGAGGAAGAAGTATAAAAGCTTTAAGGTAAAAAAAATAAAGAGGCGAGAAATGGAGAGACATATTTAGAAAGAAGGACGTACTCTGACACAGACAGAGAGGGTGGAAGCAGATCACAGCGAGAAAGCGTCCTAACAATCTGTTACATTCAGTTTAAAGGTTTAGCACAGCAGATGACAGGAAATCAAATCCACCGTTTTCCTTTTTCTCTTTATCCAAACGCTCCCCTGCTGTTTGTCCTTTGTCTCCCTCATCTGTGTCCAACATCATGTAGAGACAAGCTGTCAGAAAGGTCCGCTCCTCGCTTCAAAAGCAGCTAAACACCAGAGGATCAAGGTTTTTGGAACTGACAGAAAGCATCACATGAGTAGAAAAACGTTGCTTTATTATTCAGACAAACCGTGTGAATAGGCTTTTCTGTGTCTGGCTTCCAGTGGCAAGGCAACAAGAGAGAGTATATTTAACAGCAGAAGGTAATTTACCTTCAATTACAAAACATGCCGGCAGGTTTTTACTTTGTAATTCCCTCTGTAGAATAATTTGCAGCCGAAACACCTTTATCACCAACAACACACGCAGACAATAACAGAATATATAACAACATATTTTAATGTAGTTGTCGTCTCATTGCCAGATGTCTCCATGCTGCAGAATAAAGGTCTGCAAGCGGAAGATGTTACATGCTGTCTTTGAGTTTAAATCAGTGTCAAAGCACATTGCACGCTCCATGATATCATGATACCAGGGGATACTCAGAAGTGATGCAAACAGCTGGAACCAGAGCCCTTGTTGACATTAGGGTTATGTAGTTGGCCATGTGTCACTGGAAAAGTACCTAAAATGTATGTTTTATTGGCTTATTTTTAACAACTTGATCGTATGATTCCTTCCAATATAATTGCATATCTGCTGTAAGCTAGTTAGCTAAAGTAGCTGTTAGAAAATATCCATCGTCACCGGCTTGATCTCAAAATCACAGAATTCTGACTTTTTCTCAAAATCTCAAAATTCGGACTTTTTCTGAATACTTAACATTTTTAAATATCACTCGTCACCGGCTTGGGCTTCAATAATCAGGATCCATGTATTTATTATCCTCTCAAGAATGGAAGTAGTCATCACATACAGAGCATCAACTAGTTCCTGAACAGTGTCCTTCACATGCTGATATCCAAGAGAGGGAGTTACACAGTCACAAGATGGAGGAATAGAAAGCAGTATTCAATGTTTAGTTCAGATTAGCTCCACGTCAGAAATGATCATGCTTGTCATATGTCTATCTCCATAGAGGCTGAATCATCATGTTAATCACATAGCTATCATATGCCTAAAACAGTCCTGATGCTCTTCTAGGTAATCATACATCCTGTCATGTACACAGCTACAGTTGGGATACCTTTGTTATCATGAAAATGCTTTTGTGGGTCATTTTGTAAAGCAATAAAATGTTCTTGTTGACATATTAAATCCACTTGTTTCCATATTTTCCATAAGGTTTTAGAAATACTATGTCCATGCATACAAAAACAACGCTATGCCATGTTTAATCAGAAGATTTAACAGAAAACTGAGGCTAAGGTCCACATGATACCTACTCAGAAATCCAATCTAATGTCAAATCTCAATCAAGTTAATAACATTAGATATATTATATCAAACGAGTGGCTGTCATGTGAATACAGCCTGTGGATGAAATGGAAGCAGAGCTCTCTGCATGCAGCAGGCACTCAGATGAATGATGTGCGAGCGCTCATGCACCGCTTCACCTGCTGTATTTCAGAGGAAAGGTACGCCGGCTGTTAACCACCCATGAATACAGATGAGCAGCTCGTTGTGATGAGGCTCGGGGGTCGTGACGAGGCTCAGCAGAGAACTAACTCACCACATAATGAGTGATCCTAATCAGCCAGCAAGAGACACACACACACACACACACACACACACACACACACACACACACACACACACACACACACACACACACACACACACACACACACACACACACACACACACAAACACACACACACACACACACACACACATACCAGTGGTGGCTAGTAACAAAGTACTGAATTTCAGTAACATTTTGAGTATTTTATTATATATGTTGCATTGTTGGAGGAGCTCAGGTCAGAAGAATTTCATTGCCATTTCTACACTGTACTGTAGCTTTGTGCATATGACAATAAAACCTTTGAATCTTGGAATTGAATCATGCTACTTTATACTTCTACACATTTAAAAGCCAATATTGTGTGTTTGACACCGTGCAGTGTTGTCCACATCATCCATGAGACATAATATCTGAAGGACATTGCTGCAAATGTTGTGAAAGAAGGAGAGGGACGAACGTATCCATCACAATCTTCATATTTTTAACTCGATTATTCAATGTGTCCGTACATATTGGTTTCTTAATGATACTCTAATTGCCACATGTCATCTGCGTAACATGTAGTGACAGGTGATCCAAATCAATTACGGTACCTGACATGCAATCAACATGAACATGGGGGGATACAAATAAAGCCCGCAGCAAGGACCTTCAGAGCCAGCAACCAGTAAATAATGATGATGGAAGGATATACATATACACGTGACTCATACTGTGCACACAATGTTAAGTTAAAAATCAAATCACTGGTAATAAAGAAGTGACATGAATATAAATATACAATATAGAAGACATTAGCCGCTTTCACACCAAGTACTTAGCCGGTACTTGTCCCCGGTACTTGTTCCCCCCGAACTCTTTAGTCCCTCGAACTGTCCCAGTAGATCGCGTTCTCTCCGGAATAAATCCCAGAGGGAGGATTAGGCAAATGAAGCCGCTGACGTCACTTCTTCTTCTTCTGCTTTGGGTTTACTGGCAGGCCGCAAACAACTCCACGGCGTCTACTGCCACCCGAAGTCCCGGAGTCCCCCGGAGTTGGGGACTGGCTTCAGTAGAAGCTGCTGGTTAGTGTCTTCCGAGTAAATCGCCAGAAACGCCGACTCCACCGCTCCCATGTTTTCTTTTTCTTTTGTGTTGCCATACATTAGTCTCTCTCCGTTGGTGTGCTGGGCTAATGCGAGCAAATAAAATGGCGGCTTCACAAAGCTTTCGGAGTTTTACCGGGCATGGTTTGCAATTCGCCCAGCCAATCAGAAATTGTTAGTGTGGCCGACACACCCACGAACCATTTCCTCCCCAGGAAAGTACTACCTCTCTAGCAGGGACTATCTGGGGGTAAAAAGGTTCGGGTGAACTAGGGACTAGGCCCAGATCCTTTTTGGTGTGAAACCAAATCTCGCCCCTATCGGCCTAGTTCGGGGGGAAAAGTTCTCCGGTGTGAAAGCGCCTATTATTAAGACTTCCTCATTAAATACATCCTCATTTAGCTATGAATTAATATTTTACTTAATACTTTATATTTTAAGTAATGATAAAGAATACTTTGAACTAAGAACTTATTATTATTGAACAGCTTAGTTCAATACTTGATTCTGATTGGTCGATTTGGACATCCCAGAGGTTGTTAAATTTCGATAATAAACTATGTACAGTAATATGCATCTGCAGAAAGATGTCCGGTAGATTACATGTCAGTAATGGACAACAAACATTTGTTGTCTCCTTAGCAATACAATTAATTCTAATTCAATAAAATCATTTTAATCAATATTGTGAGTCAAGTCGTTGGCGTATTTAGCTCCTTCATAGCCAGCAACCAGTAAATAAGGATGATTTAAGGATATAAATATACAATATAGAAGACATTATTAAAACTTCCTCTCATTAAATACATCCTCATTTAGCTATGACCTGATATTTTACTTAATATTTAATATTTTAAGTAATGATGAAGAATACTTTTAACTAATACAATTGTAAGTGGAATATTAATACACAGCTTAGTTGACTACTTGATTCTGATTGGTCGATTTGGACATCCCGGAGGTTGTTAATTTCCGATAACAAACTATGTCCAGTCATATCAATCTGCCGAAAGAAGTCCGGTAGATTTAACGTCAGTAATGGACAACAAACATTTGTTTTCTCCGTAGCAATACAATGAATTCAAAATTATTTTAATCAATATTGTGAGTTCAAGTCGTTGGTTTGTTTATCATGTAACTGGGTCTTGCTACACATAATCCCTTAGTTATCGTGACTGTAGTTGACCTCCATTCGCAGAAGTATATTTCCTTTATTAAAGGCGATATTTTAGACCATTAATAACACATTTTACTCTTTTCAAGGGTTTTGAAAGACTTTTGACGATTCGACCAAATGCAAGAATAATTTGGCCACTTTATAGGAAAATGAGCAAAATCCTATTATCAAACTGTCAGTAACAGAATGAAATATTAAAGTACACACGGCAGCTTCACATATTTAACTGATGCATTCAGGCTGAATTTTGGGATTCAAACTCCTGTCAAGAATTAAACGAAATTGAAATGTTAAACAAATTAATTTCTTACCTTGAGGCCTCAGTAGACTTAAGCACTTAATACTTTCTGATTAATATATTTTAAGAATGACAACTTCCAGTTATTGGAACTGGAAACTGGAACGTGACTACATTTCCTCAAGTGGAGGATTTTTCAGCAGCACGTGTGTTATTCTAGGTCAACGACTATTCGAGCTGTGTAGCACATGTCGAAAAATCTGACTGTTACATTTGGTTTTATCTCATCTTTTAGGGCATTATCTTCATGTTTGGCACTCTGATGTTCAAACTGAGCACATTTAGTTTCATATTTGGACGAAAGCACATTTAAATACAGTTAAAGTTACGTAAGTGATTCAATTAAGTGTGAGATATACATTTTACTTTGATAACAAAAACTGTTAAATTATTGTTTTATAGCACTATCACTTTGAACTAAACAAAATGTGTTGATGACATTGTTGTTGTGTATTATTTTGGCCATGAGTAAACTCTTATATGGTTAAAGCCAAAATGTATCTTTTGAAAAACTTGACAAACCTTCATAATGAGTTGATACAATCTGAATAATCACCATTTTTAAACCAGTTTTGTTGAAATGCATTTACTTGTGTGTCATGTGTGGAACCAAACTGAGTAAATGCAGTTTGCTCCCCCTAGGCTTCGCTATACGAAATAGAAACTCGTGTCACATGAGGATCTTATCGTAGTAAATGTGTGGAGATGAAGTGTTGGTGACCTACCTAGCCTCGTGGAAAATTACCTGAGGCAGATACAGGAAGTTGTCCGAGCTTTTTGCATGTTTCTTATCTGCAGAGCACCACTTCTCCAGAATCTCCTTCTGCGTCTCAATTTATTGTATTTTCCCGTAAAAGCCTTCCAGCAACAAAATAAAGATAGACCTTTATATTCTTCATGTTTTAAAGAGTCCTCTCCTGCTGATGTTCAGGTGCATATCAGTATGTAGTGTCTCTACTTTAAAGAGTCCTCTCCTGCTGATGTTCAGGTGTATATCAGTATGTAGTGTCTCTACTTTAAAGAGTCCTCTCCTCTGATGTTCAGGTGTATATCAGTATGTAGTGTCTCTACTTTAAAGAGTCCTCTCCTGCTGATGTTCAGGTGTATATCAGTATGTAGTGTCTCTACTTTAAAGAGTCCTCTCCTGCTGATGTTCAGGTGTATATCAGTATGTAGTGTCTCTACTTTAAAGAGTCCTCTCCTGCTGATGTTCAGGTGTATATCAGTATGTAGTGTCTCTACTTTAAAGAGTCCTCTCCTGCTGATGTTCAGGTGTATATCAGTATGTAGTGTCTCTACTTTAAAGAGTCCTCTCCTGCTGATGTGCAGGTGTGTATCAGTATGTAATGTCTCTACTTTAAAGAGTCCTCTCCTGCTGATGTTCAGGTGTATATCAGTATGTAGTGTCTCTACTTTAAAGAGTCCTCTTCTGCTGATGTCCAGGTGTATAGTGTCTCTACTGTGACATGTTTCCATGCTTTAATGTTCAAAAAGCTTTATTTTTCTCATACTGCCTGTGATGCAGCACCTATTTTCACCCTCTGTCTGAAACCACAGGGATGTTAGCCTTTGCAGCCCATTTACATGCACACAAATTGCCATAAGACACGACAGAAAAGGGAAAAACCCCAAGAGAAAATAGAGCCCCTTTATTAAGAAAGTGGATGAAGGGGGAAGAATGCACATTTCAGCTGTGCCTAAACAATATTTGTGTAACACACTTCAAAGCACACACCCACATTGTGTTGTTAAGATCTTTTTATTTTTTTGAATATTTTATTATAGTCAAGGGTAGATACCAAAACCAAAACCACAACCCTAATCCTGGGTTTTAAACTCAAAATCCCTGTATTTCTTGTATAATTCACTTTTAAACATTAACCTCAGTTTTCATCAACGCATCACATCTATACCTAAACAATCCCAGAAAAGTCAACCCAGTCTCACAGAAAACGTGAAATACCTGCATTGGTCCACAGGGCAAGATGTAGTATATTCACTAATAACCCTCTCAAAATGTGACATGGATAAAATAAATGGTCCTATTCATTTCTAATGACCGGTGTCCATGTCACCTGATCGCAAATTGTCCCAACGTGAGAAAAAAAACATGGCATTTTTAGTGGACAATCCTAAATTGTAGGATAGTTTGGCCATTAAAATCTATACCTAAACAATCCCAGTAAAGACTGTCATACACAAACTCATAACAATGTATATACTCTACCCTATATAAGCCACCGTCCCCTCTTGTTCATAACCCTCTCCAAGAAAAGCTAACTCCCCAGAATTTCACACACCGCCTCTAAAACCATCAGCCTCTCCACATCCAATCTCTCAGACATGAACCGCCACAGTCCTAACACTCATAACACCAAATGACACCGATCACCCCCTCAATCTGGACCTGACTTTACTGCCGTCTGGTCGGAGTTACAGGACTTTAAGATGAAGAAGCGCTCTCAGCAGTCTCTTTCTGTCACAGCAGCCCTGAACTCACCGCCTGATGACACTGATGTGATACTGGAGGGGCATGAATGTATTCATGAAGGTTTTATGTGTTTCAGTATCTGTCTGTATATCTATGTACTGGCTCTGAGAACAAATGCTCCTCTGGGACTACAAATCTTTATGTAATCTATTTGTTTTGGCATATTTTCATTTCAAGGCGTGTTGTTTCTTTCCCCAACATGATTTGGGAAAGTAAAAGTGAACTAGTAACAGATAAAATAAAACATGAAAAATCCAAATAGAAAATCCCAGATTCAATATGTAGTGTTTTTCGTACACAAGTCATTTTCTTGTGTAATTGAACACATAAGCTGCACACACACACACACACACACACACACACACACACACACACACACACACACACACACACACACACACACACACACACACATTAATGTATGTTAATGTGTGTGTGTGTGTGTGTGTGTGTGTGTGTGTACATGACATTGTGTGCCCCAACTCTGTGTCAACATATTGTATCTGTGTGTATACTTCTTTGTGTGTGTGTGTGTGTGTGTGTGTGTGTGTGTATGTGTGTGTGTTTGTGTGTGCATTTGCCCCACTAATTGAAAAGTGGCCCGGTTGTAAACAAGGGAGTAAAGAGCGAACATTTTTCACGTGGAACGGGGGCTCTACGCAGCGGGGGAAATGTGTGTGTGTGTGTGTGTGTGTGTGTGTGTGTAGCTCATTTGTTGTATTCTCAACTGATAGCTTTCTCTTCTGAAAAATACGCTTGCACCATGTGTGTGTGTGTGTGTGCATGCCATTGTGTGCCCCAACTCTGTGTCAACATACTGTATCTGCGTGTATACTTCTTTGTGTGTGTGTGTGTGTGCGTGCGTGCGTGCGTGTGTGTGTGTGCGTGTGTGTGCATTTGCCCCGCTAATTGAAAAAGTGGCCCGGTTGTAAACAAGGGAGTAAAGAGCGAACATTTTTCATGTGGAAAGGGGGCTCTACGCAGCGGGGGAAATGTGTGTGTGTGTGTGCGTGTGTGTGTGTGTGTGTGTATCCGTGTGTGTGTGTCCGTGTGTTTGGGGCCTGTCACCCTCAGATGGCAGTCACTTATCTCGGGTACTTGCATCATTGAGTCTCATGCTCTACACTCCTCTTTCTTTCTTTTTATTTATTTGCCCTTCTTCCTCTACGTGTCTAATCTCTGCTTTATCTGGTATCCTAAGTGGTGCAGGAATGAGTCCTAAACCCTGAAATGAGTCAGCATTTCCTATTATGTGATTGTGTTTTTGGGTAGAACCCTGAAATTAGATACATTACCTGTCAACCATTGGAGATAAATGACGATGTTTATTAGGACATACCCCTCAAGTATTGTTCTCAGCACATTAACAGGAAGTGCATCCAGATGGCAGAAGTGAACAGATTGAAAACCTCCAAATGTGACTGAGACATCAACTCCATTCAGGCTTAGCTGTTAAAAAGCTCCGTGGGGTATCTTTAATGAAGTCTGCAGCCAAAGCAGCAGCACGGCGAGTCTATATTTAGTCTGCAGATCTTTTACTGTTCTCACCTCTGCCGCTACACGAGAACATGTAGCACATTCAATTTCCATCTTAAATGTTTAACCTTTCATGATGAAGATAATGAGAACATGATGCTCCAGGGCCTCCGTCTAATGCTATTTATATGTGGTTTGTGTTTGTCTGCACTTTTCTTTTTGATATGTTGAAGTGTTTTAAGTCATATACTAGAATACCACAAATAAATTAATCTTATTTATTGTAGTGCAGTGCCTTTTGGTGGTTTTTTTTTAACACCAATACACTTTTTTTCTGATCTATTTGTTAACACGATGTCAGTTGGAGTCTTTAAGTCTCTTGTATTCATTGATTTATGTTGTCAATCAATTCAGTCATATCGTTTTACATCCCTTTTTTATTCTTTACACACCTTATCCCATGCATTCTCTCAAATATAGAAATGTAGGGACGGCAGTAAGCTGAATGCTCGTCACAACGACAACATGCTCACGATTAACATCCCCATGTTTAGCTGTCAATTACCATGATCATTATCTTAGTTTAGCATAGTAGCAAACGGAAATGTGCCAAATAACATTCACTACAAAGTAATGAACAAACAGAAAATGGAGCTGCAAACTGTAAGCAAGTAACTCAAATACTGAAGTCATTTAAGTGGCCTTATTATGCTTTTTGGGGTTTTCCCTTCCTTCGGTTTTTGTGCTTAAAACAGACCAAAACGCCTCGATTGGACTCATCTGTTTACTTACGAAACTTAGTGCATCACGATGGAACACTTCTATCGGGGACTTTCAAGAACTGCAAACAATTTGAAATGTGTTATGATTCTTTATTACAAAACCAAAAACCTAATCTTAGTGCAATATCAAAGTCATTACAACTCATCCTCTGGACCCAGTAGTTCCAAACTTTTAATCTCAATCAGATCCAATCAGATTTTGAAATCCCATTGTTTGTGATCCAGGATCAGACAACTCGGCCGGATTTTGTCCCGGTATTTCAAAGCAATTCAGGATAGGATCACCCTGATCTAGATTCAGACTTTTCAAGATTACTAGATCCCATAATATCAGTGCTTCAATCCTACCGATCTCCATCTAGTGGATATGAAAAATAATACAAGGAAGACAAGAGACCACATTGCAGAGACATCTATTGTCCGCAATTACTTTTGAAAGGTGATGACAGATGATGGACTTTTTTTTTGTTGAAGATATTTTTTCTTTAATCTAAATTACATTTGTGCTTGACAATCTTTGTTGTGATACTTTTATGAGCATAAACATTTATGTCATCAACATTTGGTTGAAAACAAAATAGGCCACCACAAACGTGACCAAAAAATGAAAAATAAAATTGATTTGCCATGAAGGCTAACGTTTTTTTTTATTATTTCAGTTAACAAACTTTGCCATCTTATTTATATTGAAACATTTTTAAATAAATTGTACAGTACATTTTGCTCTGGTAATCCACTGGAAATCCACCCCTCTGGTGGGATCAAGATAATCCAGTTTTTTGGGATCAAACTGATCCCAATCCTGTGTTGTCGGTTTGAACTAACCGTTTTGAAGATTTGATCCAGATTAAAGCTTGGATTTGATTTCCTGATCCGATCGGATATCAAAGTGATCCTAATCCTGTTTTTTGGTTTTGAACTACCCAAAATCCAAATCTGATCGATCAGATTTGGATTACAAGTTTTGAACTACTGGCCCAGAGGACTATACAGAAATCTTTATAATCCAACTGTAGCATAATCTGTCAATCAACTCTAGCTTCACTTTAACACTACTTCATATCTCTGCAGAACAACTGTCAGATTCTATAAAACGACATCCCACCCACTGCCCTCTGATATTATAAATACTGCAACTGAGAGGTAATTATGTTTTAACTTAATGGTGGTAGGCTGGACACTTTTTTACAGCTCTGATAACTGACAACTCAATTAAAATATTTCAACGAAACACTTGAAATGAAGACGCTTCACAGCGGGGGGATGACAGTAATGAAGGGGAAACTTTGTAGGTCAGTCTACTTTATTCAGTTGAAGAAGAAGGGAACATTTATATTTAAGCCTTTCAGAAAAGTATTCGTTAAGCGTTAAGGTCTTATTTAACTTTGATAATAGTTTACATTCAGATAAATGCTTCCTTAAGATTAAGTAACAAGCTGTGTGTGTGTGTGTGTGTGTGTGTGTGTGTGTCAACAACATAATTCAATTATCCATAGTTTTTCTTTTCTACACTTTTTTACAGCAAGCAATCCCAACTAATCATTTTAAAATGAAAAAAAACAATAATTTAACGTGTAAAAAATGCATGATTAATAAAAAGAAAGAATCCAAGTAATTAATTTACAGAGTTAGAGCTGAATATAGACACTGTTAGACAAACATAATGACATGTTAAATAAAAATGCTGTAGTTTCTGGAAATTAAAGGTTAAAACAAAGGTCACACGGTAAATTATTTCTTAAAAACACAACAGGTTCCTTTCACAGACACTGAGTGTGTTGATAGAGGAAGCTGGGTGTGTTTCATGTGTGTGTCTGGTTGTGGTGTGTGTGTGTGTGTGTGTGTGTGTGTCAGATGGTGCATTTATCCGTGTTAGTGTTTGTCAGCGCACGAATGTTTGTGTTGCCACAGAAAGCAATTTAAATGGAGATCCCCCCTCCCCTCCCTTTAGAAACACAGAACAAAAGATCTGGCTACAAAATGAATGCAATCACAATTTCTTCCCTCCTTCCCTCCCTCTCACACTCCCCCCTTTATTTGTAATATTTTTTGTTATCTCTTTTTCTTCCTGCAGTCATATATTTAGATGTATGACTCTGCAGAGATCCATACTCATATGAATACGAGCTGGTGTGAAATATGAGCTTCTCTAAAGTTTTTCTTCAAGTACAAGGAAGACATTTCATCGGGGAGCTTGCAGAGAGTACAGGTGTGTGAGAAGTGTGTGTGTGTGTGTGTGTGTGTGTGTGTGTGTTGTGTGTGTGTGTGTGCAGCAGTTGGGTATACAGAGTGACAGTATAAGAGAGAGGCAGAGATGAGGGGAGAAGAGAGCAGTTTCTCCCTCGCCTGCCAGAGGAAAAGAGTCACATCTCCCTCTTTATTGCATTGTGTCTGTGTGTGTGTGTGTGTGTGTGTGTGTGTGTGTGTGCGTGTGTGCGTGTGTGTGTGTGATTGCTAGTATTGCAACAACTCAGACGAAGTGATTGAGGCAGAACTGACTGCAGTAATCTGTTAAAAGCAGCACATCTCTTGTTTCCCTGCAGCGTGCGAACAAACTGCAACATGTGACACACATTAACACTTAAAGACAAAGAAACACACAAAAACACTTTAGATTCTTAATTGTTTTATATATATATATGTTTTATATATATGTTTTATATATATGCCAAGCATCAATTTACCTGAATCTGAGTTTACTAAAATGTTGTAAATGTATTTAGATGAGGGTTCAGCTGTTTTAAGTGAGACATTAACAGCACTTCCGGTGCATCCAGAGAGAAAATACTGATTAAAAGGTGGAATATATTACAGCCAGTTTCTTTGTTCGATAAAGCCACACAGGAAAGGGTATCATTGATGTGTGTGTGACGCTTTGAGTATCAATAGTTTGAATATATTTCTCTGTTGCGGTAGTAACACAAGAGACTAAATATTT
Organism: Dissostichus eleginoides; assembly: GCA_031216635.1. NCBI lineage: Eukaryota > Metazoa > Chordata > Actinopteri > Perciformes > Nototheniidae > Dissostichus > Dissostichus eleginoides. The sequence continues at coordinate 27,049,608 of CM062278.1, forward strand.
GAAAATTATGGTAGTGCCTTTTTCTTTGTATACCTGATATAATAAATGTTACCTGATACAATGAACGCTGCATGAGCCACAGTGTTTAAAGCAGGTCCTTTACCAGTTAAGTTTGGGCATCTGTCTGTTTGTGGACAGATGTGTCTCTCTTGTTGCTAACATTGCTCTGAATGGCCGCCTTGCAGACAGTAACGGAGGAGTTGGGAGAGTTCATTATTTCAGATATTGTTCACAGCTCAGCATACGACACTGTCACATTTTCTATTTCTATCCATACATCACATTTCAGCTCCGGATCACATGGCCTGGAGAAGTTCTGTGATTACAGCTCCACGGTGCGAGGCGTCGCTGAGGGCAGTGAGGAGGAGGTCTGAAGCAGAAGAAGAGAACAGGAAGACAGACGGCGACTCGCTGAAATATGAAACCTGAAAACACAAGATGCTAGACGGTTGTTCCTCGCGGGGTCAAGTTATTCCAGCTATCTGTTTCACCAGACACCCACAGGGCTCAGAGGCAGAGTCTGAGAACTGGAAGTATATATATTTATACATAGAAAGAGACAGGAGCACTTTTTTCAAGACTCATATCGCTCTGATAGGAGGAAACTGATGTCTTGAAAGCTCCTCAAAGTTTTACATTTTTTCACCCAAATCACATCCGCCTCTGACGTCACTGGTTGCGATGGAGTTATGCAACAAATGCAACCAGTTAAGATTACATGCAGTCTTAGAGAGTAATAGTCTACTAGACTCCTGGTACTAGGATGGGTTAAAAGCAGAGAACAAATGTCACTGTGAAAATAATAATAATAATTCATTTATTTTATATAGGCGCCTTTCAAGGCTCTCAAGGTCGCCGTACAAAGACACAAAAAACAAGATACACAATACATAACACCAGCATAAGAAACATAAACAAGACAATGCAGTCTGTGCTGTGTGCTCTGCATGTGTGACCATTAAAGAGGGTTTCATCCCTCCCAATATATAAAAGATGACATGTAACGGGGTTACAGTACGTAAACAGGGTGCAAAATGAAGGCTACAGTATTTCCGTAGTTACATTAAAAATAATACGCAATGAGATAACTGTTACTTGTCTAAAATATTGTGGATTACTAACAGGATTACTGAAACCTGAAAAGATCCCACAGTGTTTGTTGTAAAAGGATCAGATGTTATCTCTTCTCTGTAAGCTGTTCTGTTCTGTTCTCTAATACTTTCAGTGTGAATCTATACGCCTGAATCTGCTTTATGGTTTTCACTTTCTTTGCTTCATTTGTTCTGTTTTTAATTCAGCAGGTGAACCTTGAACCTTGATAAAATAGTGTGTGAGCTTAACTGTGTGCATTCAACTAAAACCGAGCATTTTCTGTGACCTCATATTTTATTTCTGCTTTTTTAAACTGTAGTATGTTCTCATGTGTTGGTGAATAGGATACTGCTTGAAAATGCTTCAATGAAACCTATAAATGATTTTTTATCTTAAATATCTTGGTTTCTTCTTTTCTGAGGTTGCATTGTTCTGTTGTCTAACATAACACACTTAAGTAGAACACATCTTATAGATTTGTCTTCCAAAATTCTTACTGCTGTAAGGAAACCAGTTCATCCGAATCTTCAAACTATCTGTTTTCACAAAGTTTACCACAACTAAGGATACCATTTTGTGGAGTTACATTTCCTGAGGATTACACTTGATCTGAAACAGAATGAATGTGTCTGTCCATCTCTCTCACTCTTTGTCTTCTTCTTCTCATCTCACCCTCACATTTTGCGTCTTTTTAAAGGTTACTTTCTCTTTGGTTAGCTTCTGTTTTCCGTCTCCCTCCTCTCCCTCGTCCTCTCACATCCCTCATTCATCTCTCGTTTGAGTCAGTATGCGTGCGAGATAACCTGTCTGAGGTGCTATTGAGGTTAATGAGGGGCGACAGCATCAGGCTCCAGATCCCTTTAATAAACCCTGTCAGCTCCACCCGCCTGGTGCATGCCAATGAGTTACCCAAACGTATCTCTGCGTGTGTGTTGGCGGAGAACGAAAATAAAGTCTGTATAAAGGAAATGAGGCTCCGGTTGAAAAAAAAACGAACTGACTGAGGTGAAGAAAATGTCTTTTGATGAGTTTGTTATCAGGGACAGAAGATCAAAGTTAGGGGCAGAAATTACTGGGAACAAAAACTGTAACAATTGACTTGTAACAAAAGTCAATGCATTAATAAGTACAATATATGTTTGATGCAGAACTGGTATTGAGAAATCTGGAAAAGATTGATAAACAACCCTACATTTTTACATTCAAAGTGGTTGACTTTGTAGGAAATTGTGCTTCGTCTTAATCAGGACATATTCTGCTCATAACCAGGTTCATATCAGTATTTAGTTTCTCTTCTGGGACATGTCTCCATGCTTTAATGTTCAAAAAGCTCTTCATTTTTATCATACTGCCTGTGCTGCAGCACCTCTTTTCACCCTCTGTCTGAAACCAGAGCCCAGTCTGCTCTGATTAGTCAGCTGGCCGGCTCTGTTGTGATTGGTCAGCCGCTAAGAGATGTCCCGCCCCTTAGCCTATACTAAGGTTTCCTTCAAAGCCATATCCTTATGAATTTGTAGATACATTTTCACCAACTGGGGTTCCCTCTTTTTTACCATCGGGTGTGTATCCCATTTTCTACTTTTGCAAACTTGCAGGCAAGAGCTGTCATTTTAAATTTGGCATTTCTCTCAAAGCGTGAGAGTACACTGAAAGTAAGCCGCATTAATGAAACAGCAAGGCCAGCAAATGCAAAACAACACAAAATGCAAGTCAGGACGCAAGCTGACAAAGAAGTGGATCTGCTCTGATATTAATTGCGCTACAACTACACTGGTCCCCATGGAATACTTTTTAATTTAGGTTGGACTAAGAAAAGAAGTGTTTGAGATGATTTATGTTGTTTTTCTGATTAGTCCTCGCTGATGTCAGTCCTGCTGAAGTCCTATTTCCAAAATGTCTTAGTGAAAATACAGGAATTTCCTTTCAAGAGAGAGAACGAAACAAAGTAAGACAAGCGGAAAACAGAGAGCAGATTGAGACGTGAATAGAAGTTGGATGTATAGAAATTTAAGGTGACACTGCCGATTAGAGGGTTCTGCAACCTGACGTCTGTGTCTGTACTGCTTAGCTAGGTCAACACCCCACCCCCCCACACACACACACACACACACACACACACATCCTCTGTATGAAGCCAATCACAGCGTACAACACATGCTGTAAAAGCACAAAATCTAATGGTCACACACACACACACACACACACACACACACACACACACACACACACACACACACACACAGACAGGGGTCGTGTCTCGTTAGCTTCATTAGCCAAGGTACTGTCTCTTTTCTATTTCTTACTGCTCATACTGACACACACACACACACACACACACACACACACACACACTGTATGTCTCCACCATTAACTCAAGCCAAGTGACGCTAACTGTGTCTCGGCTTGTTAGCTTCTTAGCCCGTTGACACACACACACAAACACCTGCACACCTGTCCATGTACATTCAAAACACGGACACACACACACACACACACACACAACAAACACACACACACACAGACACACACACACACACACACACACACACACACACACACACACACACACACACACACACACACACACACACACACACACACACACACACACACACACACACACACACACACACACAGTCTCCGTCTCTATGTCTCATCTTGTTAGCTTTGTTAGCGCGGCTAATTGACAGTTCATTACCAATATTTAATAAACAGGTGCTAATTAATGGAAAAACTTCCTTTAACAGCTTAGTTGGAATCGGGTCTAAGATACACGTTGATGGTTTAGAAGAAAGAATCATTGAATTCAATTGTTCAAGGTTTATGGCTGAAAAGCATTCTAATTTACTATCTAGTGTAATATTAGAACTTACGTTTCCGGGAGCTGTTGGTAACACTATACTGGTCGAAGGCAAGAGGTCATTAATTTTGTTTCTAAGAGTAACAATTTTATCGTTAAAAAAGCACATAAAATCATTACTACTGAGTGCTATGGGAATAGAAGGCTCAGTAGAGCTGTGGCTCTCTGTCAGCCTGGCTACAGTGCTGAAAAGAAATCTTGCATTATTCTTATTCTCATCTATTAATGAAGAGTAGTAAGCTGCTCTCGCTTTACGCAGTGCTTTCTTATATTCACTGAGAGTAATATGCCAAATTAAACGAGATTCTTCGAGTTTAGTGGAACGCCATATCCTTTCAAGTTGTCTCGACTTTTGCTTTATTTTGCGAGTTTCGGCATTATGCCATGGAGCTAGTCTATGTTGTTTTATTTTCTTCTTTTTCAAAGGAGCAACAGAGTCTAATTTTATTCGCAGCGCATCTGTAGCACTATCAACAACATGATCAATTTGGGGTGGTGTACATTTTGTATAAGTTTCCTCCCTTACATGCAGACAAGCTATCGAGTTAAGTATTGGTGGAATCTCTTCTTTAAATTTGGCTATAGCACTAACAGATAGGTTTCTGCTGCAGGAACTTTTGACTAATGGTTTGTAGTCTAGTAACAGTACTTCAAAAGTTACTAAGAAATGGTCGGATAAAGCAGGATTATGCGGTTCGACTAATAGTTGCTCAATTTCAATACCATAAGTCAGAACAAGGTCGAGAGTGTGATTATAGAGTGGGTTGGTTTATTTACACTCTGACGGAAACCAATAGAGTCTAATATAGAGTTAAATGCAACAGTAAGGCTATTTTTATCATCGTCAACATGAATATTAAAGTCACCTACGATAATTACTTTATCTGTTTTAAGAACCAAAGTTGATAAAAACTCAGAGAATTCTGTTAAGAATTCTGAATAAGGACCTGGTGCACGGTACACTGTAACAAATACGATTGGATGCAAAGTTTTCCAGGTCGGATGCGTAAGACTAAAAACAAGACTTTCAAAGGAGGTATAATTTAATTTTGGTTTAGTATTGATAAGTAAATTTGAGTCAAAGATGGCTGCAACTCCACCTCCTCGGCCTGTGCCTCGAGCAATATGAGTATTGATATGGCTGGGTGGAGTGGCTTCATTTATGCTGACATATTCTTCATGTCTCAACCAAGTTTCAGTGAGACAGCAAATATCAATATTATAATCTGATATTAAATCATTTACCAATATTGCTTTAGATGCTAGAGATCTTATATTTAAGAGACCACATTAATCTTCCTGTTTTGTTGCACTGTAGTAGTTGTTACATTTACTTTTATTAGGTTATTATGTATGACACCTCTATTAGGCTTCATCTTAAATTGTCCTTGGGCAGACACACACACCGTTAATATTGGGTATTTTATTGGGTTCGGGATTCCTATGGATGACTGCCCAGGAGAGAGCGCAGAGAAGCGTGTAAGACTGCGACTCCGCCTCCTGGTCTCAACTCCAGTTTGTCATGGATTAAGTCCACAAATCCCTGAAATGTTTGCCGAAATGAGATGTGCACCTTCCAAAGTAGGATGAATGCCGTCTCTCTTAATCAGACCAGGTTTTCCCCAGAAGGCTGTCCAATTATTTACGAAGCCCACATCGTTTGCTGGGCACCACCAAGACAACCAGCGCTGAAATGATGATATGCGGCTATACATGTCGTCATTGATCAGATTGGGGAGGGGACCAGAGAAAATTACGGTGTCCGACATTGTTTTAGCATATCTACACACCGACGCCACATTAAGTTTAGTGCATTCTGATTGGCGTAAACGAACATCATTACCACCGACGTGAATAACAATCCTACTGTATTTACGTTTATTTTTAGCCAGCAGTTTAAGATGCGCCTCAACGTCGCCCGCTCTGGCCCCCGGAATGCATGTGACTGTGGAGGCTTTGGTCTCTAAATTCACGTATCTCATAATAGAGCTACCAATAACCAGAGTTGACTCCTCAGCGGGTGCCTCGCTGAGTGGGGAAAATTTGTTAGATACGTGAACGGGTTGGTGGGGACCTGTGGGTCTCCTGTAATGCCTCTTCTGAACAGTCACCCAGTCTCCCTGCTGCTCGGGAGTTGTCGGGGGACGGCTAGTAGGAGCTACCTCTTGCCGGTCCGCACCGACTAACATGGGCTTTACTGTAGCTGAGTTACTTTCTAAAATGCGGAGCCGGGCTTCTATGGCTATGATTCCCGCCTCCAACCTAACAACTATACTACATTTAACACATGTATCGGTACCAGTAAAGGAGGTAGGGAAGTAACCAAACATGAGACAGGTAGAGCAGGAAATAGCACCCGAGGGTGGGGAAGGAGCCATGGCTAGCTATCAAGCTAAAGTAGCTACCGTTAGTAAACCCGAAAAGAGTGTAGGCAACTGTGGAGTTACAGTCGCTAAGAGAAGGAGAGTTGTGGGTGCTTAAGCTGTAGTAACGTGTGATTACAACGTCAGGCAGTTGCCGTGATCAAGAGTTTTAAAACGATCGATTAAGTTAAGATATAAGCTATCAGCAGCAGAACAGGCACACAGGATACCCAGAGGTGACAACCGGAAGTTACAACACGCTTACCGCAACAGTGAGGGTCCGTGTAGGGTCCGTGATTATGACCTACTCAATAACTCAGCTCAGAGTATGCTTTGCGACGTGCATGTCCCCTCGCTCTGAGTGTTCTCTTGAGGTGTCTTTCACTTATGTGAAACCCGTGCCTATTGCCAAGCACTGATGTTATATCTTTATATTTTAGGCCAAGCTCAAAGTAAAAATCGATCAACCGCGAAGGGGTTTTGCGAGATCTCGCGAGATCTCGCGAAGGGGTTTGCGAGATCTCGCGAAGGGGTTTTGCGAGATCTCGCGAAGGGGTTTTGCGAGATCTCGCGAAGGGGTTTTGCGAGATCTCGCGAGATCTTTTGCGAGATCTCGCGAAGGGGTTTTGCGAGATCTCGCGAAGGGGTTTTGCGAGATCTCGCGAGATCTCGCGAAGGGGTTTTGCGAGATCTCGCGAAGGGGTTTTGCGAGATCTCGCGAAGGGGTTTTGCGAGATCTCGCGAGATTTTTGCGAGATCTCGCGAAGGGGTTTTGCGAATCTCGCGAGATCTTTGCGAGATCTCGCGAAGGGGTTTTGCGAGATCTCGCGAAGGGGTTTTGCGAGATCTCGCGAGATTTTGCGAGATCTCGCGAAGGGGTTTTGCGAGATCTCGCGAAGGGGTTTTGCGAGATCTCGCGAGATCTCGCGAAGGGGTTTTGCGAGATCTCGCGAAGGGGTTTTGCGAGATCTCGCGAGATCTCGCGAAGGGGTTTTGCGAGATCTCGCGAGATCTCGCGAAGGGGTTTTGCGAGATCTCGCGAATTTTGCGAGATCTCGCGAAGGGGTTTTGCGAGATCTCGCGAAGGGGTTTTGCGAGATCTCGCGAGATTTTGCGAGATCTCGCGAAGGGGTTTTGCGAAATCTCGCGAGATTTTGCGAGATCTCGCGAAGGGGTTTTGCGAGATCTCGCGAAGGGTTTTGCGAGATCTCGCGAGATTTTGCGAGATCTCGCGAAGGGGTTTTGCGAGATCTCGCGAAGGGGTTTTGCGAGATCTCGCGAGATCTCGCGAAGGGGTTTTGCGAGATCTCGCGAAGGGGTTTTGCGAGATCTCGCGAAGATTTTGCGAGATCTCGCGAAGGGGTTTTGCGAGATCTCGCGAGATCTCGCGAAGGGGTTTTGCGAGATCTCGCGAGATCTCGCGAAGGGGTTTTGCGAGATCTCGCGAAGGGGTTTTGCGAGATCTCGCGAGATTTTTGCGAGATCTCGCGAAGGGGTTTTGCGAGATCTCGCGAGATTTTGCGAGATCTCGCGAAGGGGTTTTGCGAGATCTCGCGAGATTTTGCGAGATCTCGCGAAGGGGTTTTGCGAGATCTCGCGAAGGGGTTTTGCGAGATCTCGCGAGATTTTGCGAGATCTCGCGAAGGGGTTTTGCGAGATCTCGCGAAGGGGTTTTGCGAGATCTCGCGAGATCTCGCGAAGGGGTTTTGCGAGATCTCGCGAAGGGGTTTTGCGAGATCTCGCGAGATCTCGCGAAGGGGTTTTGCGAGATCTCGCGAGATCTCGCGAAGGGGTTTTGCGAGATCTCGCGAGATTTTGCGAGATCTCGCGAAGGGGTTTTGCGAGATCTCGCGAAGGGGTTTTGCGAGATCTCGCGAGATTTTGCGAGATCTCGCGAAGGGGTTTTGCGAGATCTCGCGAGATTTTGCGAGATCTCGCGAAGGGGTTTTGCGAGATCTCGCGAAGGGGTTTTGCGAGATCTCGCGAGATTTTGCGAGATCTCGCGAAGGGGTTTTGCGAGATCTCGCGAAGGGGTTTTGCGAGATCTCGCGAGATCTCGCGAAGGGGTTTTGCGAGATCTCGCGAAGGGGTTTTGCGAGATCTCGCGAGATTTTGCGAGATCTCGCGAAGGGGTTTTGCGAGATCTCGCGAAGGGGTTTTGCGAGATCTCGCGAGATCTCGCGAAGGGGTTTTGCGAGATCTCGCGAAGGGGTTTTGCGAGATCTCGCGAAGGGGTTTTGCGAGATCTCGCGAGATCTCGCGAGATCTCGCGAAGGGGTTTTGCGAGATCTCGCGAAGGGGTTTTGCGAGATCTCGCGAGATTTTGCGAGATCTCGCGAAGGGGTTTTGCGAGATCTCGCGAGATTTTGCGAGATCTCGCGAAGGGGTTTTGCGAGATCTCGCGAAGGGTTTTGCGAGATCTCGCGAGATTTTGCGAGATCTCGCGAAGGGGTTTTGCGAGATCTCGCGAAGGGGTTTTGCGAGATCTCGCGAGATCTCGCGAGATTTTGCGAGATCTCGCGAAGGGGTTTTTGCGAGATCTCGCGAAGGGGTTTTGCGAGATCTCGCGAGATTTTGCGAGATCTCGCGAAGGGGTTTTGCGAAATCTCGCGAGATTTTGCGAGATCTCGCGAAGGGGTTTTGCGAAATCTCGCGAGATTTTGCGAGATCTCGCGAAGGGGTTTTGCGAGATCTCGCGAAGGGGTTTTGCGAGATCTCGCGAGATTTTGCGAGATCTCGCGAAGGGGTTTTGCGAGATCTCGCGAGATTTTGCGAGATCTCGCGAAGGGGTTTTTGCGAGATCTCGCGAAGGGGTTTTGCGAGATCTCGCGAGATTTTGCGAGATCTCGCGAAGGGGTTTTGCGAGATCTCGCGAAGGGGTTTTTGCGAGATCTCGCGAGATTTTGCGAGATCTCGAAGGGTTTTTGCGAGATCTCGCGAGATCTCGCGAAGGGGTTTTTGCGAGATCTCGCGAGATCTCGCGAAGGTTTTTTGCGAGATCTCGAGATTTTGCGAGATCTCGCGAAGGGGTTTTGCGAGATCTCGCGAAGGGGTTTTGCGAGATCTCGCGAGATCTCGCGAAGGGGTTTCTCTCGCGAGATTTTGCGAGATCTCGCGAAGGGTTTTGCGAGATCTCGCGAGATTTTGCGAGATCTCGCGAAGGGGTTTTGCGAGATCTCGCGAAGGGTTTTTGCGAGATCTCGCGAGATTTTGCGAGATCTCGCGAAGGGGTTTTTGCGAGATCTCGCGAATTTTGCGAGATCTCGCGAAGGGGTTTTGCGAGATCTCGCGAGATTTTTGCGAGATCTCTTGAAGGGGTTTTGCGAGATCTCGCGAAGGGTTTGCGAGATCTCGCGAGATCTCTTGAAGGGTTTTGCGAGATCTCGCGAAGGGGTTTTGCGAGATCTCGCGAGATCTCGCGAAGGGGTTTTGCGAGATCTCGCGAAGGGGTTTTGCGAGATCTCGCGAAGGGGTTTTGCGAGATCTCGCGAAGGGGTTTTGCGAGATCTCGCGAGATTTTGCGAGATCTCGCGAAGGGGTTTTGCGAGATCTCGCGAAGGGGTTTTGCGAGATCTCGCGAGATTTTGCGAGATCTCGCGAAGGGGTTTTGCGAGATCTCGCGAAGGGGTTTTGCGAGATCTCGCGAAGGTTTTGCGAGATCTCGCGAAGGGGTTTTGCGAGATCTCGCGAAGGGTTTTGCGAGATCTCGCGAGATTTTGCGAGATCTCGCGAAGGGGTTTTGCGAATCTCGCGAGATTTTGCGAGATCTCGCGAAGGGGTTTTGCGAGATCTCGCGAAGGGGTTTTGCGAGATCTCGCGAGATCTCGCGAAGGGGTTTTGCGAGATCTCGCGAGATTTTGCGAGATCTCGCGAAGGGGTTTTGCGAGATCTCGCGAAGGGGTTTTGCGAGATCTCGCGAGATTTTGCGAAGGGTTTTGCGAGATCTCGCGAAGGGGTTTTGCGAGATCTCGCGAGATTTTGCGAAGGGGTTTTGCGAGATCTCGCGAAGGGGTTTTGCGAGATCTCGCGAAGGGGTTTTGCGAGATCTCGCGAGATCTCGCGAAGGGGTTTTCTCGCGAGATTTTGCGAGATCTCGCGAAGGGTTTTGCGAGATCTCGCGAGATTTTTGCGAGATCTCGCGAAGGGGTTTTGCGAGATCTCGCGAAGGGGTTTTGCGAGATCTCGCGAAGGGGTTTTGCGAGATCTCGCGAAGGGGTTTTGCGAGATCTCGCGAGATCTCGCGAAGGGGTTTTGCGAGATCTCGCGAAGGGGTTTTGCGAGATCTCGCGCGATTTGCGAGATCTCGCGAAGGGGTTTTGCGAGATCTCGCGAAGGGGTTTTGCGAGATCTCGCGAAGGGGTTTTGCGAGATCTCGCGAGATCTCGCGAAGGGGTTTCTCGCGAGATTTTGCGAGATCTCGCGAAGGGGTTTTGCGAGATCTCGCGAGATTTTGCGAGATCTCGCGAAGGGGTTTTGCGAGATCTCGCGAAGGGGTTTTGCGAGATCTCGCGAGATTTTGCGAGATCTCGCGAAGGGGTTTTGCGAAATCTCGCGAGATTTTGCGAGATCTCGCGAGATTGCGAGATCTCGCGAAGGGGTTTTTGCGAGATCTCGCGAAGGGGTTTTGCGAGATCTCGCGAAGGGGTTTTGCGAGATCTCGCGAAGGGGTTTTGCGAGATCTCGCGAAGGGGTTTTGCGAGATCTCGCGAAGGGGTTTTGCGAAATCTCGCGAGATTTTGCGAGATCTCGCGAAGGGGTTTTGCGAGATCTCGCGAAGGGTTTTGCGGGATCTCGCGAGTTTTGCGAGATCTCGCGAAGGGGTTTTGCGAGATCTCGCGAAAGGGTTTTGCGAGATCTCGCGAGATCTCGCGAAGGGGTTTTGCGAGATCTCGCGAAGGGGTTTTGCGAGATCTCGCGAAGGGGTTTTGCGAGATCTCGCGAGATCTCGCGAAGGGGTTTTCCGAGATTTTGCGAGATCTCGCGAAGGGGTTTTGCGAGATCTCGCGAGATTTTGCGAGATCTCGCGAAGGGGTTTTGCGAGATCTCGCGAAGGGGTTTTGCGAGATCTCGCGAGATTTTGCGAGATCTAGCGAAGGGGTTTTGCGAGATCTCGCGAGATTTTGCGAGATCTCGCGAAGGGGTTTTGCGAGATCTCGCGAAGGGGTTTTGCGAGATCTCGCGAGATTTTGCGAGATCTCGCGAAGGGGTTTTTGCGAGATCTCGCGAGATCTCGCGAAGGGTTTTGCGAGATCTCGCGAAGGGGTTTTGCGAGATCTCGCGAGATTTTGCGAGATCTCGCGAAGGGGTTTTGCGAGATCTCGCGAAGGGGTTTTGCGAGATCTCGCGAGATCTCGCTTAGGGGTTTTGCGAGATCTCGCGAAGGGGTTTTGCGAGATCTCGCGAGATTTTGCGAGATCTCGCGAAGGGGTTTTGCGAGATCTCGCGAAGGGGTTTTGCGAGATCTCGCGAGATTTTTGCGAAGGGGTTTTGCGAGATCTCGCGAAGGGGTTTTGAGAGATTTTGCGAGATCTCGCGAAGGGGTTTTGCGAGATCTCGCGAGATTTTGCGAGATCTCGCGAAGGGGTTTTGCGAGATCTCGCGAAGGGGTTTTGCGAGATCTCGCGAGATTTTGCGAGATCTCGCGAAGGGGTTTTGCGAGATCTCGCGAAGGGGTTTTTGCGAGATCTCGCGAGATCTCGCGAGATTTTGCGAGATCTTGCGAAGGGGTTTTGCGAGATCTCGCGAAGGGGTTTTGCGAGATCTCGCGAGATTTTGCGAGATCTCGCGAAGGGGTTTTGCGAAATCTCGCGAGATTTTGCGAGATCTCGCGAAGGGGTTTTGCGAGATCTTGCGAAGGGGTTTTGCGAGATCTCGCGAGATTTTGCGAGATCTCGCGAAGGGGTTTTGCGAGATCTCGCGAGATTTTGCGAGATCTCGCGAAGGGGTTTTGCGAGATCTCGCGAAGGGGTTTTGCGAGATCTCGCGAGATTTTGCGAGATCTCGCGAAGGGGTTTCTCGCGAGATTTTGCGAGATCTCGCTAAGGGGTTTTGCGAGATCTCGCGAGATTTTGCGAGATCTCGCGAAGGGGTTTTGCGAGATCTCGCGAAGGGGTTTTGCGAGATCTCGCGAGATCTCGCTAAGGGGTTTTGCGAGATCTCGCGAAGGGGTTTTGCGAGATCTCGCGAGATCTCGCGAAGGGGTTTTGCGAGATCTCGCGAGATCTCGCGAAGGGGTTTTGCGAGATCTCGCGAAGGGGTTTTGCGAGATCTCGCGAAGGGGTTTTGCGAGATCTCGCGAAGGGGTTTTGCGAGATCTCGCGAGATCTCGCGAAGGTTTTTTGCGAGATCTCGCGAAGGGGTTTTTGCGAGATCTCGCGAAGGGGTTTTGCGAGATCTCGCGAGATTTTGCGAGATCTCGCGAAGGGGTTTTGCGAGATCTCGCGAAGGGGTTTTGCGAGATCTCGCGAGATCTCGCGAAGGGTTTTGCGAGATCTCACGAAGGGGTTTTGCGAGATCTCGCGAGATCTCGCGAAAGGGTTTTGCGAGATCTCGCGAAGGGGTTTGCGAAATCTCGCGAGATTTTGCGAGATCTCACGAAGGGGTTTGCGAGATCTCGCGAGATCTCGCGAAGGGGTTTGCGAGATCTCGCGAGATCTCGCGAAGGGGTTTTGCGAGATCTCGCGAAGGGGTTTTGCGAGATCTCGCGAGATTTGCGAGATCTCGCGAAGGGTTTCTCGCGAGATTTTGCGAGATCTCGCGAAGGGGTTTTGCGAGATCTCGCGAGATTTTGCGCGAGATCTCGCGAAGGGTTTTGCGAGATCTCGCGAAGGGGTTTTGCGAGATCTCGCGAGATCTCGCTAAGGGGTTTTGCGAGATCTCGCGAAGGGGTTTGCGAGATCTCGCGAGATCTCGGAAGGGGTTTTGCGAGATCTCGCGAGATCTCGCGAAGGGGTTTTGCGAGATCTCGCGAGATCTCGCGAAGGGGTTTTGCGAGATCTCGCGACGGGGTTTTGCGAGATCTCGCGAGATCTCGCGAAGGGGTTTTGCGAGATCTCGCGAAGGGGGTTTGCGAGATCTCGCGAGATCTCGCGAAGGGGTTTTGCGAGATCTCGCGAAGGGGTTTGCGAAATCTCGCGAGATTTTGCGAGATCTCGCGAAGAGGTTTTGCGAGATCTCGCGAAGGGGTTTTGCGGATCTCGCGAGATTTTGCGAGATCTCGCGAAGGGGTTTTGCGAGATCTCGCGAAGGGGTTTTGCGAGATCTCGCGAGATCTCGCGAAGGGGTTTTGCGAGATCTCGCGAAGGGGTTTTGCGAGATCTCGCGAGATCTCGCGAAGGGGTTTCTCGCGAGATCTCGCGAAGGGGTTTTGCGAGATCTCGCGAGATCTCGCGAAGGGGTTTTGCGAGATCTCGCGAAGGGGTTTTGCGAGATCTCGCGAAGGGGTTTTGCGAGATCTCGCGAGATCTCGCGAAGGGGTTTTGCGAGATCTCGCGAAGGGGTTTTGCGAGATCTCGCGAAGGGGTTTTGCGAGATCTCGCGAGATTTTGCGAGATCTCGCGAAGGGGTTTTGCGAGATCTCGCGAAGGGGTTTTGCGAGATCTCGCGAAGGGGTTTTGCGAGATCTCGCGAAGGGGTTTTGCGAGATCTCGCGAAGGGGTTTTGCGGGATCTCGCGAGATCTCGCGAAGGGGTTTTGCGAGATCTCGCGAAGGGGTTTTGCGAGATCTCGCGAGATCTCGCGAAGGGGTTTGCGAGATCTCGCGAAGGGGTTTTGCGAGATCTCGCGAAGGGGTTTTGCGAGATCTCGCGAGATCGCGAAGGGTTTTGCGAGGGTCTCGCGAGATCTCGCGAAGAGGTTTTGCGAGATCTCGCGAAGGGGTTTTGCGAGATCTCGCGAAGGGGTTTTGCGAGATCTCGCGAGATCGCGAAGGGGTTTTCGAGGTCTCGCGAGATCTCGCGAAGGGGTTTTGCGAGATCTCGCGAAGGGGTTTTGCGAGATCTCGCGAGATCTCGCGAAGGGTTTTTGCGAGATCGCGAGATCTCGCGAAGGGGTTTTGCGAGATCTCGCGAGATCTCGCGAAGGGCTTTTGCGAGATCTCGCGAGATCTCGCGGAGGGGTTTTGCGAGATCTCGCGAAGGGGTTTTGCGAGATCTCGCGAAGGGGTTTTGCGAGATCTCGTGAAGGGGTTTTGCGGGATCTCGCGAGATCTCGCGAAGGGGTTTTGCGAGATCTCGCGGAGGGGTTTTGCGAGATCTCGCGAAGGGGTTTTGCGAGATCTCGCGAGATCTCGCGAAGGGGTTTTGCGAGATCTCGCGAAGGGGTTTTGCGAGATCTCGCGAGATTTTGCGAGATCTCGCGAAGGGGTTTTGCGAGATCTCGCGAGATCTCGCGAAGGGGTTTTGCGAGATCTCGCGAGATCTCGCGAAGGGTTTTGCGAGATCTCGCGAGATCTCGCGAAGGGTTTTGCGAGATCTCGCGAGATCTCGCAGGGGGTTTTGCGAGATCTCGCGAAGGGGTTTTGCGAGATCTCGCGAAGGGGTTTTGCGAGATCTCGCGAGATCTTTTGCGAGATCTCGCGAAGGGGTTTTGCGAGATCTCGCGAAGGGGTTTTGCGAGATCTCGCGAGATCTTTTGCGAGATCTCGCGAAGGGGTTTTGCGAGATCTCGCGAAGGGTTTTGCGGGATCTCGCGAGATCTCGCGAAGGGGTTTTGCGGGATCTCGCGAGATCTCGCGAAGGGGTTTTGAGAACAAAATAAATCTTATCACTTGGCATTCAAAGTCAGCTTTATTGTCAAAATTACTACACGTGTTATACATCCAGAAATCTCGAGATACCGTTTCCTGCAGTCCCACAGTGTGACATATAAACATAAAACAAAAAGGGCCTAGATAAACGGGGTATACAATTTAAAAGGTTAAATTATGACTTATGTGAATCTATTTCCTGACATTGGACCAACTCTGACTTGCATGATGTATTGGTGATAAATCGGACTTCCTTTGGCCTCATAAAATGTTTCTTCTTCCAGGTGGAAATGGTCGTAATCCGCCGTACTGAGCACTGCATCCTCTTCAACAACTATACCCAGAATGCATGTCAATAAAGTAGGACTGGCCCTTTTCCCCCACGCTTCAAGCACTACCTGGGGGTAGTTTCTAGAATAATCAAACGCCCTCACTTGTAAGGCATAAACTACCGCTCATTAAGTTCTGGATCGTTCTGTCCTCTCGGGTCACTGTCAACACCATGTTGAAATATCAGATGAAGTCGAGCAGTGTCATTTGAAGTGGATTTAAAGTTGAATGTAAAATGATTAGGTGTGTGTGTGTGAAGGTGAATGGCCCCTGCAGTGTGTGTACTCCTACGGCAGTGAAATGAGGTGAATACAGATTAATTAACAGTGACTGATGTCTGATTAGATAAACTGGGTCCTAATCAAAGGTAAAACAAGTATTCAGATCCTTTACTTGAGTACTGCATACTTAAGTAAAAGAATGCAAGTATGATTAGGAACATGTACTTATAATCTAAGGTGTAAAAGTAGTTATTGCAGAAAAACTAAAATATTCAAATATTTTAAAGCAAAAGGAGCATATCGTCACATTCAAGAAGCTGGAGCTGTGAAATATCTTTTCAAAAACAATATACCAAACAATATGATGGGTGGTTTATTCTGTCTTATTTCAACATCTGAAATATTTATAAAGTAATTAGTAAATAAATATAAAAAGTACGTAATGTAGAGTAGTTGTACATATCATAAAAATGAAAATACTCAGGTAAAGTGCAAATACCTCAACTGTGTACTTAAGTACAGCGCCTGAGTAAATGTACTTACAGTAACTTACCACCACTAGTCCTAATAGGTACTACATAACTATAGCTCCTGCTGAAATAATAATTAATCCAAAATTGAAATGTTTGCCAATGTCTGACTTGTGACTGAATCATCTCTTTCAAAAGATAAATCATGTCTCCATGCTTTAATGTTCAAAGAGCTCTTTATTTTTCTCATACAGCCTGTGCTGCAGCACCTCTTTTCACCCTCTGTCTGAAACCAGAGCCCAGTCTGCTCTGATTGGTTAGCTGGCCGTCCCCTAGCCAATCATTTTCAATGTGTTGGAGCGCTAGCCAACAGAAAGGAAAGTGTTACATAGTGATATCACTGTTAGAGAAGTAAACAAAGGAGTTCAATTGAAGTGTTTCAGGCAGGGGGGGAGTGTGTGGGAGAGAAACTTGCTCTGGTGGGGATTTTAGCCTTTGAACACCATTTACATACAACTGTATATAACACACTACATGAAAGAGAAAACGCCAAAAAGGAAAATACTGTAAGCAGTAATGTAGAACATAACGTCTGGAGCTGTCTGTGTGTGGTCTTTTCTCTACAACGTTTTTCTTTTGCTGACCATCACTCCCAACTGAGCCGCCAGCTGCGATTTGCCCTCCAACAAACCCGATGTAAATCAGACTCCAGCTATGTCCAGTATTAAAGCCGCAGACCGAACAGTCTGAACACTTTTTAATAAAAAAACAGCTCATTGTTACATTAGTATTGAAGCCTATATCCTCTTTTTTTCTTGAATCCCATAACTCACCAGATGGATTTAAAGGAGTGTAAATAGTGTGTGAAAACACTCAAATCATCTTCAGACTGCTGAAGTGTCAGATTGATGGATCCTAACATCTGACTGGCAGCATGAAAACAACTTCATTCATTTATCACTACACATTTCACATCAATGGAGTAATTAAACAACAACTTTGTGTCACTCTGCTGTCTTTCTTTGTGTTTGCTTTGTGAGCCCTGTGTGAGACAGTCGTTTGTCTCACAAGATAAAATCAAAGTCAATACGAGTGTCTGGGAGCGTACATATTTTGAATTATTCCTCTGTCTGGATCCATCGGAGTCCCAAAATGTCTGGAATGCAAACTAATGTAGTCATCTGTCAAGCATTTTATCATGCATGCTCCAGCACACTTGGATCAATTACTAATGAAACCGTCTTACTCAGAAAGCCTTCTGGGGAAATTTGACGGTTCCCCTCTCTCCGTTACAGTTTAATCCTTCCCTTATCTTTTTATCTAGCTAATTTATTTTGGTCTTTCTCTTTCTTGTAATCCTGTTTGTCGTTAATTCTTCTTTTAATGTATCTTTCTCTTGTGCTCTTCCTCCCTTTCTTTCTCAGCACGTTCTTCATCTGCAGACTGAATTCATGAGCCCGTGCAATCACTAATAGATGAGTCTAATTCACTCAGGCAGCGGCACGGCATACTAACTGCTTTACTCTCAACTAAGCTGTCAATCACCGGGCTATTAAGCTTTATTTCATACATACTCATAACACCAGGCAACAGCTGATGAATCCTCAGACTTCTACATATTTTATAGGCTTTGAATCAAACATGGTGAAAGCTGAGGGGCAACCACAACCTTCGCTGAACCACTGACAAACGAACAAGATTAATTATTTAACATTTTTTATGTAAACCTTTCAGTAACTTTCAAATTTTCATAAAAAAACAGATTTACACTTGTCAACGATGCATAATTAACCATCATTCATACATCCTCTATCTTTAGTCCACTCATTTCTGAAATGTGATACTGAAGAAATAAATATAATTGTGCTCTTAGCCCTCAATAACAATGAAAATAGAAACGATACATGAGGGGGATGAATCATTTAAATAACCACTTTAAGAGACAGAGAGGTAATTGAAAAATAAATCTTGTTTTGATGCTGATCGTTATTGTCGGCAACAAGAATTATTCCTTCTCTAATAACGGACTGAAAAGTTTTTATGTAAGTTCTCAGAAAGGTAGCAACTCTAGAGAATACCTCAATTTTAATTCTGGAAGTTATTGCAAAATACTACAATCCCAATGAATAAGGCAAATATCCGATCAGTCAACAGAGTCTAGGCTGATGCAAACACAACCAAATTTAAACTGCAAGTCGTATGAATGTGTAAGAATATATGGATAATTATATTATATTGAATAAACAGTATATTGAGCCTCAGAAGAGACAACACAAACAATGTTGTGCTTATGCAAAGATAGTAACTTTGATTTGTGTGTATTGCTTGTTAACATCTCTGATTACAACAGCCCAAAGGCATTCAGTAATATATTAAGAAGCTTAAAACAACTGAAAATGTTTTCCACACCCCTAGTAGTGCCTACAGTTAAAGCTAGATCTTATTTAGACAGAAACGTTGTATATAAATTCATACAGTTGTTCACAAATAAGGAACATTTTTATAGGCAAAAAATGGCAAAAAGGCCCAAAGAGTTTGAAAGTAAACGCGGTATGTTATTTTCCTGCTGTTAGTTGGCAATAGTTGGCATTTTCACCATGGCAGTAATGCTGCGTTGTCAATAGGGAAACAGGCTTGACATCTTGAAAAGCAGACAAATTATGCTTTTTAATTCAACCATTGTCTCCCAACACCGCTGCAAAGACAGAACAACACGTCTTTGTACATAGATGTATACAAAGAAAGAAGAAACACATTCACTTCTGCACGTAGCACTTCCATTTATTTTACATTACATTACATGTTACTTGTTAGACGCTTTTATCCAAAGCGACTTACATACTCAATACTGTGGCCAACCCCCACAGGAGCAATTTGGGGTGAAGTGTCTCAGGGACACAACGACATGCTGACTGCAGTGGGGTTTGAACCTGTGCTCCCTGATCAGAACACCAATGCACTAGTCCACTGCGCCACACGCCTCCCTTTAGCTTATTTAAACCTACTGTACTTAAAAGATTCTTGATTTTTCACTTTGTATCTTCAGGGGTGAATGCAATTATTATAAATCACTCTGGATATAGGTTGAGTTAAATGTAATTTACTGTAGTGTAATTCCACATATGTTCAGGTTTAGGAAAGGATAATATGTAAGGTCTGCAGGTACTGTAGGGAACAATCTGTTTTGCTTCTACCTGGGACATTCAAAAAACAAAAATAAAATAAGCATATAGCTCAATAAAGCAATTAAAGAATGTATTCCATTTGACAGAAATGTACCTCCACTTACAATGGTTTAGCTTCTTTGAATCAAATGTACCTACACCTTTTGTGAGTTTGCATCGTTGGGTTTTAAGTCGCTTTGTATAAAAGCGTCAGTTAAATTAAATGTAATGTAAGCACTCATTGTACAGCCGTGGATGTGGCAATGACTTGCACATTAGCATTCATGATAACATACTTTTAAATGAATGGTTTAATGTACTCCCACATGGTGGAAGAAAACAGGGCGCATATCAAACTCATACATGATGAATCAAACAGGCAACCTGAAAGACATTGCATGAGTGCTCATGTGCACCAAGCAGACAGCCAAAGCTCAATCGTAAAAGCCAGTATGTCTTTGTCTGCAAAGCATTTTTCTTGTCAGACAAAATAGCAGAGCTGATGTTGTTGCTGTTGTAATTACGCTCGGGCTCACAGGGAGCCGCTGGTTAAGCTCTTACAAGCCGCGAGTGAAAGCTGAGGGGAAAACACAGACATCTGAACAAGAAACTGTCACACCGCAATGTTGTCACACAGAGAAGCCGAGAGAGAGTGTTGGGGGAAATCACAGTCGTCACAATGCAAAGTTGTTAAACCGAGGCACAGAGAACGAGAGAGAAAGCAGGGAGAAGTGTGAAGAGAGGAAACAAAGCAGAAGAGAAGTGTCTGCGGAATAACAGACACGATTGTTGCTGTTATGCTCTGTCACAGCATTTCAGCAGGAGCTGTTTTCTATGGCAGATGTTCCTATTTGTGTTAATAGAATTAAAATTAAAAAAGACCAAAACTCTGCTAGATCCTGCAGATGGTTTCCCTGAAGACACCAAACTAATCAGACATCATTCACTACTCTGGTTTTTCATGTCCGCGCCCAAATGTCTCACATTTTCTTGATACATTTTGAGCATGAGAAGATTTTTCTGCATAATATCGTTTCAATCCAGTGTTTTCTTCCAAAAGAGGGCGAACAGGCTTTCCACTTTTTAATTGAAAAGCAGAAATGGACAGCAGGCGAGGTTTCAGTCCAAGAAAGGGCTCAAATGTCTGGTGCATAGTCACAGTATTCAAAATACACACACATGCTAACACAAGATGGAGACATAAACACACACCCACACATCAACTGGCTTCATTTGGGCCTCTGGGCACACACACAAACACACACTGCAACGTCCAATGGATTATGTCTATTTTTTGATTAAATGATTAATGCAGTGTATGCATATCAAGGGTAAGTGAGAGCAGGGTAGATTGTACAAAAATGAAGTGAAGTATTAAGAAAATGTCATTAGAGAAGACAGGTCACCCTTGCTACAAAGCTCTCATTATGTCTTCACTCTTGTCTTGATCTGTGTTTTTAATTAAATCAGAATGAGATGCTTGCAAAGATCTCCCTGCCTGAAAATCACTTTCCGACCGCCGACGTTTTGAGCTTGTTATGAGTTTTTGGCATGAACAAAATGGGGTGCTGATGTGACATTCATGAAGGATTCAAAAATGTCTGACAGACTGTGTCCAACATGTCTTTTGATAATGTATTTGGAATTAGAAAATTATCTACTTTTCGAAAATGTTACTTGTGCGGCCAGATGCTAATATTTCCAGCGCAGCTACAGCAGTAGATGTATTGTTGCTTTTGGGAGTTTTATTTTGAAAAAACAGCCTCATCCTGAGCCTTCTGCACGGATACAGTGACTTTCAAGGGCTTTTATTTTGAAAACAATCCTTGTGCTGAGCTTCCTGTCACCGATACAGTTACTATTTAGGGCTTATACAGTAGCTGCTGTGATAAAGGAACATTTTCAATTTTCATCAGACAGTAAAGTATTATTTGAATGTTTAGTCACTTATTGTATATCATAGTGTTTAACATATCTCAAGAAAACACTTCTTAGGATCTGATTAGTGTATTTTTGTACATTTCCTACAAATAAACTGTGCTATTCTTCAGGAAATAAACCCAACATTTACAAAATATCAATAAAACTAATTGGCATACTTCTGATGACTTGCTAAAGAGCTACTTGGTACGTTGACAGATAGAATGTTATTTATACATATTCGGATAGTGGGTTTTTAATTGGTCAAACTCTCAGTGTGTGCAGTGGATTATATCTGAAAATGATCCAATTATTCATCTGAGTTATTGTTTGCCTTCCTTTAGCCCCACTGGGCACTGCTGTGTAAAAGTGGCTTATGTCAGTTTCTCTGTACTTGACTTGATACTATATTGACTGTGTCACTTCTGCAAGGCAACTACATTTGAGTGTGTCTGCCATTGCAGTGACCTTGTCAGAAAAAGTGGAGGGTGTAGGGACGCAGCTGCTACTGTCAGCTAATCTATACCTGTAATTAAGGATCAGAGCTGGTGATTACCTGTCTGTGATCAATAGCACACCCAGTCATATCCTTTCCACCTCAGGCATGAGACACACACATACACACACACACATGCAGACACACACATACCGTAGCTTTGACTTGAAAAAAGGCTTGTTTAACAGGTTTTTCCGATGTGAATCAGTCTGTGTCTCAACCGTACAGAGTAGATGTACATGTGAAGGGATTTGTGTGTGTAATAGATTAAAAGACTATTATTACATTCTCAAAAGTAAATCACATGTAAAAATAGATTCCTTGAGTGCAGTCCCAGTTGATATACCATGCATGATCTGCTTTTAAAATTAAAAAAGGAACCTATTTGAGATGTGTGCTCAAGCGTAATAGCCTTCATAATGTTCCATTTTATTTAATAAATAGATTGTTTATTTTCCCCCGAGGGCTGCTGGGCTCACACCAACACTCATTAGAGCCTCTTCATGCAGGATGTCAATTATTAATTCTCTCATTTATGACCATCTATTAGAATGCATGGTTCATAGCACACAGGAGAGACTGTGGCAGGCTTTGTGAATACATTTCAGAGAACAAACAGCGTTCAATAAAGGGAACTTTTACCCTTTGAAAAAGCCTTTCATAGCGCTGCCCCTTGTTGCGTGCTGTTGAAGAATAGGATGGGATTCATTTCCTCATCGGTGGCGACCTATTGCAATGAAAAGGAGCACAGATACCGAGTCAGTCTAAGTCATTTGGTGAATCATAACACAGTAGTAGCACAGTAAAAAAAATAACAGGCACAATAATCAAGCTGTGAAAAAAAAAGCATAAAATAAAAATAGTATGACAATCAGTCAATGTTATATTTGATAATGTCATAATGGGACACCCCCAATTCATGCATTGCTTCAGATTTATGTAGCCCATTCTGCACCAGTTGTTTTTTTTGGTCTATTTTAACAGGGATCAAATCCTGCCCTATTACCATCAATAATGGCGTCCCACAGGGTACTACTCTTGGTCCACTGCTATTTACAATACCCTTGCATTTCAATCAGGAGAGACGGTTTTGATGTAAGAATACATATTTATTGCCAGGAATACACAAATGAATGTAATGGAGTTTTGGCGATTAGGCCCCGTTGTGCAGGAGTATCATTCGGGAGGGGAAAACCGATCCGATGAAACCCCCGGGGTCTAGACACTGGTGGTGGTGAATGGATAGTTGGGTTCGGTCTTAAGGGGAGTGGCTTAGCTTGACCCTGGATTTAGAGGGACAGGAGGTGAAAAGAGGTGGAGGAGGGTTGCGTCGAGTCACCTGAAATGACAGCTGTCAGAGGGGGAAGAGCAGATTTAAAAGGTTTTGCGGAGCGCTATGATAGGCTTGTGAGAATAGAGCGAAGTGATTGGTTAAGCTGGGGAGTGACGCCCCCGATCACTTATTGAGAGGGGAGAGACTAGTAACATAGACATAGTAAATGAATGAGAAAAGACGGTCTTCCTGGTTGAACTTGCACTGAGCTTCATTTGTATGTAATAAGGGAGGTGTGTGGCGCAGTGGGTTAGTGCGCTGATCTTTGAATCAGAGGATAGCAAGTTCGAGTCCCACTGCAGTCAGCATGTCGTTGTGTCCCTGGGCGAGACACTTCACCCCAAGTTGCTCCTGTGGGGATTGCCCACAGCATTGAGTATGTAAGTCGCTTTGGATAAAAGTCTAACAAGTAACATGTAATGTATGTTATGCTGCAATCTTGTATACATTTGCTCATCAGTCTTAGAGTTTCTACGTGTTTTTTGTTTTTGTTTTAGACATACTTTAAATGCTGCCCTGTCAGAAGTCAATACGTAAACCTTATTTATCAATCTTGAATATATTTCCGACTGAACTGACAAAGTTATATACGTTTTTATATTGTCACAAGACAGGTGCAGGTCTACAAACTCTTCATATAGTTTAAAAGTGTCTCAAGTCAGAGTGAATCTGGCATGTTTTGTGTTTACATACAGAAAACTGTGAGAATTGTTATCAGGGTATTACATTTGCAAAGTCATTATGCATCAAAGATTTTAACAAACGGGTGGTGTCTGTTACTGCGTTGCGATTTCAGCTCATACATTTAGATGCTTTCATATGAGTTTGAAACTGGAAAACAAATTGGATTAGTGCTGATGTCGGCATTTCTCAAAGTTTAGCGTCCCGGCTGAATACTTCAGATTATATTACAGGTGGCATATTGGAAGATACAAGCAGATATTAAGATGAAAAGTCTCACCCAGAGGGGAAACTGTTGCAGGATAGCCAAAGTCAAAACCTTTTAAACACAAGCAGAGGATTTCATGGGAAGAAATTGTGTTTTCTTTAACGAAGGATAATGATGAGTTTGATATGTTTAAAGAGAATAAAAAAGCTTGAATTTAGTCATAGGTGCCACATTAGTTTACTGCATAGATGTTAAAACTCAGCAGGGATTCCTGGCACATGGGTCTACAGGCGCATATATTAACATAATTTTTCGCTTATTAAGAGCAACACCAGATGTACTTCTCTTTATAAGGTCTACTGTGGGTATGACATCTTGATATGAACACACTGTAACTCAAACCAACATGAGGAACATTTGGAAGTAATCTAGGCAGACATATTGACAGAAGTAACACGTAAGAGAAGGAGCCGGAGAAGCAGGTGCTGCTGGTTTCAGTATATGAAGATGATTAGATCACTGCACTTTAAAATATCTAAGAAACTGATATTGAGTGAGGAATTGAGAGGCTCTCTAGCCAAATGAATGCTCCAAGATTAAACCCAAGCACAGACTGAGCGAGAGCAAAGAGAAAATTAACCTGAGTAATGATGCTAACGAGACTAGACAGCGTCCGAGAGAGAGCCATTCTGAGTGTGCTTTAAATTGGTGGGGGGATATAGTGGGGTCTGGAGAAATCCAATTAGCAGACTATCATTTCCAATGAGAGGATTCTTCAATAATGCAGACCAGGTCAAATAAACCGGCTCTCAATTCACACCACCGCTAGTAACACCTCGCAATAAACCGTTCACCCTGAAACCATCTCAATCTATTCTCCAGATGGCCACAAGTGCAGAGAGCAGCACTGTACAGCACCCCTGGTAACACATGCATGGTTAACCTCTTTACTATAAGCATCTCTCTCCTTCTCTTTCTTACCTTTTAATTTCCTTTCACCTCGTTAGTCTTTTGTTATCGCTCTTTCATTATTTTACTCTTTCTCTCCCTCTGATAATGGCAAAAATGAGAAAGAGTAAACAGCCAGTGTCATTAAAATATCCATTAGGAGCAAATGAGAGACAAAGCAATAAAGTGCTCAGTGCTGATGTATTCTGCTCACACCTTGCACCTACCTAAAAAGCTGACATTTAGCCATTGTTTTCTATTCGTAGATTTAAATTGAAAACTGATGTAAGGCTCCTTTATTGCTAGCTGCAGAATGAGATATTTGTATTTTTCTTCCACTAAATTCAGGAGGCCTTATTGTGCTTTGTTGGGTTTTCCCTTTCCATAGTGAAGGGATGGGCAAATGGCGGCCCGGGGGTGTCTTAGGTTCAAGTTAGACAACTAATGTCTGGGTTAGTGTTCATGACTTCATGTTTATGTCATCTTAATGGTGAATCTTAATACACACACATTTTCCGTGCTTTCCAATAGTTTAAAATAGTTTTATTCCACTGTTTAATAACCTGTTCAATACAAACATTCCACTTGTAAAAATTAAATACAATTTCTGTGAACTGATATTTGTTTAGTGAGCTTATTAGAGGATGTTCCCTGAAAGATTGTAAAATGTCAATGAAGATGTCAGACTTAATTTGTTAATAATTACATACAATACATGGAATTTGTGTGTGTGTGTGTGTGTTCCAAGTGAATCTGTGGCCCCCTGGTGGCCAGTACATACATTATGTGGCCCCCACCACCATCCAAGTTGCCGATCATGCTCTAGTGTGAAAATATAGGTTTGTGTGCATGTAAATGGTCTGCAAAGGCTAAAATCCGAAATTCCTTTTAGAGGGAGTTTACTTCCCACTCATTCCATAATATGTCCTCTTTAAATATTGTTTGGCGTAAACAAGCATGATACCAGTGTGGTTCTTAATACCAATCTACACTGCAGGAATCTATTGTCACACCGCTTAACTCTTTGCTTTGCCTTTTTTTGTTGTTTAAATAAGATCAACTGTACATTAACAATGCCGTGATATAATACTCACAAAACCGTTGTCATTAAACAAAGTCTAAGAGTTTATAAATGAGATACTTTGAAATAAATCTCTACTTCCTGAGACATTTCCATCACTTTCTCTCATGTTCTCATTACATTAAGACTCCTCTCTGCTTTCTTCTTTCATGTGATGTCAACATTGTGTGTGTGTGTGTGTGTGTGTGTGTGTGTGTGACTAATTCTTTGGAAGACAAGTCATTCGGAGTTGGCAGAAGGTGCTCGTTGACACCATGTTCCCAACACTGGGATTTCCCTAGGGCCTAGAGGCACACACACATACACACACACACAGAACTCACATTGACACATGCACACTTCATTTTCTGGGCTGAAAGAGGGTTAGAAGTGTTAATGTAATATAAACACTGTGTTCACACACATACACACACACGCGTATCCTGGGACAGTTGGCTGGCTATGAAAGCCGCTCTCTTGGCATTATCTGTATCACAACTACTTCACTGATTGCATCCATGTGTCTCTCTTGTAAATGGTGTGTACAGTGTGTGTGTCTGTGTGTGTGTGTGTGTGTGTGTGTGTGTGTGCTTTTGCTAATTTTCAGGTTTTACATTTGTATGTAGTGTCTCTACTGGGACATGTCTCCATGCTTTAATGTTCAAAAAGGTCTTTATTTTTCTCATACTGCCTGGGCTGCAGCACCTCTTTTCACCCTCTGTCTGAAACCAGAGCCCAGTCTGCTCTGATTGGTTAGCTGGCCTGCTCTGTTGTGATTGGTCAACCTCTTAGAGATGTCCCGCCCCTTAGCCTATCACGTACAATGTGTTGGAGCGCGACACTATTTATTTTCTAAGACACTCTGTTGAAATTCTTTCAGTACTCAAACGGTTTCCAAAATAGTGTTTGCAACAGTTACTTGTATAACTGTCTTTGTTGTTTAATATCTACGCCCCTCATGTGTAAGAATCTCTGTCAGGATCTGCTTTTCTTTTCATTCTCACTTACTCTTTTGTTTTGACTTAATATTCCTCTGTCCCTCTGGTGTCTTCTGCAGTGTTTTCATTTTGATTTCAGGCCCCAGCTCTTTCTTATCCATCCTTGTGTTACTGCTATATTCTTTCTGTCACTTCATATCTAATTTTCTCGCATTGCCACAGTTTCTGTCTCTTGTTTTCTTCAAGTAGGCCCGACTTCCTGAGCTGCAGGCATATCACCATCTGATTGCATCTCCAAACAGCCGTGTTACAGGAAATAAGACAACACCCTAATAACGTTTGCAGGCCTTTTCAATCTGATTTACCCCCATGTTGTTGTTGGAGAGTTTCCAGAGCGACCCTTGTAAGTCAATTTATTCACAGGTATCTGAAATAACAAAGTAGTCCAGAAAAAGCATCAGATAAAAAACAAGCGATACATCTCAAGCTCAGGGAAAGCTTGCTATTAATACTTTTTACACTTGAATTAGTTTGCTTTAGGCAAGTTCCTGAGAAGTTTTTTACATTATTTATGGAGTGTAAGTTATCTAAGCACACATGCTATTTTAGAAAATAGTAGAACTAATGAAAGAGTTGTATCACATATTATAGTCTGATAATATATGTAGAGTTAATGAATTACTCATTAGCATATTTTCACTATCACAATTGCTCTTCACTTCAACCCTCTAACGTGTGAGAGAGAGGACGCTGGCGCTTGTATGTTCGCCGCTTCTCCTACGCCTCAGAGTTTTTATCTGCTTTTAAGCGATTTTATCTGCTTTTAAGGTATTTTATCTGTTTTTAAGCTATAGTCACATGGCTAAACTTTTAGTCTGTTTTACAAGTGCTTTTATATCTTAAACCTCGTGATCATTGACGGTTTTGGACCCGACGGCTGTCGGGACTCACCTGTTGTATCGCCCAAACTCACCTGCTGTATCGCCCAAACTCGCTGACTATCTCCGGCTGACTTCTTGCCTCTCTCCCGCTACTACTGTGATAGCAGGCGGACTCCCAAGCCTCTGTTTCTTTCCCGGACATGAGGTATACCAACGGGATAGCCTTCTACCTGTCTCGTTGCTGTTAGCCCTCGCTGCTAAACACCGCTACCAAACTTCTTCGGCGCCCGACCTGTTGCTATGTTGAAGTTTTCCATTCCCCAACTCCTGAGTCTCAACCACTCCAACGCTCCAACCTGCACCTCAGTCATTAAACAACTTGGACTTCTTCGTCGGCACCACTATATCCACCGAAGCCAAAGAAGAAGACAAACTGTATATTCCCAGCACGGAGATGCAGAAATTCCATCCATCCACTCTGTCTGCCGTCGTGTCACATCTGACGCGTCATCAGAGCCCGGTTACAGCGGGGTCAAATCGCGCCAGAAACATCGCGAGACCGCTGCATGAATACACGGAGAGCATCGCGAGACCACCACACACGAAGGAGTCTGGAAAACGTGGAGTGGATTACAGCCTACTCCGGCCCCTACAGAGATTCACCACATCTTCTAAAGCCAAAATAGAACTTTTGAATACACAATCTCTCAGTAATAAAGCATCCTTCATTCAAGACCACATCACTGATGAGAAAATGGACTTCATGTGCCTCACGGAAACCTGGCATCAGCCAGAGGTTTACTCCACACTCAATGAAGCCTGCCCTCCTGGCTACAGCTACTTGGAGAAAGCCCGCAGCACTGGTCGTGGTGGAGGCCTAGCTGTTATCTACCGAAAGGAATTGGAACTATCACTCCTGCCCCTGCCTGTATTGTCCTCTTTTGAATGCCTTGCATTTAAATGTAAACCCCCTTCGCTCTGACAATACTTCTGATCTACCGGCCACCCAAACCCAATTCAGCTTTCATTCCAGAGATACAAGACCTTCTCACTACGCTATGCACATCCTCTGCCAATATTATCATACTTGGAGATTTTAATATTCACGTCGACTCCCCCTCCTGCCACTTTGCCACTGAGTTTCTGCTGCTTCTGGACTGCCTCAATCTCACACAGCATGTTGATGTCCCCACACACGCCAAGGGCCATACGCTCGACCTGGTCATCACAAACTCCGCCCCCATCAGCAATCTGCTAGTGTATGACCTGGGGGTGTCTGACCACAAGACCATCTCTTTGGAGCTGTTTTTCCAGTCTCCACTCAGCAAGCCCAAACGCCAAATCCGCTTCAGGAACCTGAGGAACATCAACCCGGACATCATGACCCTGGACCTCCAGCATATTTCCTCCGCCAACTTCTCATCAGTAAATGAGTCAGTGGCATATTACAACCAGTCCCTTAACAGTCTCCTTGATCTACACGCCCCCCTCAAAACCAGGATGGTCACCTTCTCGCGCTCAGCCCCATGGTACACCGGCGAGCTGCGGAGACTGAAGACAGCTGGGCGTGTCCTTGAGCGTCGGCTCAAGGCCTCAGGACTCACTGTTCACCTGTTAGCCTATCGTGAACACCAGAAGGCCTACGCACAGTCCCTCAGAGATGCACGATCCCAGTACTACTCCATCATCATCAACAACAGTACTGGAAACTCCAAGCAACTCTTCTCCACAATAAACCACCTCCTCAAACCCCAAAGTCCTCTACACTCCGACTCCACTGAGAAGCAGTGTAGCAACTTCGCCGCCTTCTTCAAAAACAAAGTTGACACCATCCGCTCCATCCTCTCTAGCCCCTCTGCACCTCCAGTTCCAACTGCTGACCCACAGCCTGGGACAACCCAGCCTCTTCGCTGTTTCACGGTCATCTCTCAGCAAGAGGTTGAGGGCATCGTTAGGAGGATGAAGCCCTCCACCTGTGTCCTGGACCCCCTTCCGTCAGCTCTGGTGAAATCGTACATCTGCACCCTGAGCCCCATGATCACTAAGATCGCTAACCTCTCTCTCCAGTCTGGCCATGTCCCCTCTGCCCTAAAAACCGCTGTCATCAAACCTCGTCTTAAAAAACCCTCCCTTGACCCGGGAGTCCTGGCCAACTACAGACCCATTTCCAACCTTCCATTTCTGTCAAAGGTGCTGGAAAAAATAGTTGCTGCTCAGCTCCAGGACCACCTAAACTCCAACAACCTATTTGAGAAGTTCCAGTCTGGTTTCCGCTCAGGCCACAGCACAGAAACTGCCCTGGTCAGGGTCACCAACGACCTGCTGATGACGGCTGATGCTGGCTCTCCCTCTCTCCTCATCCTCCTCGATCTCACTGCAGCTTTCGACACCGTCGATCACGGCATCCTCCTCCATCGTCTGCACTCCACCATCGGACTCTCTGACTCTCCCCTTGACTGGTTCACATCATACCTCACCGGGAGAACAGAGTACGTCTCCTTGGGTGAGGCAGAGTCGGGTACCCACAACGTCACCTGTGGTGTCCCTCAGGGATCAGTTCTCGGCCCCACCCTTTTCACACTCTATATGCTCCCCCTTGGCTCTATCATCAGCCGACATGGAGTATCATTCCATTGTTACGCTGATGACACCCAATTGTACCTCAGGATCAACCCTACCTCCTCTGCAGCCCTGCCTTCACCCACACTCACTACCTGCCTGGAGGAGATACAGGCGTGGATGAAGCAAAACTTCCTGAAACTCAACAGCTCCAAGACCGAAGCCATTATAGTTGGCACCCCACATCAGGTTCGGTCATCCACCATCACCACCATCACCTTCTCCGGCCAGGACATTACCCTCTCCTCAACAGTCACCAACTTGGGTGTGAAAATGGACGCCCATCTGACCTTTGAGGCCCACATTAAACAGCTGTGCAAAAACTCCTTCTATCACCTCAGGAACATCGCCAAACTCCGCCCCTCACTCACTCTGTCTGACGCCGAAAAGCTAGTCCACGCCTTTGTCTCCTCAAGGCTGGACTACTGCAATGCACTCCTCATCGGGATCCCTAAGAAAAGCATCCAGAAGCTCCAGTACATCCAGAACAGCGCTGCTAGGATCCTGATGAGGGTGCGCAAATATGATCATATCACCCCCATCCTGAAATCACTACACTGGCTCCCCGTGGAACTGAGGATCGCATTCAAGGTCTCCGTCCTCACACACCAGTGTATCTATGGAACTGCCCCTCCATACCTCAAGGAACTCCTCACCCCCCTTACCTCCGTGCGGACCACCCGCTCCAGCAACTCAAACCTCCTCAAACCCCCGAGGACTAAGCTCCGTACCATGGGAGACCGGGCCTTCTGCTCGGCTGCCCCCAGTCTGTGGAACGCTCTCCCCGACCACATGAGAGCACCACAGACCGTGGAGGTTTTTAAAAAAGGCCTCAAAACCCACCTCTTCAATAGAGCCTTTCCCTAGACCTTTTATTTATTTATTACCACCCTTTTATCTTATTTTATTCTTTTTACTTATTTATTTATTTATTTTTTATTGCTTTTTATTCTTTTTACCATGTTAGCACTTCGGGATTTGAATTCAAATATGAAGTGCTTTATAAATTAAAGCCATTATTATTATTATTATTATTATTACTATTCTGATAGCAATGAGAGTTATTGCTTCTGAGAGTTAGTTATTGCAGTATGCTTCATATCTTACAGGTTCATTTACTGCAGTTGCCTTACCAAACACATCATATTGAAATACATTGCATAGTCTGTCCATGTACGCTGCAAAATATACCTGCAAATCAGTAAACTTATTTATTCATTTCTCACATCCATCCAATTTGGACGGCCTCAGGCTAGCAGTGGTAATGTGATAATTTGACGTTCAAGCTGAGGCTATCATTTACTCTGATGTCAAACAGCTCCAGTGTGTCTTTTTAACTCAGCAGATGATTTTAGAAATAATTATGAAACATCAGATTGAAAATAAATAGAATACATAAAAATCTGCTGCCTTTTTAAAGGTTTGGCCGAGCAATATTTCTGAGACCTTCATTGCAGAATACAAACATCATGTGTTTCAAATACAGGTTTACAGCTGATGAGACTTCCTATTAGTTTTATTTTGTATGTCAGAAAATACAATAGTGCCATTGTTATTAAGCCAAACACTTTGTAGATGTCTGTTCATTTCATTACACATAGCCAAGGTTTGTTTTCCTTTTAACCATGAGAAGACTTATTAGAATATTGTATATTGTGTATTTATAGAAACGTTATAGTTTATTTCTATACTGTTGACTTGTATATAATGTAATGTTTATTTCAATACAACTTTTTACAGGTATTGAATGTTGTTATCTTCTTAACTCATGTCTAGTGCCGTGTAAACATGCTGCAGCAAAAATTAATTGGGAACAACTTCCCAATTTGGTGCAACTTTTTAGTGCAGCAACCTGCCCTCAATCTTTTTTTATTTATGTTGTATGTATTATATTAAAGGGTTGTTTAAAGTACATAGGAATTTTAAGGTTTGACTTAATAATATTCAGATCGTTTGGCAAGTCATATGTTCATGTGGAGAGTTCATCAGTCCAAAGTGTGTAGGAGTGAGCAAGTGTGTGCATTCAAAGAGAGTGTGTGTGTGTGTGTGTGTGTGTGTGTGTGTATGTGTGTGTGTGTGTGTGTGTGTGTGTGTGTGTGTGTGTGTGTGTATGTGTGTGTGGGTGTGTAATCATATGAGTGCATGTGAGTGTGTGTTAAATCTCCCATTAATGGTATATGTATTGATGAATCCTCCAGTCATGTGGAACTCCGTTTACCCACAGTGCCTTTGGCTTCAGGGGCACCATGGCAACACAGTAAGTAGGATAAATGACATCACAGCTACCTGTCATCGCACAGCTGGAGGGAGGAGAGAGAGAGAGGGGGAGAGAAAGAGAGGGAGAGAGAGAGACTGAGAAACCAAATGAAGAGATGGAGATCCTGTGGGAAGAGGAGAGAGACAGATGGAGACAGATGCTGGAGGAATAAAACAGGAGTGATGCTGTGCTGTGGGCAGAAGACAAATTAGAGAGCGGAGATAGAAGGGAGATGAAGGGAGGGGAAATATAATGAAGATGTTGGGAACAAGAGTGAACGAGGAAAAGGGTGATGGATAAATGTCTATATCAAATGTGGTGGGCAAAGAAAGTTAATTTAGAGGGTTGTGAAGTGATGACAGATTTTTGTAGGTCGACCCGGAAGTTAGCATTACAACGGCTCCTCAACTAAAAGCAAAGGGATTTTCCATTCGATTTTCTAAGCAAAAATAAGCTTTGTGCTAAGCTAACGGCGGCTAATGTTCAGCGTAATGAAGTTTAGTAGTCTCATTAGACACTAGTTAGCATCTATTGGCCATATTTGAATCCACCAGTGGGGTAGGTCACTATTTACTGGTGTATATCATTTCGTAGAACAAAACGGAGAGAGAGCGCTTCCGCTCATTTCTCCCATGTTAAGTTAATGTACATTTTTTTTTTTTATTCTCTGTCAATGCGTCTTTGAGTTTCCTGAAAAGCGCTATACAAGTCTCATGTATTATTATATTATTATTATTAATGTAAACTTGAATAATGTACTTAATTTGAATGTAATAATTATGTTGGTTGTTGTTTGTGGAAGCGCCAGTGAATGAGCCCCATTAACTGAGTTTTAAACATCACTTTAAATGGAAGATCCCCATAGGCCCCGCCCAATCGATCGGATCGGCGATCGGTATCGGCCGATACTGATTCCGGCAATCGGCGATCGGCCCCAAAATTGGCGATCGGAGCATCCCTACTGAGGATGAAATAAAAGGAAGAGTTTTGATGGTTTTGATTACATTATTCAACAATGGAGTCTAGATCTTTATATTAACCTGCAGAAGGTCAGAGATGTATTGTAGTATGGTATAATAGGAACACAAATATTGAAAACATAATTTAGACCAGCTAAATTATTCTTTTCAAACACTAACCCAATATTATCATCTTTCTCTAACACATTCAAACACATTCAAAAACATTGTGTAAAACCTTTAAAGCAGCAACTAATTGATTTATTCATCACACAATGCAACCCAATATACACATTTTTCACAACTCCATACCTGCTGAGAACCTGACTCGGCTGATTTCGACTCCACGGGGTGCTTTTTAACGGATGCATCTCTGAAGAAATCACATAAATGAATGATTAATAAGTGTGGGAGGATGTAGTAGCTCTGATGTTCTACTTGTACAGTATTTCCTGGTTTGATTAACATGCAAAAGTAGCTCCATATGTGAATATAAAGTAAGCCATCTGTATAACTCTTTCCACAAAAAAACACTTTATCCAACAGTCATCACTCAGCATGAATGGTAATACAGGTAAAATGGGGGCAGTGTCAGTCACTGTGTCACATGACTTCACATCCATTGCAAAGGGACGGAGCAGCAGCTATAATAGACTGCAGCTCAGCAAACACTTTGCTGTTAAGTAGATGTCAAAGGGACGACTGAGCCAACACTGAGAGCCTCCGCAAATACAGTATCTGAATGAAAGCTGAGACTCAGCCGCTCATATCTGCCAAATGGAAAGCTTGGTGATATCAGCACCGCCGCATATCAGTTCAAAACACTTCCCAAAGCTGGCTAATAGGATTTCCTTTCCCCCGTAATATTATACAAGACATTAAGATTGATGTAGAAACGGTGTGTGTCTGTCAGTCCGATGTTTGCTGAGGGACTGTACCCATCACTCTGCACCAGCACAGAAACAAGCCTGCTTTCATTATTATATCACAAGGAAACAGAGAAACTACATGAACACACAATATCTATCTATCTATCTATCTATCTATCTATCTATCTATCTATCTGTCCGTCCGTCCGTCCGTCTATCTATCTATCACTCTCTCCGTCCGTCCGTCTCTCTCTCTCTCTCTCTCTCTCTCTCTCTCTCTCTCTCTCTCTCTCTCTCTTCTCTCTCTCTCTCTCTCTCTCTCTCTCTCTCTCTCTCCTTCTCTCTCTCTCTCTCTCTCTCTCTCTCTCTCTCTCTCTCTCTCTCCTCTCTCTCTCTCTCTCTCTCCTCTCGCTCTCTCTCCTCTCTCTCTTCTCTCTCTCTCTCTCTCTCTCTCTCTCTCTCTCTCTCTCTCTCTCTCTCTCTCTCTCTGTCCGTCCGTCCGTCCGTCTATCTATCTATCTATCTATCAATCTCTCTATCTATCTATCTATCTTTACTCCTCCACATTTACATGTATTTGTATATTATTCAGAAAACGTCCATTCTGCATAATAAGTATACTTTGAGTTTTGGTATTTTATAATATATAGTATTCTTGCAAGTAAACCTCAGAAATCATCATGCCCCTGTCTCTAATCTTTTTCTTGACATTGCCCATAGTTTTAGGTATATATTGATGCTAATACTCTTGTACTTTTCTTAAATGAATGAATAAATGCCTGTGTTTATAGTTCTACACTGTGGTATTACTACTTCTACTTGAGTAAAGGATCTGAATACTTCTTCCACCATTGCTACCTACCTACCTACTTCAAAAAATACCTATCAACCTACCTGCATACGACCTAGAAATCGACCTCTATTTAAATACGTTGTAAACAATTTGAACATTAATTTGGAGGTTAAAAACAATGGATACAGTCATATTGTTTCAACAGTCTCGATACTGATCTCATTAAACTGAGCCAACTCCATTACCCATCATTCCTCTCTGCCTGCCCCAGATGATTATCGGACATCAGAGCGCCGCTTTGCAAAGAAAGACCTTCACCTTGGCGGTCTCCTTAGCGTGAAACACGTAATGGATACACATGCAGGTGAATGTACTGCAGGTCACTTCATACTGCTTTCACACACACACCGGAACACACACACACAGCTCAGAGTCTGTTAATGCTGCAGACAAAGGAGATGGCGATCGATCGTTGGCAAGGCCAGACATGAGAGCAGCACTACAGTCAGGAAATAATGCCACACACTGCGTACAAGCTGCGGTAACGCTGATGGAGGCAGAGGATGAAGGTGAACGCTTTGTGATTAGAAAGTTCTGATGAGAGGAAACGTTCAGACACTCTGCTGGCAGCGAACAGCTCGCAGGCCAGGAGGTTCATTTATCACACACTCTTACCAGGGTCTCTGTCAGTATTCTCAGGGTCTGCAATAAAACTTGATGATCTGGAGCCAAGTGGGAGGCTGCCAGGTTTTTAAAGTCTGCCAACATAGGTGCTCACACCGGATCAAACACACAGGTATGTTTGCTCAGTCGGTATAAAGAGAGCAGAAGACTTTTATTAGAGGGCTTTTCATTTCATCTTGCATTATTATTGGAGTTTGGCTCATTAGCTCACAGTTAACGCTGACATTAGATCAATATTGGAAGTAGGAAATTGCAACCTTGTTAACTTTCATTGTTCCTTCTCTGCAGAGCGTATTGATGACTTTGTGGGTTTTTAAACATCATCAAGATGCATTTTTAGTTGATCCTAGTGTCTTTGTTTTTGAGCCCTGTCCAACGTAGACCAATCACACAGTAGCTTGTGTTCCTTTATCAACTGAATAATATGCAGATTATACTGGAAATGTTTTAGAGCACAGGAGAAGAGTTGCTTTTACAGAATGTTTGTCCTAAGAAGTTGGTACAAACTAAATCAGTCATTCATTTGAGTTATGTTGGAGTCAGTTCAGTTGTTTAAGTGCATCTACCTGAAGGCTGTTGCCTTGAAAAAGTAACATTTCTGTCTCAGCCAAGATACTTTACTAATATATCACCAAGAAATCATACAGCACAAAATGAATGAATGTGCAGAAAATAGAGAAAATAGAAATCTTTATAAAAGAGTCGAGCTTACTAAGCACGCTAAAAGGGTGCACCAGCAGCAAAACCATTATGTTTACTTTGCTCTTTGAAATGAAAATAAACCTGGGGGTTAAAACACATATTTCTCTAACTCAGCAAGGGTAACACACACACACACGCACGCACGCACGCACGCACGCACGCACGCACGCACGCACGCACGCACGAATGTAAGAAAAGATACAAAAACATATCAAATATTCATATTTGTATTTAAATAACCTATTAATTGTATATCTTTAAAGCTCACAAAAAAATATTTGCTGACCCTTCCGAACCTTAGTATACAAATTCAAAGACATATTTCCTATTTTCAATTCTTGTTAATTGCCCAAAACGTATTATTCACGACTTACCAGTGGATTTATCAGGTTACTTTATTAACTTCTTAATTTAAACTCTAAAATGTTTCTAATTAGGTGCTTAAAGGCAGGGTAGGTAAGAATGGAGAAACCAGCTCGAGTGCGCTAGAATTTGAAAGTACACAACCCGAAAAAATCTGCCCCTTCCTTCAGACTTCCTCACAGAGCCCCTCCTCCAACACACACGGACGCGCACATGACCAATGAGGGCACGAGATAAGTGTGTGCACAGATGGAAGGCTGACAGGCAGGTAGGCCATCCAGTTACTTTAGCCGGGCCGGCTCAGATGATTGGTCGTGCTTTTCACAGCGCCACGGCTTCCACAGATGCATTTTTTGTTATGTATTTATTGTCAAAACATTTAATGTATTCATTGCTATCGGGATGTTAAGAGCATTCCATGGAATATAACAACAAGTGTTTCTGAAGTGAATTACCTACCCCACCTTTAAGGTTTAAAGAAATAATCAATTAACAGTTTTATTCCAAACAGTGTAAAACATTTACATAAATATACTTCATAGTTTCCTTTTAATTAGCAATTTCCAGTATGTGTAAAAATCAACACCTCTTTGCAAAAACACTTCCAAACACTCCGTCTAAAAAAAAAAAAATTACATGTAATGTTTATTCATTTAAATAATCTGCTCATATAATCAGACAAAAACTGTGTGCATTAACACTGTTCACACCTTTAGTGTAGAACATTACAGGAAATATATTACCGTTATTATGCATGGCAGGTTATGAAAGACA
The DNA here is from genome assembly GCA_031216635.1 of Dissostichus eleginoides. Classification (NCBI taxonomy): domain Eukaryota; kingdom Metazoa; phylum Chordata; class Actinopteri; order Perciformes; family Nototheniidae; genus Dissostichus; species Dissostichus eleginoides. The sequence goes on from CM062278.1 coordinate 27,087,339, forward strand.
GTGAGGAGTAGAAGATGAAAGTGAGGATAATGGAGGAACATAGGCACACTGTGGTCAGCAGCCAATGTTTAATCTGTCAGTTTCCCTTTACTTGGCTTCCACTGCAAACAACCACCTCTAGGGGGAGCTTTGATAAAAGTTGGCCAATGAAATCAAACCATTTTAGACATCACAGCTGTGCCTGATTCCCAGAGAAGCGGGGAAATTGTTTGCACTTATCCTATGCCGAGAGTGTTTGGATAAAAGCATCCATTAAGTGTTCTGGTCGGAGACGGAGGAGCTCAATTAGTCCATTTGAGACGAAAGAGCAGCAAGATGTGGCTTCTCCGATTTCACATCCAACCCATGGTATGTTTATGTGAAGGGAAGGTATCGCAGCTCTTATAATTGTTTTCTTCCAGACATACTGTAGATAATCTGTGCTGCTTTCCTTTAATAAATAAAACCATAGAGCTATTTAATGAAAAGACAGGGCTTCAGCGTTAAAACAACTTATGAGTGTACAGGTCAGACACATATTGTTAAAGTTTGGTGTACAATATACAGTAAAAGAACATGAAACACTTTCAGTATGCATCACTTCAACTCTTCTGTTTTTGGTGTAATTTGATCTAAAAACCCTTTGGAAAGTAGGACCAGCATCTATACATCTGTACATCTTAGGCAGAATGAAGAGAATTTAATATTGCATTCAGTTGTAATTCATCAAGTGTTATCTATACTATATTGTGTTCACATAGAGAAACGCTGGTTTGGATAGCAGGTACATTAACTTCAAGAGGACATACTATGCTCATTTTCAGGTTCATATTTATAATTTGTGCTTCTACTGTGACATGTTTCCATGCTTTAAGGTTTGAAACCAGAGCCCAGTCTGTTCTGATTGGTTGGCTGGCTGGCTGGCTGGCTGGCTCTGTTTTGATTGGTCAACAGCTTAGAGATGATGTCCCTGAGCCTATCACGTACAATGTGTTGGAGCGCTAGCCAATAGAAACGCATTTGTTACATAGTGACTATGGAAGTAAAGAAAGGAGTCCAATGGAGGCGTTTCAGGCAGAGTGAAAGGGAGAGAAACTTTGGGATTTAGCTTTTGAAATCCATTAACATGCAAGAAAAACCTATATAACACACGACAGGAAGGGAAAACCCCCAAAAGTGTAATAGGGCCTCTTTAAGAACACTAAAGTTGTAGGGTACTTGTATTTATTGGAAAGCCTGAGCAACTAGTTACTTTGCACTACTTTTGTCAATTATTCACTTCCCTACTTGTATTTTCCCACTATTATACAGTTATTTCTTATTTCTAAGGATATTTTATTAAATCCATCATCCATCATAACACTTCACACTTCTTTGTATTGAGCGCTCTCTGTTCTCTTCTCACTCTCTGAACAAAATGTGCTTAAAGAAAAAACTGTGAAATCAATTTGCATTGTAATATGACAATAAACCCGGGGGTTAAAACACATATTTCCCTTTGTGGTCAGTCAGACTGTTCTACTTTGTGAAGCACCTCAGGGGGGGAACACACACACACACACACACACACACACACACACACACACACACACACACACACACACACACACACACACACACACACACACACACACACACACACACACACACACACACACACACACACACACACACACACACACACACACACACACACACACACACACACACACACACACACACACACACACACACACACACACACACACACACACAACACACACACACACACACACACACACACACACTGAGAGTAGTAAACTCTGAAATCAATGTTCACAGCAGGATCTGAATGGACTGCACTAACCCAACTAAAACTATTAGCCTCTAATGGGGAAAACCAACGTGAGCGGGCCTGGCTCTCCACAGCTGGTCTCAGAGCTGCATTAACACTGAACACTGACTGTCAGCATGCTAACTTTATTAGCAATGTGGCTCCACGCTGCTTATGGAAATAGGATGGACTGCAGGATCGTAGGGAGAGGCTTAGCATGCTAGCATGAGATTTATAATAGAAGTCAATACAAGTCAAAGTGAGTGTGTGGGTGGGTTAAGGCACAACACATGTGTTTTGTAATTGCAGTCAACTTCCAGGGTCAGTAATGGGATTTTAAATCTTCGTTCGTGGCATTAGGGATGTGTGTGTATGTGTGCATGTGTCTCGATAAATAATGTGCACCAGTAAATGTGTGTTTTTCTGTCACACTGTGTTGTATTTGTTTAGGAATATGTACCCATTGGCATATTATTTTGTCATGATAATTGACGCCAGCCTCCCCTGAGTAATAGAGATGACACACAGTATGACATGTGTCTTCCTCTAAGTGTCTGATAACAGGAGACATAAATGAGGATGGAAAGTCAGTTTGATCATAAGAAAATGGAAATTGAAAGTTGTCTCTGTGAAAGTTTCATAATAAGGAGTGATTGAAGACTGGTGGCTAGCAGATGTCTGGTTTTACATACCAGACATACCTCATGTATAGCTTCTCTCCTGGGTGCCACCACAGCAGAACAAACGCAATCAAAGTTCCAGCAGGAAACTAAGAAATATAAAACTTTCATTTACTTTGGCTTACTGTGTTTTCTATACCAACTTACCAAAGATCATTTTTGAACATTAAGGTCGATGTTTGATGTTGAACTGGAGACCAACTTTATTGAAACCGAATTTCCTCTCTTGAAATATCCAGGAGCAGTACAATGAAGGAAGGAATTTTGTACATTTCATGCAATTTGAAATCACACTGCGTGAAAAATATGAAATGTGAAGTTTGTAGCTTATGACACTGAGTGAATAAAAGCGCCTTGAAGTCACATTTTAGTTAGTTCGAGCCTAAAAAGCAGCATATATATCAGAATTATTAAAAGGTGCACGGATCTTTGGTACTTTCCTGTAGACTACAGTAAGGACATTAATTCAATGAAATGTATAAGAGGTGTCCCTTGCAGTAATGAACCCAATGAAAACATGTGAAGGACTAGCATTCCTCCCATTTCTAAGGAAGGACTTGTTTTTTAGCTTTAGTTTTCCAGCCTGAAACGGCACTGGTTTTATATAGTTCTTTGGTTAACTCGCAAAAAGCTCTAAAAACCCCACTGTACCACAGTTGTCACTAAACAGCATAACCAACGTTGGTAGATGAAGATCAATAACTGGAAGCAAGGAACACAACTCAAAATGTAAGATGTTATCTAATGTTCAGTCAGTCAAAAGTCAAAGTCAAAGTTGACTTTATTGTCAATCTCAAAATATGTTTGTACACACATTAGTGCATAAACTTGATAAGGTGATTATGTGTTAGGGGCAGTGTTGGGACTAACGCGTTTCAAAGTAACGCGTTACTGTAACGCCGTTATTTTTTGGCAGTAACTAGTACTCTAACGCATTATTTTTTTAATTCAGTAACTCAGTTACCGTTACAACATGGTGCGTTACTCCGTTATTTTTTTTATATAGTCTCGGCTCCCAGACGTTGGTGAGCGGCGCCAACAGCGAGGCGAACAGAGATGAGAACTGTACTTAAGTTCAGTACTTGAGTAAATGTACTTAGATACTTCCTGTGTCACATGCGGAGACGCGCTGTGGGCGTGTTTGTGTTTACTAACAAGACTATCATGGCGGCGGCAGAGCTCAAGTCGAGTTTCTCCGCCTGGAGATATTCTCACTATTTCACTTTTGTCGAGCACAAAGAAAAGAACGTTTTAGTTAAATGTAAGTTGTGTCTTGGCGGGTCAAAGATCCTATCTACTGCCCGAAACAGCAATTCAAATCTGTTGAAACCTCTGCAGAAACAACATGCTAGGACGAAGATAGTAGCTAAGACTTGATAGATTGTATTATTCTCCAATGCAATAACAGTACTGAAATGAAGGCTATAAGGGCATTAATGGGAGCCCTTTTTTTAAGTAACTAAAAAGTTACTGTTCACAGTAACGCATTACTTTTTGGTGTAAGTAATCAGTAAAGTAACTGAGTTACTTTTGAAATGAAGTAATTAGTAATGGTAACTAGTTACTGGTTTTCAGTAACAAGCACAACACTGGTTAGGGGTGAATTAACCACTTGTTTCTTTGCCCCCAGTGGTTCAAATATATAATAATGACACTTTAAAGAGCTGTGTTAAAAGACAGAGATGGAGAAACTGGACAGGCAGCTGCTCTGATAAGCATGTTAAGGTAATTCAATATTGTACCGTAGCCCAATGCAGCCTCGATGAGCTCCTTACAGACTCACAGGAAAGTTGCAAGCTCAGCGATCCCATCCCCTGCAGTCAAAAGATGAAGTGTTCTTCGCAGGATAAGGATAGGTAAGTAAGTGTGTCAAAGTGAACTTAAGGAGCTTTAAATAGATGTGTTTTATACAGTAAATAACCTGCAAAAACCTAAACATTGATGTAGTAATGGATAACTCAGGATTTGTTTATTTGTTTATACATCATTTAGAATCAGTAATATTTTTGTAAATCAATTTGAGACTGCTTAATTTTGTATTGTATAATAATTCTCATGTTACATTTTACACATTCGAGATAAATCTAATCAAATACAAATAAATACAAATAAATAAGTTAAGGCCTTTAAATACATTGCAAAGTAGTTTTTGTAGGAATTTGTTATGATCTCCAACAGCTGATGTTCTTTTGGTGCAAAAAGCTAAAATGTGATGCGTCACACTTAGCTTTCTTACTGTGAAAAACTCTCACCTTTGAATCAGCCCTGTCTCTGAATAACTCCTTTCATTTGGAATATTTAACACCTGAAACTCATTGAGGGTTGTCTTTGTGCGCTGAAATGTCTTTCAAGCTCTGCGAGGACAATCGAACGGGACCCTGACGGGAAGAGAACCTGATCAAACAAACCTCTCATTGCTCCAGACGGGAGGCGTAAATCCACAGCTTCAGATCCTAACCAGCGAGTGTACTTAGGGATGAATCTGGATATCTGGACTCTACACTGACACTTTTCAGCTCTGGACACTCATCCCTGACATCAGCTGGTTCCTGTGAAAGTAAAGTATTTTCAAATGTATCATGGCCTGCAGATCTTCTTTTCTAAATCTCTCTGAAAACTGGATTAAGGCTGTCTGGAAATGTTGACAATGTTGTAAATTATGACCAGTCTCAGATAATGTGTGTGAAAGTATATCTGACGGTTTTCTACATACTTAACAATCAATCATCAACAATCACAGATGACTAAATGTTCACCTGTCATCCAGGGGCGGACTGGGACTACAAATCAGCCCGGGACTCTCGACCGGCCCACTTCGGTACCGCCGGCCCACCTCGGTGCCGCAAGTAAATACCCCTAGTAAATTGTCAACGGGGGGGTGCTAGTGACTTATCCGACCGGCCCACTTCAGTACCGGCCCATCGGGATTCGTCCCGAACGTCCCGATGGCCAGTCCGCCCCTGCTGTCATCCCTCCAATGTGTCAATCATCCAGTTAACTTCAGGATAAAAAAAGGTCTGTGACTTTTATTCAGTTCAATACTTATTATTGTAATGTTGGTATATCTGTCAAATGGTTGCTGTGTAAAAGTCCACTAAAGATGTTATTGTTTGCCTTATTTGTTGTTAATCTTCCTAACATTGAAATGTGGTTAAAAGAACCACGTGGTATTGTTCAGTTGCAGGTTGCGCTAGACTTTTTCGCTGCCCGTCAATTTGACGGACAGGATCATAACATTTTCATCAAAATCCAGAATTACCCGTCGGCCTTTACACAACTCTGACGAGGGGGGGGGAGAGCATGCTCGTGAACTGTCAACGGGGGGGGGGGGGGGGTGCACGGTGTTATGCATGCCCACTGCGGGAGCGCGCACAGCGTAAAGCCAAAACTCGCAGACATTTCAATGATTTGTACGGCAAAGTTAGGTTTGGAAACGGTATCATTTCCTTTTTGGAGGGCATGCATAACACGGCAAAACACCGGAGCCTCGCTGCGGGGAAGCTTTGGTGCTGTTCCGAGTCATAGACGGAAAATATTCGGTTAATGCGACCTCTGTTCAGTTGTTCCACAAATTGCTTGTCCAGGTTAAACAAACATTGGTTTGCAAGACATTTATAGAAATAAACTTGTTCTCGTGAGGATTTTTTAACTACCAACAAGTAAATTGCCAGACTTGACCCTTATTCTAAGTCTTCAGAGTTTTTATGGGGTTGTCAAATTTCACATAACTCCAATATGTATGTCCTTTGATGTACCTGTATTTGATGATGAATGCATTTAATTGAATTATGCTCTGCATGATGGCTGCCTCTTTTGCCAAAGGTGATTCAAAACTCAAAGGCAACTCTTTGACTGTTTTATCGCTGAATTTCCATACATGTTTCTTTGACTTGTCAGCACCAACCTAGTGTGAATAGTTTTGGTTTAATTGAAAAAAACGGCATTAATGGCCATGATAATTGCAACAGAAATGCAAATCCTCGTTAAAATATATTGCCAAAACCACAGTAACAGCTATAACTCTCTAATGTCAACATCATCCCAATTGGTTCAATCATCCAATCCTTTTGGTTCATGACAAAAATATGAAATACTGCAAAACTATGACAATCCCAATACTGCCAAATGTAATTTATGTGACTGCAAAAAGTCACACTGTTAACGATATAAATGTTGCGTTTGCAGCCCTTCGGTAGTCTACTCTGATATAGAGTGGTGCCATGACCCTTGTCATTTATGTCAAACATATTTGATCAGACCACAGTTTTACTTTATTTTATTTGACAGTGCTGACAGACAGAGGGTCAGTGTCAGCAAACACAGTGACAATGAACTGACAGCTGGGTAAGTTCTGGAAGATAACACGGAGTCCTTGGGGGACACTTAAGGGTAAATGTCAACTGGGTGCTATTTCTGTTTTGGCAAATGCCCCAAATCCTGGAGGACTTGAGCTAGAAATGTGTGTTTAATCAGGAAATCCTAAACTGAAAATGGGCTTCTTTTTGTTTATCCTATCACAGAGACAGCTTGGCAGATAGAGCGCAGAGAGCTGACATCGGGCATGTTGTGGAAGGCAGTGTTTGAGGAGAGATGTTTTTGTATATCTCGCGGTGAGTCAACTCTAACCCCACATGACTCCATAGAAAACCTTTTTCCTTCAACAAACAGAGAAATCTTCCTCTGGGCATCCAGACACACACTCCAGAAGTAAAAGGTTGAAACTCAGCTCATGACCTTGCTTGTCATCTTGCTCTCCTTTGTTGTGACTCTTAACTACAGCGAACAACTAAAAAAAGATCTATATGATGGTCAGAGTGCAGCTGAGCACGAATCAGTGGGAGGCGTTTACTTCCCGTTTACTTCCCTTAATCTTCAGATTGTGTGAAAGGCTGGGTTTCAGTTGTGTAAACGGGAATAATCCTTTGATAAGACATATTCTTTTCTCTCCTTCTCGAGCACAAAAGTCTGGCTCTGACCGTAAATATCAACCATCAGGACAGAAGCTCAATGGCTACAAGGCTTGTTACATCATTCTTAATATTGTTATCTAACAAAAGAGTTGAATAAGGTAAAGGAAGGTTGTTTCAATGATCCCTTGAATGAGCACGAAAAATCCATTATTTACGAGTGTTACTGACAGCTCACAGGACTGAAGGTGGAAATGTATGTAAGGCTATGAAGATGTACCTTCACACTTTCCTTTGCACAAGCAGAACACAGCATGTAATCAAAACATGATAGTGATTGGGCAACCTGTCATTGGATTTTGACCACATTTACTATGGCAATACTGGAAAACAAAGTAGATTAGCACGCTAAATGTTGACATTTTAATGATATACTGGGGAGTTAATTACATGTTTCATTTAGACACCTGTTGTCAATGTGGACCAAAATGTGCATGATAAATACGGCCATCCTGAACCAACATACCAAACATAATTAATTTTGGCAATCTAATGCTTAGTTAGTGTTTTATTTTTCAAATGAGATGTTTTCATGATGCTAAGAAGCAGTACATGACAGGATTGAAAAGATGGGAAGGAACGTTTTAGCAGCTGTTATGTAGAAAATAACATGTTCACTGTGCTTAGAGTAATATGTATAGAATGTGTCATTTGTTGTTCTCTCTTGCTTTCCACCTTCTTGAGGTGGAAGACAAACGTTGAAGTTGGCATCGCAAGGACTCCCTTGACAAAAAGCCAATGGGATTTGTCCATTGGATTTTGGAACATTGCAGAGAATAAGCTCTGTGGAAAACACATCTTTGATACTTAAATGGTTTGTTTATGAGAATAATCTCCACATATTAACACAACCTTATACATTTTAAAGTAAAAAGCTAATGGTGGGCTATAAAGGAACTACAGCACGGTCACATGACTTCACGTCACCACCGCTAAGCTAAAGGCGGCTAATGTTGGGCGTGATGAGGTTTAGTCGTCTCATTTAGACACTAGTGAAATTAAATTCACTAGTGGGGTATATATACTTACAGATTTTATGTTGTAGAATGAAAAGTTAAAGTCTCTTAAGCTTGTGTTAACCACAGACTTTATTTCAAGCTTCTAACCAACTTCTTACTCTGAGACGAGATAACAGAAGTGCTCAAACTCAGGGGTTTAAGGACTCATTTTTGCAACACTTTATACTATCCAGCAACTTTTACATTTCCACCGTGGCACATTGTGGCTGCAGAACCTGTTATAGAGCAAACACACATTTTGGGGGATACAAAAGATTTCTAAGAGCACTTCTACTCGAACCAATTTTAATCCCACTGTTAGCAATGAATACCACAATCATCAGAATCATTACCTGCTCATTGCGACTGAATTTCAGGCGAACACAAAGCCAATCACCTGCAAAGAGTTGCCTCAGCAGTGGATGAAAGCTTTTTGTCACCTGCAAACATGTCACTATACTTTTATCAGAGTCCCACCCTCCAATGCATTTGATTTGGGGAGTGAGGACATTTGATGTGTCTGATTTGATTCTAGTCATCACGCTGGCTCTCACATGTTTGAAGCCTCTCGGTGTGCTGTGATGGAGGCTTTGATATTCTCTGCTTTGACCTTTCCTGCCCTTCCTGACATTTAATGTGACAGGGACGGCTGATGTGTTTCACTCCCAGCAGATACATGCGGGAAACCAGCAATCACGCTCATGTTTTAGTGAATACACCAGCTTTTTGAATACTCTGGTGTCATTCGGGATGGGATTTAATAGCCTTTTATTCCATTTGCTTAGAAGGTTATGTTTTTGGCTGACTTTATCTGTTTGTTTGAATTTTAAAAGAATGATGTACTGGCCCGACCAAATTAGAATCACAAGGGATATCTAAGAACATGTGAGTGCACCATTGGACTTGGTGGAGGCCATTCTAACTGAATATGAGAATAGTTAAAAATTTGCTTATTGAAAAGGAATTATTTTACTTTATCTGTCACAGTTAGGGTCAAGTTTTAGGGTTTTACTCGCTTGCAAAGAACACCTGAAAAAGAAATGGGGCGAAGCCTGCGAGCTAGTTCAGGCAGTCAACTGAGCACCAATGATACATTAACACGTGACGCACCTCGTCCCTCTTACAACCAACCAAACACATTCTCCTAAACATGCCGCTCTATTTAAGCTGCCAGGTCTTCCTGCCTCTGCCTCGCTATGCTGCTGCTGCCACTGATGTGTTCACTTGCTATTGCTGCGTTCATGTTCCTGCTGCTGTGTTTCATGTTGCTGCTGCTTGCCTGCCCCACCACCACCCCAGCTCCACCCCAGCTTCCACCCCAGCTTCCACCCCAGCTCCACCCCAGCTTCCACCCCAGCTTCCACCCCAGCTCCACCCCAGCTTCAACCCCAGCTTCCACCCCAGCTTCCACCCCAGCTTCCACCCCAGCTTCCACCCCAGCTCCACCCCAGCTTCAACCCCAGCTTCCACCCCAGCTTCCACCCCAGCTTCCACCCCACTTTCCACCCCAGCTCCACCCCAGCTTCCACCCCAGCTTCCACCCCACCTTCCACCCCAGCTTCCACCCCAGCTTCCACCTGTAGGCTCGGGGGATAGTTATCTAATCATCACTCAATGTTCTTTGTAATCTGTGGAGTGATGAGGCCCGAGCCTAGACGCCAAACTCAAACTATATGCTGCTTCTAATAAACATATTAATAAACACGTGAGTTGTCTGACTGAAATGGTTATCTTTTGTTATTGGGCCACACTGGAAAAAATGCTGCTCCAAAAACAAGTTAAACAATAATGACAACAAGCTGTTTTCACTTGAAATACGTAAACAAATCTGCCAATAGAACAAGTGAAAATTAGCTTGGTAAGATTTCTTGAAATAAGAAGGGATATTCAGATAAATCAGATCTTGTAATCAGCTGGGAGAACTCATTTTGAACTATATTTGACCAGAATCAGGAAATGTTGGGTTACAATATAAGCCGCAAATGCTCAAAAGTTTTCTGTTTTCTGATGTTAGTTGGTGAATTTCTAATAAATACGTAAAGAAAAATGTTTCATCTTGTTGGGGAAATATTTTCCAAGGCCCATAACTTTGACCCAGTTTATCAGTTCATGCTGTCCTGACTGAGCACACGCACCTGTAGCCTTGGCTGCTGTGCTCTCAGTGTTCTGTCTCCCTGTTCCTGCCTGTTGGCGTCAGCTGATAGAGGTGTTATCATTCTATCTTGTTATGCACAATGTTGCAATGTTATTCTCTCTGAACAAGCTAAATACATGGGTCTGGGGTAGAGTTCTTCAGAATTGACGTGGCAACTCTACCGTGAAGTCAGAACCTCTGACTCTTTGACTTGTTTTGTGAATTCTCCGGCCGAAGCTCCAAATAAACCCATCAGTGTTTGACATCAAAGCTCCAGCTCTCCCCGTGTCTCCTTTGAGTCGGTGACTCCTCCTGCATCGCTACACAGAAGTTTCCCCACACATCTGAGATACAACTGAAAATGAGATTTTTCAGGATGATGCATTGTCTAAAAACAAGACCAGATATCTCACTGCAGTGTTACTTCTGAAGTTATTACGTCTTATATCAGGTGTAAAGAAATATTCTGACTAGATAATAGACAAATATATATGGCTAGATTTTGTAGTGCAATGTATCTAACCGAATAATAAACTAAGCAAAAGATAGTCTGATATACAAGGAGAAATGAAGTCATACAATATCTTTGTCATGAAATCTATTGTTGGACAAGAGTTCTATAGGTTATGGATTTGCTGAATTTATCGTTTTGACATTTAAAATGTAAAGTCAGTCAAATGCACACCACCTCCTGTAGAGAGAGGAGACTTTCAAAAGTTGGATTATTTGAAGTCGAAGGGCTGAAGTTTTGGGTTATTTGGTATGCACACACACGTTTTTTTGCGATAAGCCAGGATATCAAATTGTTATTTGGTTTCTTAAATGACATTTCTGTTCAAAAGCTTTCTTTTTTTTACAACTGGCAAAAACTAATCATAACAGCTATTTCAAATAAACTTGTAAAAACAGATCAACCAGCAAAATGAAAAAAATATATAATTGTATTTATTTCACCTTCTGGGCTCTGTTTATCTTATTCCTGCCTTCTTAAAAAACACGTTTATAAACTGGGAAGGAAAGAAGAAAGAAATAAAGAAAGAAAGAAAGAAGAAAGAAGGAAAGAAAGAAAGAAAGAAAGAAAGACAGAAAGAGAGAAAGAAAGAAAGAAGGAAAGAAAGAAAGAAAGAAAGAGAGAAAGAGAGAAAGAAAGAGAGAAAGAAAGAAAGAGAGAAAGAGAGAAAGAGAGAAGAAAGAAAGAAAGAAAGAGAGAAAGAAAGAAAGAGAAAGAAAGAAAAGAGAGAAAGAAAGAGTGAAAGAAAGAGAGAAAGAAAGAAAGAAAGAGAGAAAAAAGAGAGAAAGAAAGAAAGAGAGAAAGAAAGAAAGAAAGAAAGAAAGAGAGAAAGAAGGAAAGAAAGAAAGAGAGAAAGAGAGAAAGAGAGAAAGAGAGAGAAGAAGAGAGAAGAAAGAAAGAAAGAAAGAAAGAGAGAAAGAAAGAGAGAAAGAAAGAGAGAAATAAAGAAAGAGAAAGAACATTGAGTTTGGAGGAAAACACAACACGAGAAAATAAGGGGAAAGGATTTAGCAGGAAAAGAGGCAGATTCAGAGTGGACAGTAAAAAGAAAAAACTAAAAGATCAAAGAGAGAACAGAGGAAGATGAATGAGACCTTTAAGTGCTCTCAGTTGTTTTTCTATTCTTTGACAAACAGTGACAAATGATGGATGAAATAAAGAGAGAGACGAGTGAAGGGGAGAGACTGGTGTCCCTGCAGGCGCCAAATAAAGAAGTAATGTCTTATTACACTCCCACAACACCCTCTACAGCGAGTTAGTGTGTGATTGTTTGTGTGCAACCGAGTAATGCGTCTGTGGATGAAAATCTGTGTGAGTTTTTTCTAAATGTCAACTTACATTTGAAGATATAAATGGAGCATCTGTTTACCCACTGAGATGAGCTAAAAAGCTGTTTTTCTTGGTACATGTTCTGTATAATGTGCAGCAAAAGTGTGTGTGTGCCCGTTTCATTTGTGTGTGTGTGTGTGTGTGTGTGCGTGTGTGTGTTTGTATGTGTGTTTGTTGTGTGTGTGTGTGTGTGTGTGTCCTCTCCCTGTGTGTCCATGGGGCCCATTACTGCAGCAGGGTGGTAATTATTCTGCTAATGCTTAAAGTGCAGCTCCCTTTGAAGATGCTCTCATCGTCAAAATAACACTTTAATCAACGGTGTGTCCCCGCTCGTTTACAACTCTCTGAGCGGCTAATTAACCAACATTTCGAAGTGAGACAGCAGGGACACGAGCGCATATGGACGCTCACAGAGGAATACATGGCCGTGTGAAAATACACCCAGACAATGGAAGAAAATTGACAAATCACAGAGATGTTAGATAATATCCTCCTTGCAATTCTAGAAGAAACCAATCGGTTGTTTTGGAGATTATGTAATCATCCTAAACGCAGCACTAAAGCTGATATACCAACTCAGTGGATGACTTGGCTGCAGAATAAATGGTTTGCATATTACAGAAATAGCAGGCGTGTTTTCCAATATATAGACATTACACAACATTTCCACACTGCCTGAGTATATTGCTTCTGCTCAAATGTGTTCTGTCAGCCATTAACGTGTTATGGCTTCATGAGGGAGCGTGCATCTCACTGCTGGATCTCAGTTCTGGAGAATGTCAGCAACACACAGAAGATTCAGTTTAAAATGGAGCTCTGTATTAAAGGTCTGTGTGAATTAGTCACAAAGAACGAGAGCAAATGCACTTCAGAGTTCACAAGCCAAAGATAACATGGTGGTCGATGTAGAAAAGGTCGTTTTTCGTGGTTTGACCTCACTAGAGTGGAGCCAATGTTTAACATTTTAAACACTTTTGGATTGCCATTAATGAGCAATTTATAGCAACTGCATTTTGACCTGTTCAAGGGCACAGCTCTTTAATTTAAGATCCTTCACTAATCCCTCTTATAGGTCACTGCTGTTCATTCTTCAGTTCTTTGCCATGTAAATTGTACAGTACAGATTTATGGTAACTTATTCCACCACTTATTTTGTCTAATAGCTCCTTTTGCTTCTATTAATCTCTTGGTGTTACAGACAAGGGGCCTATTCTGCTCATTTTAGGTGTATATCAGTATGTAGTGTCTCTACTTTAAAGAGTCCTCTCCTGCTGATGTTCAGGTGTATATAGTGTCTCTACTTTAAAGAGTCCTCTCCTGCTGATGTTCAGGTGTATATCAGTATGTAGTGTCTCTACTTTAAAGAGTCCTCTCCTGCTGATGTTCAGGTGTATATAGTGTCTCTACTTTAAAGAGTCCTCTCCTGCTGATGTTCAGGTGTATATCAGTATGTAGTGTCTCTACTTTAAAGAGTCCTCTCCTGCTGATGTTCAGGTGTATATCAGTATGTAGTGTCTCTACTTTAAAGAGTCCTCTCCTGCTGATGGTCAGGCGTATATCAGTATGTAGTGTCTCTACTTTAAAGAGTCCTCTCCTGCTGATGTTCAGGTGTATATCAGTATGTAGTGTCTCTACTTTAAAGAGTCCTCTCCTGCTGATGTTCAGGTGTATATCAGTATGTAGTGTCTTTACTTTAAAGAGTCCTCTCCTGCTGATGTTCAGGTGTATATCAGTATGTAGTGTCTCTACTTTAAAGAGTCCTCTCCTGCTGATGTTCAGGTGTATATCAGTATGTAGTGTCTCTTTTTTTAAAGAGTCCTCTCCTGCTGATGTTCAGGTGTATATCAGTATGTAGTGTCTCTACTTTAAAGAGTCCTCTCCTGCTGATGTTCAGGTGTATATCAGTATGTAGTGTCTCTACTTTAAAGAGTCCTCTCCAGCTGATGTTCAGGTGTATATCAGTATGTAGTGTCTCTACTTTAAAGAGTCCTCTCCTGCTGATGTTCAGGTGTATGTCAGTATGTAGTGTCTCTACTTTAAAGAGTCCTCTCCTGCTGATGTTCAGGTGTATATCAGTATGTAGTGTCTCTACTTTAAAGAGTCCTCTCCTGCTGATGGTCAGGTGTATATCAGTATGTAGTGTCTCTACTTTAAAGAGTCCTCTCCTGCTGATGTTCAGGTGTATATCAGTATGTAGTGTCTCTACTTTAAAGAGTCCTCTCCTGCTGATGTTCAGGTGTATATCAGTAAATAGTATTGGAAAAGAAGCGCCCACACATGCTTTGGTATAACGTCTGGTAGTTTGTTTCACACATTAACAAAGTAAACCAACATTGTACTTCTATAATGGTTATCAAGCTATTACAAGTTGTTTCTTAATTATAGCTTTTAGGATAATGAGCAGCAGAATCTGAACTCCTAAATGAGATCATTAACTGGAACTTACGCTTCATAGTTATTCAGACAGGACACTTATGTCAAGGCTTTAACCATGTATCCTAATAATGTTCATTGTACTTTAGCTCTGCAGGAACAAATCTAAGCGAGCTTGGGTCAGACTGTCCTTGAGTTCAGAAACCCAATGACAGAACCTCAAATACACAATGTATTAAAACACTTTTTAAAACTACAATTAAATGGAAAATACAACAAAAGACTGAAGAGACAGAGGAGTACAGTTTCTGAAAGTGGTTGTGTTGCAAAGTATTTATTTTCCATGTACTGAATCACTAGAATCTGATCATTTAAAATATTTGTTTACTGCATCCTTCCGGGCTTAAACGCTGCATCACATAGCCATCGCACTGAACCAAAACACTGCTGATCGTCAGCATGTTTAGCTGGTTAATTAAAGGGGACCTATCATGCTATATTTAAATAATATATAAGGTATATATATATATATAAGGTATATTAATACGTTTTAATTTTCAAAATACGAAACAGATCATGCATTTTAGCCATGCCTCATTTTGCCTCACTCCAGCTCTGTCTTTGCAAGGTCTGATTCAGCTGACCACGCCCCCATGCGGAAGAGGGGGGCGTGACACGGCCCCGGCATGAGCGTCATGTTATCATGCTTGCTGTGATTACGAGTGGAGAGTCAACATGTTTTCTCAGAGCAATGCATGTGTTCAAGCATATTACCAATTTGATCCAGAATCTGACCCTGAAGAAGCGGAGGTTTTGGTGGAGGTGCAAACATCTCGGTTGCAGCAGGACGTTTCTGAATGGTTAGTAGACAAGCTGTTGTCCCTATTTATTTTACGCTAACTCTTTGTTACGATGCTTGCTACTTATTCCGTTTTGGCTAATTAGCAAGAATGTTATGTGTACAGTTTGTAACAGAGTTTGTAACGCAAAAACAGCGGTACATATATATATATTTATATAGGGAGACACACGCAGAAATCTGCTGGAGTCTTCTGGCACATTTCCCTGGAAAATGAACTCTAGCCACAGATTCTTTGCTTTTTCCAGAGGCGGCAGTGCATGCAGTATTTTGTCCTTGTCACGATTATTGCAGCCAACAACAGCGCAATATCTATCTCTATTAGACATCCTGGCAAGAGCAGGCAAAACCACAGATGTGACTGGGGAAATGTAGCCTGCCGACAGCCTATATGCGAATTACAGGTTGGGCAATGGCCGTGGCCCAACCTCTCATTCCCCTGATTGGTGGAGAGTTGACCAATCAGGCGGAGTGCACCTACATTACGTCAAAAAGGTGCAAATAAAAAATCCACCCGTATCAAATCCGTTGCAGCCCCGTTTTTAGAGATTTGGGTATGGAGGAAAAGAGAGAGGGTTGTGTTTTCTGACACTTTGTGAGTTCCCTGGAACACCGGGGACACATATGTATGTATAAAAGACATCACAAAGTGCATTTTGCATGATAGGTCCTCTTTAAGCTAGTCAATAACGCTATGTTCAGCTAGCTATTTAGCTATGTTTAGCTGGCTAGGATTAGCTACGTTAAGGTCAGCATGATATCTCTTGAACTGAGAAAGGAGAATTTAGCTTTATGAAAGTTTTGTTTACAAACTGAAAGTCCTATCCCTACTACATGTAGCATCTATATTTCTATGATTTCTTTGTGATTAAATAGATATAAGAAAAGGCCTGATGTTGAGAGACATCGAACTATAATGTAAATGGCTCTCGTACCTGTGTCAATTACTTTGATGCCCCATTAGTAGACATTTCTGATTCATGGTGTATTATAAGTTATTAGAAAAGCACATTCTTCATTATTAACAACTGTGTGTCCGTTTGTCCTGCCAACGGTCAAAACGTGAATCTCTCCCACACCGTACTGCTACACTGCTTGTTTGGTTGTTACTGTAAAACCTCTCCTCAACAAGTCCCCAAAATTGCCGAATTGTCGGTTAATAAGAAGTCTATACTCGAGGTATCCCTCTACGATGATCATGTCTTTGCAATGGCAAAAGTACACATAGAAATGACAGGAACTCGGATCACCCGGCTATGTTTAACGAAATGAAAATGTGCTTTTCTGCTCTCCTTTATATAATTCTTTGGTGGATGTTTTTCTTTACTTAAACACATAATTAGTCCTGTCGTCACCCTACTGATGGCTTGTCATATTTAATTAGTTCAGTCAGCCAACTCTTGACGAGATGGAGATGTAAACCTAAAAAAGACAGTATGTGAAGTGTTGATATTGTGCAAATAGGCTTTGAACATGTCACTCCTGATGAAGAAACATGCAGTTTAACACAGCAGGGAGAGATGAAAAACAACTCTATCAACCATGGAGCGAGTCAATGATGATGATTATACATCTGAGTGCAGTTGGAGGAACTGTACAAGGTGCATTGGTAACCACAGTATTACAGTCGTAGCAATCTAGAATACGTTATTATTTTGGTAAGTACAACGATAATCACCTCCCAATTATTAAATCATTACTGCACCTGCACTTATATAACAAAATGCTCCCTCTCTGGAGCTATAAACAAAGGCCTTTCAAAGTTTGGAATGAGATTTATAATGGGTCTCAGGCCTTTAGCTAGCGGGTCCCCACACGAATACTTATGTGTTTTAATAAAGCCAGTTCCCAGGATACAAGCTAAATATCCCATTTGGGTCTCTGGTATGAAGGGCTAAAATAGCCTGAATTAGATTTTGACAAATAGTTATGACTCACTCTCCATAACTCCCCTTGCTGTTGTCAAAGCAGCCAAAATAACTGAGATCTAACTGGAGCTGTGATTAGTTTTGGGGGTTGTCAAGCTTTTAAATCATATTTGTATCAAACTTTACAGGTCTACCCATAAGAGCTCGGCACAACAAAGGACTCAATCAATAGTTTTCATAACATTTATACATAAGTAATACTTAAAAGACATAAGTTCAGTACTGATGAAGACCTGCTGAAGTCCAAGTGTCTCATGGGGATACATCATTCTTAAGAAATGTTAGTAATGGTAATAATAACATTAATTATGTGACTGTCTATGTTTCATGTTTCCTGTAGATATTTAATTAGTCTTTTTACTGCATTTTTAGTGTACAGTTTTACTATTATGCTGCTGTGTTTATTGTATTTTTGTAACTCTGGAACAACAATTTCCTTCGGGATAAATAAAGTCTTATCTTATCTTAATCTTGGACAACACACTTTCTGTTTTCTACAGTTGTTATCTTCAGTTTTAGAAATCACAACCCAGATAAGATCAGATAAAACCCAGATGTTAGAGTAGCACTCTTTACTGTACGCTCTTTTGCGCCGCTGTAGTTTTGTTCCAGCCTCCAGAGAAGAAGAAGGGAAGAATCAAGTTTTTGGTTGACTGCCGTTTTTTCGAAATACAGATATACTTTGTAGAATGAGCAACACACAGTAACTGCAGCACTAAAGCAGGAACAATGCACAGTAACTACAGCAGCACGGTATGACTTTAAATCACCACCGCTAAGCTAAACGCAGCTAATGTTTGGCGTGATGACATTTAAAAACAAAGGAACCGTAATGGTGAAAGGCTGATTCATTTCGGGGTTTTAGGACTCATTTCTCTATGCACTCTGTACAGTAGCTGTGAACTCGAGCTGAAGTTTCTGAGCATATTTGCCTGCATCACATGACATCTGCAGGTATGTGGGCCTGCATTGTTTCACAGTGGCAGAAACTATTAAAAAGGGCAATGCAAAAATGAACATTATACATCAACTTGTTCTCCTGCACAAGTGGGAGGCGTGTGGTGCAGTGGGTTGTGCGTAGGTGTTTGGATCAGGGGGTCCCAGGTTCAAACCCCACTGCAGTCAGCATGTCGTTTTGTCCCTGAGACACTTCACCCCA
This sequence comes from Dissostichus eleginoides, assembly GCA_031216635.1. Taxonomy (NCBI): domain Eukaryota; kingdom Metazoa; phylum Chordata; class Actinopteri; order Perciformes; family Nototheniidae; genus Dissostichus; species Dissostichus eleginoides. Next base: position 27,106,069 of record CM062278.1, read on the forward strand.
AATTGTTCCTGTGGGGATTGTCCACAGTATTGAGTATGTAAGTCGCTTTAGATAAAAGCGTCTAACAAGTGACATGTAATGTAATGAACACCGTTCAGTTGATTTCAGTGTTGCGTAGGCTACATACATAAATTAAAACCTACAAAAAGACTAAGTTTAACAGCAGTGTGAAGCTTTCCTTTTGATTTTAAAACACATTTTCACATAAACAGATATACACACACTTTTGGTTTTGGTGTAAACAGGGGCAGATACAAAGAGAGTGAATTGTATGAGTGTATACTATGCATATATTAAAATGATGTTGCACTCTGCCTACATAATTCAAATGCTACATTTAAACGCTGCATTTCCCTGTGAGCGCAGTTGGAGACCGAGTGCATACATGTTGCCAGGTCCATTGATGTGAAGCCCTTTAACTCCCTGAAGTAAGAATATATCAACTAAAATCTAGGAGTTCAGGATCAAGGAAACAGAGTTGACCTTATTTTTTCATATTCATAGGCCGGTTAAGACGCCATTATAGGTTTTTACGTATTTCAAAGACTGCATTTTAATCAAAATGGCAAAAAAGAAGTTGGATTAAGTTATTCAAAGAAAAATGATTCAAGACTTTGAGTGTTTGTTGGCAGAGCGCTGGGGGTGATTAAAAAACCTATTCACTGTGACAAACATAAGAAGAGATGTACAAACAAAATCATCATTTTTAAAGTGAGAAAAAAGTCAACCTTATTACGGGTTGTTTTTAATCAGATGTTGTTCAGCGGCTCGTTTCTGCACTCAAACTGTTATCAAAGGAAGGCGGATCATTCAGGATGAAGAAACATCGGGACTTCAGAGTTTCAAAGAAATGAATCTGCGATAGAAAATGTGAAGCAATATCACATTTGAACATGTTTTTCTTCGCCTGTGAAATTGAAATTGATTTGATACAAGTTTATTTTAATTAATCTGTGATGTTTTGAAAGTATTGCTGTTAACTTGGAGTCCTGTTTTTATGTTGTTCATTCATGCTCTTCTCAAACATCCCATCCACAGTGACTTTACCATCTGATTTCACGGTACATGGTATGACCTTGTCTACTTTTAAGGGTCTTTTAATTACTATATTTAGTGATATGAGTGACTAAAGCCTGCCTGCCACAGTTTGAGGGAATCGGACTGACCTGATACACCAGGTCTCACATCTTATATATCTTATGTATATATATCATATTTCATTTTGTATCAATGTATACATGAATTAAATGGATCTGTATTCCTTGAAAAAAATAAAACAAATTCAAATTCTTAGCAGTTTGTATGTACTTGTGTATAGATGTTGCAACTATACAGAGCTTTGGCAATACTGTATGTAACTATGGTCATGCTAATAAAGTTATTGAATTGAATTGAATTAAGACAAACAACAATAAAAGCCAAAAATGCCCTTAAAAAGTCAAACTGGAGAACACAACACTTCATTTCAAGCAGTGACATCTACATTCTTTAATTCTCCCGTTTACAGATTTAAAACTTTCACTTTCTTTGACAATATCACTAAAGCAGTTTCCAGATATGCAACTGTAATCATTACAGTTCATGAGATGGGTTTAAGATCATGCAATTACTGACTATCTTTCTTCTGGGACCCAAAAACAGCTTCATATTGAAGCTACAGCACTTCCAAACCTGTTTACTGGTCAGATATGATAAGATGTATAATTACCAGACGATTTGCCCCATGGAGAGGAAACGTCTCACCAAGCCGAATCAATGATAATGGATTATGAGCTTCACGATGAAAAACAAGTGCTTAAACTGCACTGAAATGTTTTTCTTATCATGGAAGATTACCAAATAGCATTTTCATCGCAAGTTCTCTACGGCTCTACAGGGAACTGTGGAAAGTCTGAGAAAATTACTTGAGTTTTAATGCAAAAGTAAACTTTCTCCCAGGATCAGAGCATTGTGATGGGGACTAAAGTACCTACATTTTAGTATAGCATGGACACATATAATCAAGTTTATTATGCATCTGTGAAAATGCATGGATGTGGTCGATTAGCGGATTAATTGTTTCAGAATACAAGACAGAAAGTTGTAAATTACTGTTGCTAAGGAGGACAAGGGACTCTATGTGCAGTCATATCAGTCCGCAGAAAGAAGTCCAGTAAAATGAACGTCAGTTGTGGACAACTAAAATGTGTTTTCATCCATCAGAAAACACAGTGGAATATTTTTGGAATATTTATGTTCATATTTGTGGAGAGCAAGATGGCCGCACTGTATGATAAAGAAAAGGAGAGAGCGCAAGAGAAGGAAATAGGTTAAAAAGGCAAATTGCTGGACGTCAGAGAAATCAACAGAAGAAGACAGATAGGAAGTAAACACTAAAGGGAACAGCAGAAGAAGACAGACATGAAGTAAACACTAAAGGAGCAGCAGAAGAAGACAGGCATGAAGTAAACAATAAAGGGAACAGCAGAAGAAGACCAACAGGAAGTAAACACTAAAGGGAACAGCAGAAGAAGACAGACATGAAGTAAACACTAAAGGGAACAGCAGAAGAAGACAGACAGGAAGTAAACACTAAAGGGAACAGCAGAAGAAGACAGACAGGAAGTAAACACTAAAGGGAACAGCAGAAGAAGACACACATGAAGTAAACGCTAAAGGGAACAGCAGAAGAAGACAGACATGAAGTAAACACTAAAGGGAACAGCAGAAGAAGACCGACAGGAAGTAAACACTAAAGGGAACAGCAGAAGAAGACAGGCATGAAGTAAACAATAAAGGAAACAGTAGAAGAAGACAGACAGGAAGTAAACACTAAAGGGAACAGCAGAAGAAGACCAACAGGAAGTAAACACTAAAGGGAACAGCAGAAGAAGACAGACATGAAGTAAACACTAAAGGGAACAGCAGAAGAAGACAGACAGGAAGTAAACACTAAAGGGAACAGCAGAAGAAGACAGACATGAAGTAAACACTAAAGGGAACAGCAGAAGAAGACAGACAGGAAGTAAACACTAAAGAGAGCAGCAGAAGAAGACAGACAGGAAGTAAACACTAAAGGGAACAGCAGAAGAAGACAGACATGAAGTAAACAATAAAGGGAACAGCAGAAGAAGACAGACAGGAAGTAAACACTAAAGGGAACAGTAGAAGAAGACAGACATGAAGTAAACAATAAAGGGAACAGCAGAAGAAGACAGACATGAAGTAAACACTAAAGAGAGCAGCAGAAGAAGACAGACAGGAAGTAAACACTAAAGGGAACAGCAGAAGAAGACAGACAGGAAGTAAACACTAAAGCGAACAGCAGAAGAAGACACACATGAAGTAAACGCTAAAGGGAACAGCAGAAGAAGACCGACAGGAAGTAAACACTAAAGGGAACAGCAGAAGAAGACAGACATGAAGTAAACACTAAAGAGAGCAGCAGAAGAAGACAGGCATGAAGTAAACAATAAAGGAAACAGTAGAAGAAGACAGACAGGAAGTAAACACTAAAGGGAACAGCAGAAGAAGACAGACAGGAAGTAAACACTAAAGAGAGCAGCAGAAGAAGACAGGCATGAAGTAAACAATAAAGGAAACAGTAGAAGAAGACAGACATGAAGTAAACACTAAAGGGAACAGCAGAAGAAGACAGACATGAAGTAAACACTAAAGGGAACAGCAGAAGAAGACAGACATGAAGTAAACACTAAAGGGAACAGCAGAAGAAGACAGACAGGAAGTAAACACTAAAGGGAACAGCAGAAGAAGACCGACAGGAAGTAAACACTAAAGGGTACAGCAGAAGAAGACATACAGGAAGTAAACACTAAAGGGAACAGCAGAAGAAGACAGACAGGAAGTAAACACTAAAGGGAACAGCAGAAGAAGACAGACATGAAGTAAACACTAAAGGGAACAGCAGAAGAAGACAGACAGGAAGTAAACACTAAAGGGAACAGCAGAAGAAGACAGACAGGAAGTAAACACTAAAGGGAACACATTATGGGCTCTGGAAGTGTTAAAAGACTATTTAATAGAAAATAAAATGTGAACAAACTTGGACAGTTACAGAAAACCTCGATCAGTGCTGCCGTTATTTGAAGTTACGTTGCTGTCGCTGCATTTCGCACCATTGGTGCGCAGTGGTAAGGACTATTTATTCTTCTTGGCGGAAGCTGCAAATTATCCATTGTAGAAACGCTAATGAGATATAACTCGTCCTATAGTGACGTTATGTCAGGATCCTTTGGCATCACTATCAAACGCACCGGGGGGGCCTTTAGCGTTGATTTGATCAACTATCAGGGAGTCCCATTGACTTGCATAGAGCTCCCTGAACGTTGGTAATAGACGAGTTGGGAGTGAGAATGTGTTGGTTTTTACTTGTATGATCATTTGCTTTCAAATGTGTCTCCATATCATACAAGGTGCTGGGTGTCAGTGTGTGTGTACGGGTAAGATACTGTCACTAGATGTTGACACCTACTGTAATTAAACAAACAACGTCATTGCTCGAGGTTAAGAGAAAGAAGTGAGTCAGAGAGAAGCGATGATTCTTCGCAGAAAGAAAGACGGAGAGCAGGAGGTGGGCCGGAAACAAAAGGGGTTAGAGAAAGGGAAGTCAGCTGGAAGGATATTAGCGATGGTGTTTGTTGTTAGTTGAGGTTATTTATCTGACCGAAGCCAAATGTAATCAGTGCTTCCCCTCCCCTTTCCCTTGTCTCCGTTATCAATGTTTGATGCAATTAATTCGACCGCAGGGCAAGCTCGCCAACATGAGTTAATCTTGTGAGCAAACACCCAGGGAAATATACCATGACCCTGAAAGATAGACGCAGAGAAAGACAGAGATGGAACAATCAGAAGAGAAACAGGTAATGATGTGTTAAGGAAAACAGAAAAACTACGGAGAGATTGGGTGAAAGATCTCGGAAGAAGTGGAGGGAAATAAATGGAAACTCAGAGAGGGGAAAAGATAAGGAAACGATTCCAAGATCTGATCAGAGATTTTACATTTCATCCATGAGTAACAGACCGTTGTAAACATGATGAACATGCAGCCTGGAGGGGGGGGGTGTGTGTGTGTGTGTGTGTGTGTGTGTGTGTGTGTGTGTGTGTGTGTGCGTGTGTATGGTGTGTTTGTGTGTGTGTGTGTGTGTGTGTGTATGGTGTGTTTGTGTGTGTGTGTGTGTGTGTGTGTATGGTGTGTTTGTGTGTGTGTGTGTGTGTGTGTGTGTATCATCACTATGTCATTGTCTGTTTTATACAAATTCTTCAACAGTGTATTTATGAAACTACAATTACATCTACTCATGACGCAAAGATGTAGACTTTAAAGCTTCGTTTATTGATTTGTGGCCACTAGGGGGCAGTAAAACTCCACAACATGCTACCTGATGCTAAGTCTTATTTTATTCGTATAAAATTGCATATTTTGCTCTTTTAAGTGAATACTGTAAGTCTACAATATTTGTATCTTTCGGCTCTACTTTGTTCTCCAAAGACAAATATCAGGATGTTTAGCTGCTACGTTTTCACATTATTAACCAGGTAGTAGCTAGTTTTGTCTGTCAGTTCTTCGGTGCTGGTTTATGTGCAGTAGGTACTTCGGAGCACTTTTTAGAAAACTTAAAATAGCTTCAAGCTGCTGATGAGCTAACACCATACAGTTAACGTGCCTTTAAACCAAAACAACAAGCTAAAAGAGGCCAAAAAGTTTGAAGTATATTTTATTTGGGCTTTTATCATTTTAAGCAACCTTTCACATTACCATTTGTACACAATGTCCTTGTTCTTTTGCAGTAATCAAACTCATTTGTTAGACATTGTATATCCAACAAGCCTTCTCTGTTACAATATACAGGAAAAGGCCATACCAAAAACATCAATGACATCACTTAATAGTAAATTATTCAAACCATGATGGATGATTTGTCTGTACATCATGTTCAGGGAGAGTTTTCTGGTCTAATGTCCTTGCGAGAAAATGTGTTCCTCATTACTATACAGAAATAACAACAAACACCTCTAACACTGAGATGCTCCTGTGACATTTATGAACAATGAGTCTTAAAATGCCAGAGCCATTTCTTTCTCATGAATAGAGAATCCGATGAGTCAACGTTTGCTCTGTTTGGTACTTCAGTGAGGAAAGATTGGGTTTCATGGCCTTGCAAGCAAAGATTTCCTGCTTCATTTATTTTAGTGTAGGCGGGACTTCAGAGCAACACATACACTTGTTTGTGGTGTAGAAAAATGTGTATGTAAGTGTTTTTTGTTTATTATGTAAATGTCTCTGAATAGCTGCAGGGTCTGTGTGTTATGGACATAATCATTGTCTAACTGGCCTTTTTAAAGTCCTCAGGAGAAAGCTGTAAAGGATGACAACACACACATTTACTCTAAGACATACAGGACAGCGGACTTGAAAGGCTGAAAAATAGTACTCTTGTCTTTTGTTTGCACTGTGGTAATAATGCATTTTAAACGTATTGCCAGTAACAACCTCCAAACGCTATTTCAAAGGTATGTGAAATTAGTAATGCGTGTACGTGACTATTTAACCCACGCAGTCTAATCAGTATTCCCTGAACATGAGTGGTACTTCCCTTAAGCGAGACATCAGAGAACCAAGACTGTAATCTGTGATGTTTGTCTGAACTTCCACATCGATGTGAGCTCAATATTAATGCAGTGCTATCACTTTGGAGTAAAACACATGCATAACAGGACATAGGAAATCCTTCTGGGCTTACACCTTTTTTCAGGGTCATAAATAACGGATAGGAAGAAATCAGGAGAGGAAGATGAGAGAACAGGTACGAAGACGGTGAAATATCTGGTGATGACATGTCTTTTAGGGGTTTATCAGGTTTTTAGTTTAGCTGCTAAAGAGAGTGATGAGAGCGAACCATGCAGTAATGTTATGACATAATATTCAGAAAACATGTGGACACGTGTTTATGTTGAATCAAAACGGAGCAGTTTTATGCCAAGGTGGTTTACATACAAGAAATTTGCTTTGGTGTATCAGTGCACACATTGTAAGAAGAGGGGCCAAGAGTACAACTATTATATTTATACAAAAAAGAAATACTGTATGTGTGAATTATGACAAAATACTAGAACAAATGTAATAAAAAATGTGCAGATTCTCATTAAAAAAAGGTAGCCTTGAACAGAAATGTGCAAACTATACGGAGGGATGTGCGGGATTCACAGTAATGAAAGTAGCACGATTTGTTCACAGTATGCACATTGGCGGTTAATGGTTTTGAGATGGGGACAGATGTTATAAATATGTCTGTACAATAGAAGTTAGCAAGTTAGCGAGTATGTTAGCATTTACCTGGCTAGCTACATGTTACTCAGTGTGTTCTTAATATGAGACAACAACAATACTTTGGTGCTCTGTGATGGAGCAGAGATGACAAGAGAAGTCATTTGTGGATAACTGCTGCAACACAGACGTAGCGGGTGTCATTAAACAACAGAAACAAAATTGCTGTAGTTGAAATTGTTCATAACATTACAGCTATTTAGCAAATTGGCAAGATGGGGACACTGTCCTCTGTGCTCATTAAGATCATATTTTGTTATGTCTTTTTTTATTATCTTCAAACTAGCTTCACAATTCTTTATTTATTAAAGGGGACCTATCATGTGTGTGTTTCTCTGTGTGTGTTTGGTGGCATATTTCCCATAACAACTATTTGGTTTTCAACATGTGTGAGTTTGCGGAGTGTGAAAGGCATGCTTGTGTGTGTATGTGTATGCTTTGGTCTGTTTATCTGTAATTTAGTGTGTGTTTCCTCTCCCTCTGGAGCTTTTATCGGCATTTGTGCATCAGAGCTTGTCTTTGCCTCCTCGACGTACAAAGTGTGCAAATGTGTGTATGCTAAAAAGGGTACGCTAACCTTTTCAGAGCTACATTGTCTCGGCGGGTTTTTAATTGTCCCTCGTCTATATAAAGCACTTGACCTTCTCTGCTCCATCTTAATGATTTGCTGCTCCTGCAATGGCCTGCTCATTTAGGAACATCAGCGAGGAGGAGGAGAGAGGACGACAGACAGAAAGAGGAAGATACCGATTTGCTGCCGCTCTATCAGGCAGTTCATTTAGTCACAGAAGTGGGAAGGAGACATCAAACCTGTGGCAGTTTGAGCAAATATGTTTACAACACTCTATGAGCGGGAATCTGATTATGTGTCTTGTAGAACCGCTTGGCTTTGGGGATGCATTTGCCTCCCACTCAGTGTTTTCTTGACGCAGATGATCAGAAAACACATTGACACAGGGAACTTTTGAGTGGTTGCACTTGACTTTGAGAGAGTCAACTTTGTACTTGAGGGTAAAGTGGATCCGGATATTAAAGCGCTTCTTCTGTGTCAGTGCAAGTCGTGATCAAGTGCTCTTTGATGCTTTATTTGATGTGGGACACTGAGGAAGTGTCCAAGTTCATAATCAGTTCTGCTACATCCGATGTTTCCTCAGACAGCTTTCAAATATTAAAAGGCTTTATTGTCATATGCACAAGGTCGAAAATGACGTTTTGGCAATCAAAAGCTGAAGTCCTATAGGCTGATCCTACGGAGAAACGTATGCCTCAAAAATAGTGCCTAAAGAAAATTAAATGAAATATTGAAATAGAAAATACAGTCCAGGTAAAAACATATAAGGCAAAATTAGGAGGAGAAAACAACATAACATGGCACTGGTATAATTAAGAGTATAGAAGGTACAAATGTACTTCTCTTGAGGGCATTTATCGTTTTGTATTGAACAGTAAATACCAGGTAAACACGAACATGAACTACAATGCTAAGCTATAGCCTATAAATAGCTCTTACATTATAAATTGCAATAATAAACAACTTTGGACATTAATGCCTCACTAAAAGTTACAGTAAATGTGGTCTCTTTGTGATGATTCTGTTTAGTTTTGGTTTTGTTGTGTGCTTTTTTGTGTTTTCTTCTGATCCCCCCTCCCTTCTCTGTTTTTCACTGCAGGGCTGGTGTGTGACAGGGAGTTGGCACTCACCTCTAGGGCTGCAACAAACGACTAATTTGATAATCGATGAATCTATCGATTAATGAAACGATTAATCGATTATTCGGATCGTTAAGGTTTTAACTGTACTACTACTTTTATCGATACTGCTTATCGATCCGGTCCTTTAACGATAGTCTTATCGGTTCTTTTGAAAATAAATAAGGTAAATTAACTAAACAAATTGTGAACAAAAATTAACATTGCTTTTTATTTAAATTAAATAAATAATATTTCACATCAAAAGAAACAACAGTGTTTTAACAAATCATATTAAATAATCTGATGACAGAATTGTAAACAGAATAGCTGAAACTTTAACAAAATAAATAACTCAGTTACCTCTAATCATTAACCCATGTTTGAATCATTGAGTTAACTCTGTGTGTTGCTGCTAGCATACGTAACACCTGACGTGGAAACGTTACTCGTGGATGTGGCTACAGAGCTACTAGAAAGACAGTGGAACCCGGTGCATTCCTCCGTCTGGATGTGGTGCACTTTTGCTAAATGTTTAGACAAAATGCTCGTGTTACCGCCCTTAGATACTAAACTCTTATTGCACTTTTGGTAACGAGCCTTGTCCACATCGAGACGGGTAAAGTTTAACCACACCTTGTAGCGCTTCTCTCCGCCATCTCCTCCGTGTGTGTCGATTAGTTGTTGCACCCCTACTCACCTCTTCAACCTGTTGACATAAAAGCCCGGTCCTCATGCCACTTCCCGGCCAGATAATTCCGTCGTGTTCGACCCTCCGGTGTGTCTCGCTGCTCTCCTCGTCCCTGTGATCTCGTCGCCTGGATTTTTGTCTCCTGTCCCTGACGTCTCCGTGCCAGCCAGCTTCCTGCCTCCACTGCCGTTAACTGTGCCTCTGCTTAAAATAAACTTTTAGTTTTTACCATCTCTCTCTGTAAGTCTTTTGCTTTGGGGTCCAATATCTAGTGATGGCGAGATGAAGCCTTATGAAGCTTTGAAGCTTTCCAGCCAATTGGTTCGCAAAAGGGTTCATCTCATGAGGCTTCATCATGGGCTTCATTTGAACACAAACCCCCCTGTTGGTCAAAGTGTGTAAAACAGGCAGATTTGACATCTCAACAGTGTGCTGTATCTCCTACCGAGTTCCCAATGAGTAAAGCCTTAGAATAACTCTAAACAACGAACATACAATCATATTTTCATGTTAACAATATTATTTTTATTCCAGTTGAATGATTGTGATTGAAAAGCCTAAGGAGGCTGGTAAACATTGCAAAGAGGGATTTGTATTCCTTAATAATATTCGTAAACGTAACCATGTTGTAGCCTGAGAAAGGCTAAACCATATCAAAGACTACATTTATTAACTTCATTATCTCATTTAGCTGTAGCTTTTATAAACAGACGCATTGACGACCCTGCGGTTGTGAGTCAACTGCTTTCTAGCTGAGCCACAGCCCACACACTAGGTTTACCTGAAAACACTGCATCTTATCTATTCCTGTATTTATTTATTCATGTTTTTATTCCTACATTTATTTATGCTTGTATTTATTTATACTTATGACATGTTCCGACCTCTATATAAGTGAGGGTCTGAGCTCTCTTAGTTCCATCGTGTCACCGGGCCCGGGTACAGGAGGGGTAATATGGTTCTTATTATACATCCATGGGTATATGAGCGTTGTGGTTCAACCGATCTGAATCGCTTCCTGAAGCAGTCACGTGGTATCGACAGGCAGCGAGGCTTCGTTTGTCATCGGTGACGTCACTGGCCCAAAGCGATACAAGCCTCGATACAAGCTTCACAAAAAGCTTCGGGGATTACTCGACACACGCTCCGAAGCCTCAGCGCAATACGTAACATCACTACCAATATCTCTAGGCCACAACACTCTTGTGATTTACATATAATAACATTTATTATATTTCCCTTTCAAACCACCTAACACGTTTGATCCTTGTTGCTCGAATAGGTTGATAAAATCAGTCGGAAATAATGACCGCATAAATCTGTTGATATCATATTACAGGAAAGAATTTATTGGATTATAAAGAAAAGAAAATATATAAACTCTATATTGTTGCTTCTACTAGCTCCATGTCATGAAGCAGCATTTAAAGCAGTTTTTATTAAATCCATCGTTTGCAAAACCTTCATTTTATCAGATAATGTTACACATTATTGACATTTTGATTGACAGCTTTGCAGAGCAGTGATAATAATCTCGATGAGTGTTGTATGAGCCCTTCCTCTCCGAACAAATTTAACCCATTACCTCAGACCTTCTCAGATTAGAAAAGGCTCATCCTAATTGAAAAGTACATGTGATGGACAGTGGCACCTTGATAACCTTTAGTGACGTATATAAATACACACTCTATCCCCTGATGATTAGATTTAGTTCAGGGTAGATTGTGCTGTCGGTTTCTGACATTATCTATAATCAGGATTTGTGGTTGAGTCTATCTTTCTTTTCTTATCTGAAAAGGCCTTTTTTATGAATGCTTAACTTTCATGTTTGCACAAAAGATTGTATTTCTTCTGTGACTGGATCAATTTAACACATGGCTATATAAAGTGACTATATATTGTAAGAATTAGGCTCATATTGGAAATCTCTGCACAATGTACGTGTTGTGCTTATATTATTTGCCAATGAAGGATCTAGTTTTGTCTCGCTACAAACCTGCAAATGTTTCCTGTTATAATTATGATATTTCTCTAAGCAAACCCAAGCTAATGCAAAGGTGGAAGATGTATTCAGAAGCATACCAGTCTGCTCTGTTGTGATTGGTCAACCCTTAGAGATGTCCCCCCTTAGCATATCACGTGCAAAGTGTTGGAGCGTTAGCCAATAGCAGTGCAAGTGTTACATATGATGTCACTATGTTCCAGAAGTAAACAAAGGAGGCCAATTGAGGCGTTTTCAGGCAGGGGATACACTCTCTGTGGAGGGAAAACAGGGATTGTAGCCTTTGCAGACCATTTACATGCACTATATAAGACACTACAGGGATGGGAAAACCCCAAAAAGCATAATAGGGCCTCGTAAACCATAACCATTACTTTCATCCATACTTTTACCATTTTTTGTACTCATGTTAGTATTATTTCACCCAATGGTTTTCAGGACTTCACTTGAAAGAAGGAGAAAGAAAGAGTGAAACATTAATGATCCATATTCAGTGGCTCCTCATGGGCGATAATCACAACTCCTGGCTCTGGCTTACTTACTATTCAGCTTCTCACAGAAGGAAGAGACTTTAAGGACCCATTAAAGCATCAACTGAATATAAATCAGGACGGTTGTTTTGATCCGAAGGACCTCATTGTATCTTGAGTGGATAGACTTTTCATGTCGACCACGTTTGGGGATTGAACCCGTAACCCTGCTTTCAACGCATGTCTTTTATTTTAGTTATGCGGCTTCACACACACACACACATAATCCAGCAAACACCCATTGCTGTAGGATATTGAGATATCCAAACAGATTAACAGCAACAAATCCCACTTAATAACATTCTGAAAGAAGGAGATTATCACAAAGGAGGCTCTTTTTATGTCCGATAACAAAGGAAGAAGAGGTACACTATGCATATTCAATGAAAGCTCACAGGTATTGGTATGCTTATTGAAATTCAGCCTTTGACACGGGGAACAGACATGTGTGACCTGATGAAGGGTCTCAGCATCTGATGAATATGAAATGAGTTATAATTTGTACAATATGATGGATGCTTTGATTCAAAGTGCCCTTAAACATAAGTGGAAGGTGCCCCTGTAATACATAAAAGGTAACATAACTGCAGAGGTGAGCCTTGACCTGAACCCTCAGATTAAATTGAATCAACGTCTGATATCGAAAGGTTTACTGTAGGAAATAGAAGCAGGATGGTATTCATTATATCTGTGTGTTAAGGATACAAAGATCATTAACCTGTTAAGCCCTGAGCCTGTTTTTCAGGTCTCAGGCTCGAAAATGACATTCCCAGAACAAATGACTATATCTTCACTTCTAAAAGCGGTAAATTAATAATATTTGTTCTCAAAGCATTGATACACCTGTGAGTTGGATGTAGAAAAGTCAGAGATTGATGCAAAACACGTGAAAAGAAACCCACCTCTGGGTATTTGGGTGTATTTGCCGTATCTCTGTAACCCATTGGTCGATTTTGGTGATTGACACCTCTTTTGAACCGTTAGGGGTGTAACGGTATTCATCCCGTACCGTCACGGTTCGGACGTCACGGTTCGGACGTCACGGTTCGGACGTCACGGTTTGGTGCATGCAGTCACACGACGAATACGCCTTTTTTTTACGAGTGGGAAAAAAGTCTGTCACTCAGGGCAGTATCCACTACACTATATATAATCCAGGGGGCGGTATTGCGCCTGAAAGCTGTTTGCCAGCCGCCCTTAAACAACAAATGAAGAAGAAGAAGAAAACACAACAAAACAAAAAATACAAGAAGAAGAAAAGTTAGTATTGCGAGTGCAGATAACACACAGGAGCTGGAAGACCCAGCTGCTTCTTTTAAATCAGCTGTGGGAACATTTCGGGTTCCCTGTGGACTACAACAACGATGGAGTGCGAGTGGTGGATCGGGAGGACGGTGTGCCGGTGTTGTTCGACAGCGGTGCGGTATGCTAATGGTAACACACGCCAAACATGCTAAATCATATCAGAAGGCATCAGCCAGATTAGGCAATCACCGGAGACAAAAGACAACAGCAGTTCAACAGCTTATCCCCGCTGTTTTTAAGAAGCCAATAGACATGAAAGCCGAGAGACCAAAAGAAATAACGGAAGCTTTTGGCATATGTTTTTCAACGGAGGACCCCGGCTTTTATTAATTGTGATTGAAAGTGATTGAAACACTATCTTATTATTTATTTTGTAATATTTTCAAGACATTCTTTTTAGTTTCACAGCTTGATGAACCTTTTTGTTTGACATCAGCCATTATAGATACTATGACCTTCTGAGTGTGTGTGGTACTGTTTGTGGTTTGTTTTTCACTTTGTAATAAAGTTAATTATTCAAAATGTTAGAGTTCCTTATTTTTAAACTGAAACTTGCACTACTGTTCAAAATAAATAAAAAACAAACCTGGAATTATGCATTTGGGACTTTTTTTTGCTTTTTCTTGTTGTACCGAACCCGTACCGAACCGTGACCCCCAACCGAGGTACATACCGAACCGTGAATTCAGTGAACCGTCACACCCCTAGTTAGAGCCAATAGAATCGAGGGAAGTTCCTAAATCCATCTAAACATTACCATTGAGGAGTGAGAGTGAAGCGCACGTAGCTGGCCCAAAACTGGCGGGGGCAATCGGCTTAAGAGGATAAAGGGATTTAACCCTGAAAGGCCTCCGGTTGTTACTTTACAACATTACTTTAAGCTATCCTAAAAAAGTCAGTAAATATTTTTCGTTTTAAAGACTACATTTACTTTTGTTCAGCCTCACTATGCTATTGGGTATTGACTGTGTTTAAAGCACCCTCTGGCCATACACTCACACAACTTCCAAATCTTCAGACGAGCAACACCTCTTTGTTTTATTGGACTGGATTTGTTTGTTTATTTGTTTGTTTATTTATCTGTTTATTTATTTGTTGTTTTATGTTTTTTTTTGTTTTTCAATAACAAATGTATTTCTTTAAGAAAAAGAAATATATATGTTAGTAATTTAGTTGTTGGGAGAAGGGGTGGGATTAAATAAGTGTAAACTTCTTCCCACCCCTTTTCGGATGTGTAATTAAGTAGATTATTTGTTTATACATAATTTAAAATTAAAAAAGTAATATTTTTGTATGTCAATTTGACACTGATTAATTTTGTATTGTTTAATAATTATCATGTTACATTTTTGTATTATTGTTTTACACATTCGAAATAAATCACTTCAAATCAAAATGTGTCAGATTTAAGTAAAATGCCTCAAACATTTGTTTTGACAGACTTTATGCCTGCAGAAAAAAGTAATGTCATTAAGTGGAAGTAAAGGCACACACACACACACACACACAAAACACACACACACACACACACACCTGGCCTTTGTTAGGAATGTTAAGCAGTGATTATTATCCAGTAATGATATGCGCACATCTGGCTAAGCACTTTAAAGCAGTGTCCCGTAGCTGCTGTTATCAACCGTCTGCAGACCTGGCTAAAGCACATCGTTACATCACACCCCCGCCCCATCAGCCATCTGCATTAGCATAGCACAATTTACCAAAATATATTTTACATTTGTCAAGGGATTCAACGTTTTTAAGATGCAAGTACTCTGCTATACACTGATTGTATAATTATGACTGCATTCTGACTTGTTTTTTCTTATGTAAAGGAAGCAATCTTGGAATAAAAGTGAATTGGGAACATTTAAACGAAGTGTATATTCAATATTTCGAGCAAACCCCATCAAATAATGATTCTGTATGAGACGATTTGATAATTTAAATCAACTGCTATTAAGTGGTATCGTATTTTTTTCACAAAATATACTACCTTTTGACTATGTTTTTACTTTTCTTTGCTGTTGTGATAATGGACCAGTCATGGAATAAAGTGCATAATATAAAAAAATGAAGGAAGTGTATATTGAATGTGGAAAAAACCCATCACACAATGTGTAATGGAAAATTAATTAATTGAGCATACAGTACACACTTCTATGTGTTGTTCATTTCATTTCGTTTTTCTCCTGTAATATCTTATATCTTTGTTGGGAAAATACTGAATGCTCCTTCTGTATCAGAGTAGCACATGATAAGAGAGGCCTGTTCCTAAGACTGGCATGATGACACAGAATCTAGAGAGATAGACATATCACTGTCATGTGTATTGCTTACGCAGGCCTTAGCTAATCTGAACTAATGTCAGAATACTGCTTTGAACCGGTATTCTTGCATCTTGTTGACTGTGTTACGTCCCGGCTCGTGGAAAGTGGAAAGTAACATATGACCAGAGTTGGGTGTAACGCGTAACAAAGTAACGCGTTTGTAATAATATTACTTTTGTCGGTAACGGAGTAATGTAACGCGTTACTTTTATAAATTCAGTAATCACACTACAGTTAGCCTACTAACATAAAGAATTACTAGATTCTCCCTTTGACAGACAAGAGGGATTTCCGCCGCAGGTTTATATTTACGTAACATTTGCGCGACTTGCGCGTCCACATGCAGTGCATAAACATGGCTGAGTCAACAGCGATAACTTTCGAGGCAAATGCCCATTATTTTGAGTTCGTCCGAAGAAAGGACAGGAATGTGACGATGAGGTGCAAACTGTGTCCAGGCCAGAAGCTTTTACCCACTGCTGCAAACACAACGTCAAACCTCAACAAGCACCTGCAAAGACAACATGCTAACGTGAAGCTAATAGCTAAGGAGGACCTCCGAATCCAGAGTGAGGATGTCGAGTAAAGTAACGCACTGTAGGTGCGCCGCATTTGCGCTTCAGATGAGGCTCCCTCCGCAAAATGAAGCACCCTCCGCAGTCTGCGTGATCTGCCTGTAGGGAGGGGCGGCCCTGCGAGTAAAGTAACGAGTAAAGTAACGAGTAAAGTAACACGTTACTTTGTGTAGAGAGTAACGAAGTCAAGTAATACATTACTTTTTTTTAAAGTAATAAGTAATATATTACTTTTTTTGAGTAACGACCCCATCTCTGCATATGACCAGTTGTTTTTGGTCAAATAGGAAGTTGTTTTAATGAAAGCTGCACTAATTTGGCAACAAACAGCCACAATCAAAACAAAAAGGCCGCAAAGGCACCGGTTCAAATAACAAACAAAAGGAACTAAAGTAGACTCTTTAAATAAGAGCTTTCACAAGTTAATACCTAAACTAACAAAACTACAAACACATAAACAAAAGAGAACCTCACTTCTAAAGTGGAAAAAGGAATAGGGCTAACGAAAATAGACCGTAACAAAACAGAGCCTGTGTACAAGTTAACCACAGTTACGTTGTACTTAAAGATAAACAGATTCATAAACATAAGCACACATAAGCACACAACCTAGTTAACCACTGTTAACAGAACTCACACAGAACTAACAGAATGTACTGAGAGTACCGAGAGACGTCTGACACAGATTCAGACCTCTGTTGACTAACTGAGATGCACACATTCTTGTAACAGTCCCTGGAAGGTGTGTGCAGGGATTGGAGAGTCAGCCCGACCTGCTCCAATCCAGATCTTCGGTCACGCCTACCGGGGGAGGGACAGAAAGCTGGCATCCAATGGCGTCTGGGCAACGGCACAGCTCATATACATATAACACACACAGCTGCAAACACTCACAGACCAGTCAATGAGCAGATAGAAGGCGGAGGCCGTAACAACTGTAACTCCCTCTCTTGTATATCAGCATATCAAGGACTCTACTCTGGGAACTATTTGTCCCATGCAGCCGCTGTGTGTGAGGACTACTTCCATTCTTGCAAGGATAATAAATACATGTATCCTGATATTGAAGATCAAGCCGGTGACGAGTGATAATTTTCTAACAATCTTATATACCCTTATATACAGAAGCATGCACGTCAGATCTTAAGCTGACAACACGTAAGGAGCAACAGCCCCACTGTGAGCCATTATTTTTCATCTCAAAAAACCTCCCAACACAGCAGTGAAATTTGGCAGCAAGGTTGTGTGACTAAGTCGCTGCTAAAAGTTCACGGCCGACACTTCAGGTGATGAGCAGATGGAGTATTGTGTCCAAGAAAACGTCCTCTCCTTCCTTCAGAGGCTGCCGGAGAACTGGCTGTTAACGACGGCGTGGAAATAACTTGGAGTTAATCGTGCCAAGATGTAAGTTGCTGCAGCCAACAACTTTCAGTGCTTGGCATCGATTCTCATCTTTTTGTTTAATACAGTCACTTTAAATACCTGTGGGACTCTTTTGGCAAGGACGTGCCATAACGTTATTTGCATAAATGTCTTGCTGAATAAAATGAGAAACCCCGGTGGCTGCAGCTTGTGTTTCCAAGGCTTTGCTAACGCAGTGTAGTCATGCAGCATCGAGTCAGTGGAGCATTGTGTGGGTGAAACCATAATATAAAGTTAACGTCTTGACTCCAGCCAGCCAGTCAACAGGCTGTCCAGAGGCCACTTTCACTGTGTGATCAGAAGAGGACTCTCTACTGCTTCTGGTTGAAACTGGAAAAAAAAAGCATGAACACAAAACCACACAGAGCTTTCATTAACCAGGATGAACATGAGAGCATGTGGCGTTGCTAAGATACCGTGTTGAGAGGTGAGGACCAGCTGACAGCTGATGCAGGTCTTGGTAGGTAATATTAGATAAACTAACTTTAGATTGTGTTCTGACCCATTTAAAGACTTAAACTGAGGCTGGGCTACAACTAAAGACACATTTTCAGGTGTATATCAGTATCTAGTGTCTCTACTTTAAAGAGTCCTCTCCTGCTGATGTTCAGGTGTATATCAGTATGTAGTGTCTCTACTTTAAAGAGTCCTCTCCTGCTGATGTTCAGGTGTATATCAGTATGTAGTGTCTCTACTTTAAAGAGTCCTCTCCTGCTGATGTTCAGGTGTATATCAGTATGTAGTGTCTCTACTTTAAAGAGTCCTCTCCAGCTGATGTTCAGGTGTATATCAGTATCTAGTGTCTCTCCTGGGACATGTCTCCAAGCTTTAATGTTCAAAAAGCTCTTTATTTTTCTCATACTGCCTGTGCTGCAGCACCTCTTTTCACCCTCTGTCTGAAACCAGAGCCCAGTCTGCTCTGATAGGTTAGCTGGCCGGCTCTGTTGTGATTGGTCAACCGCTAAGAGATGTCCCGCCCCTTAGCCTATCACTTACAATGTGTTGGAGCGCTAGCCAATAGAAGAGCGAGTGCAAAAGGAGTCCAATGGAGGCTTTGCAGGAGTGTGTTGTAGATAAACTCCCTCTAAAGGGGATTTAAGCCTTTGCAGACCATTTACATGCACTCAAATATAACACACTACAAGAAAAAGAAAACCCAAAGCAGCATAATAGGGCTACTTTAAGAGAAAGTGTCTGTTTTCAAATGTTGGAAAGCTAGTTTGGGAGCTAAGGTTTCCAAATACAGCCCAACCTGTGTGACCTACAGCAATATTGTGGTAAATTGACGGCACCTTTCCTCTAACCAGATGATCTCTGCAGCGGGGACTCAGACGGGTGGGGAGGGAGCAGGTCTGATATATTGGGACTCTCCATGCACCAGAGGGACCATTAGGAGCACGTCGGCCTTACAGAGTGCCGCCTCGCCGCCTAATAGGTGTAGTTGTAGCAGGACATCAGCACTATTTTTTCCAGAAGTTGCTCGCAGCAATTCTTCAGTGCCAACCAAAAGCTGGAAACTTGCCCTTACGGAAGACACTAATACCGCCTTTAAATTAGAGTCTACTCAATATTTTGACCTCCTAGGGGGATAAATGGGCTGGGCGTCCATTAAAGAAAAGCTCTTGTGTCTTTCAAGGACCTGAAACCAGGCTAAAAGGCTGATTTAAGACCTAACATCAAGCATTTTAACAACCTTAATTAGGATTAGACTATCCCTTCATTCGTAAACTAAGTGCATCACTTCATTGATGTAATATACTGTATATCAACATTTCAAATTCCTCCACTCCACTGACTCTTCCTTCTTCGCAGTACTTACTTATCTCATTAAAAGAGTCCTTATTGATTGTCCCAGGGTTTACATCCTTCTTAGTAATTATCGATGAGAACTCAGACTGTGTTTCCAGCTATCGATTTAATAAAGGACCATATGAAGGTGAACAGCCATATTCTATAACACCGGTCACAACGGACAGAATATAAACGCTACATTACTGGATTGAAGCCTGCCAGTAATCTCATAATGGAGTGAATCAATGCAGCTATCACATTTGTGCTTCTTCATCACTGAGGTGCTCGTGATGGATGTCACCGGCCGGGAGAGGAACAGACGAAACCTGATTATGGCTCTGAGTGAGTGTGTGTGTTACAGTAATGAGGTGAAGCTTCTGTATGTGTCTGTGTGTGTGTGTGTGTGGTTTTGCATGTGGTATGCATGTAGCAGTTCATGTGATTTCTGGAATACATAGCCTATATAAAACTGTGTGACTACCGGGTGAAGTGTTTAGTGTGTGTGTGTGTGTGTGTGTGTGTGTGTGTGCGTGTGTGTGTGTGTGTGTGTGTGTCTGTATGTGTATGTGTATGTGTGTGGTTTTGCATGTGGTATGCATGTAGCAGCTCATATGATTTCTGGAATACATAGCCTATATAAAACTGTAAAACCCCTGTTAAGTGTGATCGTGTGTGTGTGTGTGTATGTGTGTGTTTGTGTTTGTGTGTGTGTGTGTGTGTGTGTGTGTGTGTGTGTGGATGCTTTGCATGAGTGTGTGTTTTATGTAGTTACAGTATGTTGCTGTATGAGTGGGATAATCCCTTTTTTTAAGGACCATACCCATGATTTTTCATTTAATCGTGTGAACATATTTGAGCATGTAAATATCACATGTATTTTACTTGCCTTGCAGCTACTGATATCAATTAATTTCCATATGATGTTAAAACCAATTAGCAGAGACTCAGCAAACCCATAATTATCAAAAACAAGTACGGGCACGAGCAAAAAATAGGACTCAAGAGCACAACCAGGCAAAAAAGGTTTAGTCAAGCGTTTAATCAAAAAGGCAAAATAAGGCTAAGATAAAAAAAATGAACAGACTGGAAGCAACAAAAAAACAACCAACTAAAACGCTAAACAGCTAGAACTATAGCTTACTTTAGGACAGTCTCTTGGAGCACTTCATGCAAGACAGACAAGGCGAACTGGCACTGACCAGGGGTGCGTCTCACTTCGGTTATTTTTCATTTCCTCGCTCCTCGGGCTCGGTATCACCAGAAGTTGATTTGTCTGCCCCATCTTGAGTAACGTCCCAGTGGCCTTATTTTTGCCGGAGGACCGAGGATCGAGGATCGAGGAGCGATAACGGAGGAGCGGTAATCGAGAAACTACCAGACCATCCTCTGTGAAATCCTCAGTAACTCGCCCCGCCCACTGATCTGGCTGCTGTCAGGCGATCAGCTGTGCGGCGTCATCACAAACGGACGTCGCTTCACGTGGCGCTCCGGAGGAAACGACGTCCCATTGCTCTTAAAACTCATTTCCCTGCTTCTCGTGGTTTCCTTGCGTCTCTCCATGCTTCCCTGGTGGGAGGGACTAGTCGCAGGGAAACGACGCAAGTGAGGGACGCAAGGAATCCATTTAACCGAAATGAGATGCACCCCCAAGGCAATAGCACCGACTAAACACACAGGGGAGGAGGGATGATTAGGGACAGCTGAGGCTCATTGAGGCCAGGCAGGTGATTAACAGGGAAGAAAGACACATCAGGTGAGGGAGTGAGGCGACTAGCCAGGACCAGGATGTGACAATAATGGCATAACCTTTTATTGTAGACCAAGAATATTCTGATTCATTTCATATATGTTTGAGTTTTGTGTATTTTACATAAAACATAGAAGCTGTATTCTTCAATATTTCATTTTTTGCATTGAATGAAATGTTGTAAACCTTTCTGCTAGCTGTTGATCTAATGTGTGGTCAACAAGCCGCCCCAAAACAATAATTGGCATTGGAAATCAGCACGCAGATTTCTGCATTACATTGTTTACTGTAACAATAACTGCCAAATGCAAATGTTGATTACTGTTTTCTGTTTATGCTACCCCATTAGCACATGCAATTAACTCATTAAAATGACACTACATTATAATAAGCGTCACGAAAGCAGGGGAAAGAAACGCAATGAACGACGATGAAACTATCAAGCAGATGGAAATGAATGCTGCTCACATTTGGCAACAATTAAAGCATCAAGTTGAGTGTGTAGCAGCAGTCAGAAGAAGAAATCACGCCTTGTGTCACATTCATGTGCCGTCTGCTTCTGCTTTCTATCCATTTCTGTGTGGTTGCAACCCAGTCTCACAAAAAAAGTGTAATAACTGCGTTGGTCGACAGGGCAAAACGTAGTATATTCACAAATAACCCTCTCAAGACGTGACATGGATACAATATGTTTGTCCTATTCATTTCTAATGACCAGTGTCCATGTCACGTGATCGCAAACTTTCCCAGCGTGAGAAAAAAAAACCTGGCGGACACCCGATTTATTTTGAGTGGAAAATCCTAAATTGTAGAATAGTTTGGCCATTAGAAGAAGAAGAAGATATACTTTATTAATCCCTTACAGGAACATTTCTTTCCCCACTCTGTTGTGTTTACACACATAGGGGAGGATATACATGCACACACACAGAAGATATACATGCACACACACAGAGGATATACATGCACACACACAGAGGATATACATGCACACACACAGAGGATATACATGCACACACACAGAGGATATACATGCACACACACAACCACATGCAGATAGGAGAGGTGGCAGAACAGAGAGGCTGCCAGGTACCCAAGGGAGCAGTTTCGAGGTTAGGTGCCTTGCTCAAGGGCACCTAGGCAGTGGCCTTGGAGGTGAACTGGCACCTCTCCAGCTACCAGCTCACTGCATATTTTTCTACGGTCCGATCGGGACGTGGACCGGCGACCCTTCGGGTTCCAAGACCAAGTCCCTACAGACTGAGCCACTGCCGCCTCCAAGAAGAAAATTAAAACAAATTAAAATGCTTTTTGATTACATTTCTAGCGAGAAGTTTATATTGTACTTTTAGAATCTACGTCCAGTGGATGTGTAGGATCCATAGTTTGATAGATATTACGAAGATTATTTGAGCTCCATGTTTTTTTTTACAAAATATTGTATCCATGTCACGTCTTGAGAGGGTTATTTGTGAATATACTACGTTTTGCCCTGTCGACCAACGTAGCACGTTTTTTTGTGAGACTGGGTTGGTGGTCCTGTGTTTAATCTGCTGCTTTTCTTTGAATTCCTCCCAACTTTCCCTCTTCGATAAGTCCTCTTCTTCCTCTCCTCTCACCTAACTTCACTCCTCTGACCTCCCTCTCATCCTCCATCCTCTCCTTTGTATTCTTTCCTCTGCTCTTATCACCTCACAGACTACCTTCTCATGCCTTCCTCTCTCCTTCCCTCTCATCTCCTCCTCTCTGTGTATGGGCACAGCTCTCAGTGTGTTCATGCATCACCGTGACCACCCTGCCTGCTCCCGCTGTTAAACTATTCCTGGGAGAGCTCA
The DNA here is from genome assembly GCA_031216635.1 of Dissostichus eleginoides. NCBI lineage: Eukaryota > Metazoa > Chordata > Actinopteri > Perciformes > Nototheniidae > Dissostichus > Dissostichus eleginoides. Next base: position 27,129,307 of record CM062278.1, read on the forward strand.
CCTGCGAGAGGAGGGCTCCTTTGAGAAGAAAGGAGACGAGTGCAGAGAGTAATGGAAAAACAAGCTCCAACCCTTCCTAACAGCAGGAAGTGACCAGATTCTGTGTTTCTGTGAAAGTGCAGTGTGCAGACGCGTAACATCCAATGCATATTCTATTGCACCCACATGTATATAGATGTGCTTTTGTGAAGTGTGCATTGTAGTTTGTGAGTAATTGTATAATACTGAGAAAAGAATCACAAAGGATGGAGGGCATGCAGGGAGAGATAACACATTGAAAAGTTCTGCATTCAAGTTGTCAATGTAATAAGAATATATTGTTAGCTAAACTACAATTGAGCAAGCTGCTATAGGGGCAGGTTGTTCATGTCACCCTTTTGTACTCTTTATTTTAAATCAAATGGAAATGGTCTTATCAAGTCCAACCCATAAGAAGACAATTGTGAGGAGTTGACACATGTTGTTAAAATGTGACATGTTGGTCCAAAAATGTGACATGTTTCTCAACGGTCAAAGACATAATATCTTAATGGACTTTTAACACTTTTAAATGTTCACATCTTTCATATATTTGATTATTTCTACTTTTCCATTTGATGAATTATATCAATTGCAAAAATAATGTAACAAATGCTGTTTTCCTATATCATCGATATGTTGCAAGCATGTGGACCAATATCTGAAATTGGCTAATTCCCCTCCTTGAACATTAATTAAATTAAATTTGGTCCACAGATAATAAATAAAATAATTCTGTTGGGTAGAATACTTATTTGTAATGCTCATTAAAGTGAATTAAAGGTATCTAAGAAACAAATTGCTTTCAAGGAGGAGGAGAATTACAAGGTTTTGTTTTTTGGTATTTGTTGATATTATTACTATTGTTATTATTATTCATAACAAAACCATTCCCATTGTTCCTACTATATCTACTTCTCCACCTTCTTCTTAAACATTCAAGCCAGCATTCTAGTATAGCTTCAACTCTTCAGCATTCACGCCGCCATTTACAGTTATTTTTCTTTATTATGCTCAAAAGAATCTGCTCATTTTATTGGATAAGACATCTCACATCTATTAAAGCGACACATGGATCCATATGGATGTGGGTTATGTCATGGTAGTCTCTGTCCCAGCGTAAGCACTTTGTCCATGGAGGCTAACATCAGAGCAGAGATGCATTATTTGCTGCGGCAGCATCTTTTCCAGCCTCTCTAACTCAGTCTGTTATCTTTGCTCTGAGCCAAATAAGCTGAGTCAAATGAATTAAAATTAGAAATGTCTGCGACCAGCAACAAGATGTATAGCATGCAAAGATTGCATATTTACCACTGCTTGTAAATACACGTGTTGAGAGTAATCACTACAGCATTATGTTGTGAAGTTGGCAAAGGCCACCTGCTCCTCTGAAGCTGCTTCTGCAGCACTTTCCTGTTTTTTATATCATTTTCACTATAAAAATAGTTCAGTCAGAATACTCACGTGTTTCTTAATATGTTTATTAAAAGCAGCATATAGTTTGAGTTTGGCGTCTAGGCTCGGGCCTCATCACTCCACAGATTTACAAAGAACATTGAGTGATGATTAGATAACTATCCCCCGAGCCTACAGGTGGAAGCTGGGGTGGAAGCTGAGGTGGAAGCTGGGGTGGAAGCTGGGGTGGAAGCTGGGGTGGTGGTGGGGCAGGCGAGCAGCAGCAACATGAAACACAGCAGCAGGAACATGAACGCAGCAATAGCAAGTGAACACAGCAGTGGCAGCAGCAGCATGAGCGAGGCAGAGGCAGGAAGACCTGGCAGCTTCAATAGAGCGGCATGTTTAGGAGAATGTGTTTGGTTGGTTGTAAGAGGGACGAGGTGCATCAGGTGTTAATGTATGATTGGTGCTCGAGTTGAGTGCCTGAACTAGCTCGCAGGCTTCGCCCCATATGTACAATGCTTCAAATGTGCTTTGAACTCTGCGTACCAATATTCTAAGTGGGTGGCATGAGGCTGACATTTGGAATACATAGGTAATAACACATGAACATAAATAATATCAGCTATTGTAAAAGCACAAAGTGAAACCGAAAGGTCAATAGAATATGAGGGGAGGGGATTCAAAAGATGAAACACGGAAAATTAGCTGTAAAGGTCAAAATCGACAGGAAACATAATTGGGTATGCGCTTGAAAAATATAGTATAACTAAACAAGTACACATGGCATACTTTACAACCTGGAAAAGCACTTTTCACACACAACAGCTGCAGGTGGAGGTTGCTCTTTTCAAGCTTTGACGAGAGACACTTTCCCTAACATGGCAGTCACAACATTACACTAATCCTCAGGCTCACAATACTTTATTATAATTCCCTATTGTTTTGTACCTGCTGTTAACATTCTTTGTGATGCAAATGCATAAAATACACTCAAGCAACCGACTAATAGATCTGTTCAGTTTTGTCTTCTTTCTGTGCACCCTGAATAACAATATATGATCTTTAAAGCCTTGTATAAAAAAGGCTTTAGTTTGAAAGGATTCATCCATTCAAGCTGTCTCCGGTCCACGCCTGAGGATTGACTCTTCCTGTCTGAATCTAGCAGACATGATGTTCTCGTCCAGCGGTCCCTCAGGAATACTGCAGGACCCAGGAGATCACACAACCAATGTTCTCTCCTCCTGAACACACAAACTCACAACTTGACGTCAAACCGCATGTCTCTAAGAGTCATATTCCACTCATCTTGATTTTGTTCTACAATATATCCAGCTTTTTACGGACACCTTATTTTCCAGCCTCTGTAAACCATTCAATATTCAAAGAGGCCCTATTAGGCTTCTGGGGTTTGCCCTTGCCTGTAGTGTGCTATGAAGGTTTGTGTGCAAAGGTGTTGTTTTGTTTCTTTCCGTTAACTGTCAGGGGAAATAAGTATTTGTTGTGTTTCTCTTATTATCCTACGATACTGTTATGTTTGGCTGTGAATAAGTTTGGCTGTGAACAAGAAATATGAAGGACAGACCATCTATTTCTATTTCTTTTTCAGGTAATATAAGATTATTTTCTTCTCCCTGCTCCTTTTCGGGTATGGTGTGTTTATAGAGACATGTTTTGTTAACAATTAAAATCCCAAAACTCAGATTAGCATAATATGTCCTTTTTAAGTATTCATTGTATTCTCTTGATTCTGTCTCCTAATTAATCGAATAAGTGATAGAAAAAGCTGTATCATAGCAGTTAGAACAAACTTTTAAAATGTGTGAAATGTGATGTTGCGGTGGCGGTTTGTGACGCAGTGGGTTGTGGGTAGGTGTTTGGATGTAGGTGTTTGGATCAGCGGGCATAGCCGCGGGAAGTAGGGGTGCTGGAGGTGCTGCTGCACCCCCTGTTGGCGAATGGTGTACATTTGTAACTGATTTTTCTTTATAAATATGTACATTTAGTGCACCAATTGAAATGCCACTGTCAATGTGGTTTGGAGAATCGGGACTTATCCCGGTGTGCACTTGTGTATTCTGGAGAATCACAGAACGGCCGGATGTCAGCGGGCCGGCTCGTATCGCTGACGGCCGGCACCCCCCCCCCCCCCATAAGTAAAATGACTTCCCGCGGCTATGTCAGCGGGTCACAGGTTCGAACCCCACTGCAGTCAGCATGTCGTTGTGTCCCTGAAGACACTTCACCCCAAATTGCTCCTGTGGGGATTGCCCACAGTATTGAGTATGTAAGTCGCTTTGGATAAAAGCGTCTAACAAGTAACATGTAATGTAAAACTCTGGAGTTGAATGTGTGTGGAGTAATATTGGTCAACATGATTCAGGTGATGGTCCATTATGTTGAACTTGCCTTTGCTTTTGTGTTTCTAAAGCATGATGGGATTACAAATACATGCATAATGTTTTAAGAATCAGAATCAGACACGGGTTTATTACCAGGTAGGTTGACACGTACGAGGAATTTGACTTGATGTCATGGTGCACACATAAAAGTAAAAAAGAAATGTAAAAACACAGATAGAGAACTAGAAATATATTAAAAAGAGTAAACTATAGTAAAATATAACAGTATTTAGTTAGAAATGGAATGGAATAAAAAGGATCAAAATAAAAATCGGCAATAATAAAAAAAAAAGGAAAACAGATATTGTTGTACATTGTGTGCATGTACAACACCTTTAGGCCTAAATCACAATTACATTTCACTGCCTGCTGCGTGAGAGATAGCAGGGGTTCTTCAATATGTCCCGAAGGTAGTCTAAGCTTTAATAAAGTGTACAGAAGTCTGTCTAAGTCAAAGTCAAGTTAGGTCAATGAGAAGTGCCTCCTAGCCGATGGAGAAATACTTGGAAGTCTGGATCAAAGGGAAGAGGAGACAACAGAAGAAGATGAAAAAAGTGAGGTTGGAGGGAGAAGAGAAATGGTAGAAAACGAGGAGCTTGGTAACGGGAGAAGTAGAACAGGGGGGGAAGGAACAGATGGGAGGGTGATGAAGATGATGAAGATAGACCAGATAAGAGAGGAGGTAAGCAGATGAGAGGGGAGACACAGAAGAGGGAAGGTATGAGAAGGGAAAAAGATGGCTGGACTTCAAAGAGGCAGCTGATTCAAAAGTAGACCACCTTTTCAAGGAGCCCACCCAGTGAGGAAAGGAGAGACGGAGAGGAATGAAAAGAGGAACAAAGCGAAAGCTGTGAAAGCACCGGCAGAGGTGGTCTGAATCTGTACTTCCATAACAATGTATACATGTCATGGTGAAGACCCCGGAGAATGACATGCATGTGGTGAAGACGCTCAAAGAAAACCTACAGAAAACTAACAAGGTTTCGTGTTTTCAAATATCTCTTTTAACTTTATCACGTGCCGGCTTTGTTCCCAAGTTATCTGAAGAGCAAACAATGTGGGTTGTTTTGCACGGTAAACTATTGTATGCTTCGTGTACCGAGTAACTTAAGGTGTGATCAAATCAGATAAAAAGTTCCCTTGTCAACAAAATCAATCAAAAGATGCAACTTAATGCCTCCAAGTATATAACAAAAAGCTCGTCCATGAGGCTATTAGCTTAAAATACGTTAGCGTAATCAAGACGATAGATGGATCTCCGTAATCCTTAGGCTAACAAGACAAATTATAGACCAACTAAAATTCAATTTTCATAGCTAATCCAATTGGGGGGCAAGGGGTACTACTGTATGCAAGCAGTTTATTAAGCCTGGAGCACCCTTTTCCCGGCTAATATATTGTCTGCAAATTATGAAGACTTTGTTCTCATAATCATGTCTTCATGTCTTGTGACATATTTAGCTAAACAGTTGGAGAACAAAAACAGTAAGGATGTAACTGGAAAACTAAGAATCTCCATTTTCCAAAAGTGAGTGTAACTCAAAATATGTGTTTACGATTTGTTAATTACCCAGCAATACATAGCAGCTAAAACATGTATACAGCTGAAGTCTCCCCCATCATCTCACTGTATCCTCTGAAACAGAGATGTAGAAGTCAGCTGAAGGTTTCCCTCTCCTCCTCCTCTTGTCTTCTTCCAGCTGACCTGCCTGATGAGAGTCGACAGAAGATCACAGCAACAACTACAAGAAGGGAAGAGCACGGGGAGTCTGTGCTGGGGGATAGGGAGCATCTGTTGGAGGGGAGGTTTTCTCACAAGGAGGGAAACATTCAATCCCTACCGGGCCGGCAGATTACAGAAAATGGGAGCCGGGGGTGGATGGATGGAGAGGAGAGCAGAATATGACAGGGAACTATACTACTATCTCTACTGCCTTCATCAACTGGAGGAAAGACAGGGAAGGTAGACACACATGAGAAAAGGTACAGGTGATTTAACTGGAGTCTGACGATCTGGTTGGAGGGAAAACATTTCGACAGACTTCAAAAGTTTGAATCATCTGAAGGCAGAGATGGCAAAAGTACACACATCCTTTACTCAAGTAGAAGTACAGATACTCGTGTTTAAAAATACTCTGGTAAAAGTAGAAGTACAGACTAAACTTCTTTACTCAAGTAAAAGTAAAGAGGCATTGAAATGTACTTAAGTAAAAAGTACCCATAACTACCAGCTGTTTTAAAGAGTACCTGACCTCCCTTTATATTAATAGAACAATAATGTCATTGTTAGCTAATGAATGTTTCCATGCTGAACAACGGCAACATGACAACGTTTTCATTGGTCCCTCTTCTTTAGAGAAGACCAGGAAATGATGGATACACGGATCGTGTTCAAATCAATAGGCACGCAATGACTCTAAATAATAATGATCACGCCACCAAACACACATTCAAACTGAAGGAACCAGCCTGTTTGGAAAATGTAAGAAGTAGAAAGTACAGGTATTTGTGTTCAACATGTAAGAAGTAGAAAGTACAGGTATTTGTGTTCAACATGTAAGAAGTAGAAAGTACAGGTATTTGTGTTCAAATGTAAGAAGTAAAAGTAAAAAGTCTTCAGTAAAATAAGTAGTGGAGTAAAGTACTGATACCAGAAACATGTACTTAAGTGCAGTAACAAAGTATTTGTACTCCACTACTTCCCACCTCTGTCTGAAGGAACTTGGTTGCTCTGTAGCTCAGGGCGATTTGAGCAATGACAGGACAGTGATTATCACAAATTATAAAATGTATTTGCTTTTCCTCGCTCTAATTCAGGTTGATCGTGTGCAGGTTTGAATGTTTAGTGCCAATGTCCCTAATAAAAAATGAGGCTAAAAATCCTTGTTGGAGCCTTTGAGAGTTTCTGAATTCATGATGAGAGTATCTAACAGACACATTTAAAGTTAAAAGTATGGTTTTGGAAATATTTTAACTTGAACTATTGAGCTATTTTACAGAGTATTGTTAATGGACCTAACCTTTTTTTGGAATTAACCAATGACGTCACTCTCCACCTGAAGCTCGCTAGTCTTTAAATAGAAAAAAGAGATTATGTGTTCTAGGGTTAGAAATATTTGTATTATTAAATTCATCACCATAAGCATTATTTGACACTATCTAGCATTATAGCTTTCTGTTCTCTTTTCTGGAAAGTCAACTGGAGTTTAATACATATTTTTTTGGACTATACTCCCAAATTTCCCTGGATAGTTTTTGTAAATGTGTGCCATCCTCAGTTAACCTCAGATGGCTTCAGAAATGGTGCGAAGCCTGCGAGCTAGTTCAGGCAGTCAACTTGAGCACCAATCAGACATTAACACGTGACGCACCTCGTCCCTCTTACAACCAACCAAACACATTCTCCTAAACATGCCGCTCTATTTAAGCTGCCAGGTCCTTCTGCCTCTGCCTCGCTATGCTGCCACTGCTGTGTTCATGTGCTATTGCTGCGTTCATGTTCCTGCTGCTGTGTTTCATGTTGCTGCTGCTCGCCTGCCCCACCACCACCCCAGCTTCCACCCCAGCTTCCACCCCAGCTCCACCCCAGCTTCCACCCCAGCTTCACCCCAGCTTCCACGTGTAGGCTCGGGGGATAGTTATCTAATCATCACTCAATGTTCTTTGTAAATCTGTGGAGTGATGAGGCCCGAGCCTAGACGCCATCTCAAACTATATGCTGCTTCTAATAAACATATTAAGAAGCACGTGAGTTGTCTGATCACATCACCCCCATCCTTAAATCACTACACTGGCTCCCATCCATGGAACTGCCCCTCCCTACCTCAAGGAACTCCTCACCCCCCATACCTCCTTGCGGACCACCCGCTCCAGCAACTCCAAACTCCTCAAACCCCCCAGGACCAAGCCCCGTACTATGGGAGACCGGGCCTTCTGCTCGGCTGCTCCCAGTCTGTGGAATGCTCTCCCCGACCACATAAGAGCACCACAGACCGTGGAAGCTTTTAAAAAGGCCTCAAAACCCATCTATTCAATAGAGCCTTTCCCTAGACCTTTTATCTATTACCACCCTTTTATTTTATTGTTTGTTTGTTTTTTATTGCTTTTTATTCATTCTACCGTGTTGTGTACTGTTGTTATACTGTTCATGCTCACTGCTTGTAGCACTTCGGGATTTGAAGTCAAATATGAAGTGCTTTATAAATGAAACCCATTATTATTATTGACTGACTGAAAAGTAAAGAATGTCATCAGCCATTTCAATCCTATTTACCATTTGCCACAGACGATGGCCATTCATTGGGCTCAGTTTCAAGTCAGGACAGATTTAATGGCAGTCATTTAAATCCAATAAACCTTGGGCTGATGTGTAATTAGTGTTGATGAAACATAACCATCTGACGGTCAAAAATTATTCAATGATCCAAAGTTTCAGGAGAATAGTAGAATGGTATGTAGAAAAATAAAGAGCTTTTTGAACATTAAAGCATGGAGACATGTCACAGTAGAGACACTACATACTGATATGAACCTGAAGATGAGCATGATATGTGAGGAAGAAGAAAATGTGTGACTTTAATTCTCTCTGTGCTTGTTCCAGGCTAGATAGATAACGTTTCAACAACAAAGAACAACTGAAAAAAGACATTTACCGGTGTTTATTCGTGTAAGTTTATCTGCCTTTGTGGGGAGATAGCATTTATCTCACCTCTTTTCCCTGTTCTACCTTTGTTCTGTTTCTTAGTCTCAACAAACCCTCGCTTCTCATTCCTGCTTCGTTTCTGCAGAATAAGATAAAAAGCAAAATGAGCTGGAAGGTGAAACTTAGAGTTCAGCAGTTTTATTTGTAGGGTAGATGCAACCCTCATGTTTTTAATCAGGTCGCTTAAATGTATTGCCACCCGTCACTCACCCTCTCCCAACATGCACTTATTTAATATGTAATACGGTCCTGCCAGAGCTAACTTCATTAAGCACGACTGAATGAGAACCACATGACGTCTGTCACGACCCAGCGTAAGGGCTGTGTGTGTGTGTGTTTAAATATGTGTGTGTGTGTGTGTGACTGTGGTGTTTGTGAGCCCCGGGTTAGGGAAGTTCATTGGGAAATCTAAACCGTTAAAAAACATTACAGGCGTATTATGTCTGGCTACTCTACACCTGTGAATCCCTCGTATTCAATTTAAGGTCAAGACCCATAATTGGTCACCGTCTGTTGAACATCCAGACGTTATGGATATACCACCGCACGCATATTGACTATTGTATATCCAGAAGCTTTATACATCATATTTGTTTACATCATAGCAGTTAGGAAGGACATTATAGTCAAGTGGTGTCGGTAAACCAAACATTAAAAAGGGTCAAAATCAGTTCAAATGTTCCACGGTCATCGTAGTGAAATTCGTTTTTAAACTCTTAATCTGGTCGGTATAATGTTTAGAAACAGATGGGATCAGTGAGAGCTGAAATGAGGGTTTGTGGAACTCATACGCATATTTTAACACATTTAACACCTGTGCGGGATTTAAACGTAGATGGAGTCGTATGCTGGATGGATTGTAAAGCTGCTGGAGGCAGTTTTGTGATTTGTTATACTGGCCTGTATGAAGTGGACTTGATCTAAGAATAGCAGCCAGAGTGAAGGCACAGTTAAATAGAAATGATATAAACACAAAGAATCGAAGGCTAAAACATTTTTACTCTGTACCATTTGTAACCTATTTTTATGTGTGTGTGTGTGTGTGTGTGTGTGTGTGTGTGTGTGTGTGGTGTGAGAGAGACAGTTAAAAATCACTGAGCTGTGGGATGTCAAGCCAGTGCTGACAGGAGTTGAAAATGTCAGAAAGACTCTAGATGCTCCATCAACAAACACACAACTAGAAACACATACATGCCCCCCCCATACACACACACACACACACACACACACACACACACACACACACACACACACACACACACACACACACACACACACACACACACACACACACACACCACACACACACACACACACACACACCACACACACACAACACACACACACACACACACACACACACAGGTTGTCACACACAGCAGCTGTGGTCTGAAGTGTCAAGTGAGACCCACCTCAATCTCTCTCTTCCTGAGTCCATCTGTCTGTCTCTTTCCCAGAAGACGTGCAGACCTGCCCTCGGCCCTGCAAGAGAATCAATTTAGACCCTATTAGCTGTCACACACACAAACACACACACACACACACACACACACACACACACGCACACAGGCACACACACACACACATGCACACACACACATCCACACAAAAGTGGTGCAATCCACTCTTACCTCAATGTGCCAATGAGTACATTTCAACCCGATTAACATGCAGAGTCTCTTCATCTGTCTCTCTGCCTTTCTGTCTCACACACACATTCAGGATCCATCCATCTTTGAGTTGATGTGCCAATGGATCAGTTTCATACCAATTCCACACATGCGCATACACACACACACACACACACACACACACACACACACACACACACACACACACAGGTAACTAATTGAACACCTGGTGCTGCTGGGCCTGGCTAATCGGAGATTAATTGTTACCTTGTTGTTAAGGGCCAGGGTGTGTGTGTGTGTGTGTGGCTGTGTGTGGTGTGTGTGTGTGTGTGTGTGTGTGGCTGTGGGTGGGTGTGTGGTGTGTGTGTGTGTGTGTGTGTGTGTGTGGCTGTGTGGGTGGGTGTGTGGCTGTGTGTGTGTGTGTGTATGTGTGTGTGGCTGTGTGTGTGTGTGTGTGTGTGCATACTTGGTGCTCACTAATCCTCGATTCAGACGTAACAAAGCAAGAGCGCAAAACACCTTTTAGAGTGCAAGTGAGAGGTGTGTTAGCCTGTCTGTGTTTGTGTGTGTGTGTGTGTGTGTGTGTGTGTGTGTGTGTATGCACACGCACGTGTCCACCTTTGTATGAGTGATATTAGGATCATACCCAGAAGTCAGACTCTATAAATCACAGGCTATTAGCCCCCCCCGGTGCTGGGTCATGCTGGAGGCAGCAGAGAGCAGTTAGTGGGAGAGAAGCAGGGAGCTGCCCTTGAGCAAGGCACATTTACATCATATAAAACCAAGCGTAATTACACACAGAATAGTGGAGGATAACCATTCATGTCAATCACTTAGTTGCACGTCCAAACCGGTTTAGGTAAAATAAATGAGCGCTATAATATTTCTTACTTGGTGACCAGAGGAACAGATGTGTCAGCACACTTGGCTGAACAGATCAATCAAGCAGTTCAATGTAAATTACATCAAATACTAACACTAACCCAATAGAGCGGTGCAGTGATGACATACTTTTATAGGCCGTCTCGTAAGTAAGCATCTCAAGGCCTCCCTTTGCAAAAAGCAGTGGGATTTTTCCATTGACTTTTGGAAAATTGCAGAAAATAATCTTTGTGGCAAACAGATTTGTATGATACTTATATGGTTTGTACTTTGCAGCTACAAGGTGTGAGTTTGTTAGGAGGGAAAGATAACATAATGAAAATGGCAATTCAGGTTCATAAGTATTCAAATGAATATGTTGGGGAATAAATAAAGAGAGATATTGGAAAAGGATGAACGAAGAAAGCAATGTGGGTCACGAGACAGAGATGACATAGACTCGGAAGTTTTAACTAAATGCATTCTGTGGTAAAATGAAGTGTAATCAGTGATTCAAACCTCACACACATATACACACACATACACACATATACACACAGACACTATCACCCACCCAAATCCTGCCATACATCAAGGTTAATGCATTTCTAACAGAACATCATTTGTTCCGTGTACGACAGGTAACGGACTTTAATGCTTTAATAAAGCAGCGCTGAACACTGAGTCTTTCACTTCAGCTACTGCTGCGGCTGAAGAATCATTTTTATGGCTGAAACTTAATCTACCTATAAATTGCTTTGTTACAGCCTTCAGTGCATTGAAACTGAAAGGCTCTGAAAGTGCACAGAGTAGGTCTGAAATGTTCCTGTCTGGGTGTCTCTTGCAGTATTTGCATTTACTTCTGTCCTTACATTCAACCACTTGACGTTAACCTCCTGTAGTTTAAGATCTGTCTATTTCTACACGGCATTTTAAGAAAGAAATGCACCCGTTTACCCTAAATAATGCGTGTTTGGTAAATGTGTTGAATTTGTTGAAAGTTTATTGGTGTCTAGATATATTCAGTTTGACACATGTCAACATGGAGTGCAAATTGTGATTATTCTGAGGCATAGCTGAATTTATTTTAGTCAAAAAGTCTATCTCCAAGTTTCTCACATTTCTGAAAGATTTAAAGAGGCCTTATAATGCTTTTTGGAGTTTTCCCTTTCCTGTATTCTGTTATATAGGTTTTGGTGCATGTAAATGGTCTGCAAAGGTTAACATTCCTCTCCCACACACTCCCCCCTGCCTGAAATGCCTCCATGGGACTCCTTTGTTTACTTCAGGAACATAGTGACATCAGTATGTAACACTCGCTCTTCCATTGTCTATCGCTCCGACACATTGTACGTTATAGGCTAAGGGGCGGGACATCTCTAAGCGGTTGACCAATCACAACAGAGCCGGCCAGCTAACCAATCAGAGCAGACTGGGCTCTGGTTTCAGACAGAGGGTGAAAAGAGGTGCTGCAGCACAGGCAGTATGAGAAAAATAAAGAGCTTTTTGAACATTAAAGCATGGAGACATGTCCCAGCAGAGACACTACATACTGATATACACCTGACCATCAGCAGGAGAGGACTCTTTAAAGTAGAGAAACTACATACTGATATACACCTGAACATCAGCAGGAGAGGACTCTTTAAAGTAGAGACACTACATACTGATATACACCTGAACATCAGCAGGAGAGGACTCTTTAAAGTAGAGACACTACATACTGATATACACCTGAACATCAGCAGGAGAGGACTCTTTAAAGTAGAGACACTACATACTGATATACAACTGAACATCAGCAGGAGAGGACTCTTTAAAGTAGAGACACTACATACTGATATACACCTGAACATCAGCAGGAGAGGACTCTTTAAAGTAGAGACACTACATACTGATATACACCTGAACATCAGCAGGAGAGGACTCTTTAAAGTAGAGACACTACATACTGATATACACCCGAACATCAGCAGGAGAGGACTCTTTAAAGTAGAGACACTACATACTGATATGAACCTGAACATCAGCAGTAGAGGACTCTTTAACGTAGAGACACTACATACTGATATACACCTGAACATCAGCAGGAGAGGACTCTTTAAAGTAGAGACACTACATACTGATATGAACCTGACCATGAGCAGGAGAGGACTCTTTAAAGTAGAGACACTACATACTGATATGAACCTGACCATGAGCAGAATAGGGCCCCTTTCAGTCCTTTTACTGTGGGGAAACTGGTCTTGGACATTGAGACAGAATCAGGGAAAATCATATCATTCTTTAATTTTTTTGGCAGAGCAAAGTGTCCATTTGTATTCGATCCATACCCAGTCTTGGGCAATGCCTTTTTATCACACTGCATAGAATGTTTTTACAAGCCAACACTGCTTTGCTTGTGGTTTCTGTTATTTGTACCTGTTTTACTACATTGTTTCACCAATAACAGGAAACCGCACACTACTTGGGACAAATTGCACCTATCACTGAGTTAGAAACTGGCTCAGCTGGAGTTTTAATGGTTGCTGGCAGGAAACCTGAACAGTTGGCCTGTTTTGGAAGACTGAGAGGAACAGAGAAAGGAGGCTGGGGGGAAATATATTTATATTCTGCTGAAGAACTGTTTATTTTGTAGGTGATTATTTGGCTATGCTTTATTACTTGGGGATTATTGACAGTTTTATTATTAGTGTAATCTGTGTATCTCCATCTGAGGTTAATTACTCCCCTGTCTCTATGATACTCATTCACTTCATCTATTCTTCTCTACTCATTGTCTCCTCTATTTCATTTCCACCCTCTCTTTGTTAAACTCTTTTCCCATCCCTCCCCGGCTCTCTAACTTCCCCCGCTCTGTTTTCTTTGGACTTTCCTCACTACTTTTCCACTTCTCTCCTTTCCTTTTTCATCAATCTGGAGCATTTTCTTTGGAGAGTGTCCATGCAGGATAACATTTTTCTTTATCCCCACTTCCATCTCGGTCGCTCCAGTGTTCACCTCTTTGTATGTCTTGTTGTTTTTCCTTTTTGTATTAGTTTCTTCACTTCTAGACTTTACCTCTCTACCTTCCTCACCTCTTTCTGACCCCTCTCTCTTCCACTACTCCTTCTTGTCAGTTCTCATCTGTCCTTTTTACCCTTTGTCTCCCTCCCTTGTTTTGCCCCCTCTTGGTCACTCTAAATCTTTTTATATTGCCTTTTTGTGTTCCTCCTAAAGAAAAGTGCTAAAACACTGACTGAATACACTTTGATGTACTTTGTATCACTGTTTATAAAAAAATTGTAGCTATTTTCACCAACAAATGTCATCCCAAAGCCATCCACTGCAGCCAACAAATCAATCACACTTTTTTAAAAACACATGAGTACAATCTTCTTGATCTTACATTTCAATTAAAAGCTATATTAAAAAGGTGGGTCTTGAGTTTTCCTCTTAATTTCCACTTGAACCATCTTTGTGAGTAAACACAGTTTTCTGAAGACCATTACAGCTTCCTGGAAATCCTGATGATTTTTCCTTCAAACTCTCCATTATTTGTTACTTCTACATATCTTATCCTATGGCAAAATCTCCTTCATGATAATATGCACTGTTGACACAAGGAAATAATCGTTAAGGTGGACATGAATGGTCTCCTGATTGTGATTTTCGAAACTTACTCAAAAACAAAACTGAATGAAAATATGTTATTTATTTGTGTTGAAAATCTCAAAAATGCTCCTATAGAAAAGTGCTAAAACACTGACTGAATACACTTTTAACCACTATGTATCAGATTTTACTTAAAAAATGAAGCTATAATTGTTTAACTGCAGCCGTCAAATCAATCCAACTTTTTTAAATAGCACTTTTCATAAACAAAAGGTGACACAAAGTGCTCCACAAACAAACAAAAAATGCTCACATGAAGCTGAAAATCAAACTTAGAAGACCTTACAATGACCTCTGTCTCTATTCCCCCTCCTTACCCTCCCCCTCTTTCTTCTCAGTAAGTCTGCAGTGTTTCTGTTGGACTCCCTCCTCGCCATCTCCTCCTCCTCCTCCTCCTCCTCCTCCTCCTCTTTGTATTTTTCCATGCCTCCTCAGCTCACTCTGTCATTCTGTTTTCAATGGCCTGCTTCCCGGTGGGACAACATTTTGACGGCGCTCCCGACAGGAAACCCCCCCCCCCTCCCAGTTAAGGTCCATTTGGGAAAACTGGAAAACAAGAGAATCCCATATTGTCAGGTAGCGAGCCACGCAGAGGGTCAGACTGGGAGGAAAGTGCAGCTGAAGTTGACTGAAACCACAAAACACATACAAGAAAATCCTCAGGCCACAATCTGTCCTGTCAACACATGTTCAATCACTGCAGCTTATAAACGAAATGCAACTGAGTATGATTGATATTATGGGAATTCAAGACTCACAGAGTTAGATGCCAAATATATCCGCAAACCCAGTGAGTCCCTGACATCTGTAATTTTCAACCCATTTCAAACCCATGGCAACACATTTGATCACAGCTGGGCACTGGACTTTTAACATTACTTTTTGAAAGTTAACCAGGTTAAATCTGGTGGCAAAAGCCGAGTTTCCTTGGCAACGTAATTAAGTAAAGTGAGTGATTAATAAATCACAGCAGGCAGACATTGGTCCCAAACTGTTTCTGTTTTAGCTTTCAAACTTGAATTATTGTGTCAAGAGTCGGTAAGAAAAACACAGTAAGACAAAACATAGAAAACAGACATGTGAGACTCGGCAAACCTGCAACTTTACAGGAGAATTCTACTACTTTCACCACATTTACCACATGAAGAAAACTGAACACTGAAAAGAGGTTTGGGTGATTTGTAGTTCAAGACATCTCAAAGAGTCATATAGTTGAATTTAATGGATCAGTAAAAGTATTTTAGGGGTCCAGGTGAAATTAAACCATTATTTCAACTGCATTCGTTACTTTTGCATTCCTCAATTTTGTAAAATGTATAAAGTATGATGTGGATGTCTGTATATTGTGTATTCTTTGAATATACTGTTCTACGATTTCAATTCAAATGCAACGCCTTGTAAACATGCTGCTGTAACAAAACGATTTCCAAACTTGATCAATATAGTAAATGTAATCTATAAAATGAAAGCATTTTGAGCAAATGTTTTGTAGATTAAACCCATAAGTCTTTTCAGATCAAATCAATACTTAATTGTTCCACTTCACCATCATGTTGTTTACTGCTGTGGATACTAGAAGTGCTTTATACTGTAGATCGTAAATGTTGAAGAGGACATAATATTATGCTCATATTTGTATTTAGTGTCTCTACTGTGACATGTTTACACATTTTAATGTTCAAAAAGCTCTTTATTTTTCTCATTAAGTGTAGATTGCCTTCTTAAATCCTACAGTATGTTCGCACAATGGACCTTTTCTGTGTAAAACATGCAGAACCAATGCCCTAAAATAAGTTTCCCACATCCTTTCTGAACCGAGGCTCTTAGCGCCCCCTCTCAGGATGATTAAGATGGAGGAGAGTTTCTATTCTGAGTGACCAGAGACGTCAAGTTCCCACTTTCCTGCTGCTGCTGAGCGTTACTCTGCATGTGTTGGAGCTAAGGTTTCACTTGACCATGAAGTTCAGGAAGTGGAGGAAGCGGGGGGGAACTGTCTGAGGCTGTCAAGACGGGCTTATAAAAAGACCCCAAGAGAGCGTGATTGAAAGAGGGAGGGAAAGAGGAGAAGAGGGAGGGAGGACAGACTCAGGGATAAGGAGAAGGAGGTGAAGGGAACAATGAGGCCTTTGATTGGACCGTTCTGGGGAGCATATGTGGGTCAGTGCAAGAATAAACAGACTTTCACTACCTACATTGATGATTCACACACACAGAGTCACGTTGTGTTGTTTATGTTCCCCATTAACACACAAGCTTTCACATATCACTCTTGTGCAGGCAGAAACACACACACACACACAGACACACACACACACACACACACAGACACACACACACACACACACACACACAGACCACAGAAACACACACACACACAGACACACACACACACACACAGACACACACACACACACGGGCCACAGACACACACACACACACAAACACACACAAAGACAGAGCCACGTTGTCTTGTATTCATTGTTTACGCCTCTCCGTTTCACTCATTTATGGATATGGCCCCTTCAAGCCTCTCTTTAAATCAGTTGGCTTACAGATACGCATAAATGTTGGCCATGTTTCTGTGTCCCTCGCTCTCTCTTGCACACACACACACACACACACACACACACACACACACACACACACACACACACACACACACACACACACACACACACACACACACACACACACACACACACACACACACACACACACACACACACACACACACACACACACACACACACACACACACACACACACACGTCTTGTCCTCTGGCTCACTTTCTTATTCACTGGCAGTGCTATATAGAAGCAATGGTGGTGGAAACAAAATATATTCACTTATTTACTGTGGTTACTTTTTACTACACAACATTTATCTGACAGGATTAGTTAATAACTAGGTTCATGTCATGGAGATGAAAAGTATAAATTAACTAAAGGCTCAAAACCTCTGTGTTCACTCCTGTGCTCCTGTGAAAAATAAAGAGCTTTTTGAACATTAAAGCATGGAAACATGTCACAGTAGAGACACTACATACTGATATGAACCTGAAAATGTGCGTACAATGTCCTCTTTAAGTAAAAATGTTCTTCCACCACTGCAAGAAGTATCAGTTAAACTCTTTAAACTTTAGTCTCAAAGGTTCAAATCTGTTCTTACAAGAAGAAATATGCATAACTGAAGGGCACAGCTCTTATGTTCTAGTCAACAGGGAAGTGATACTTCAATGTTGTCGTACTACTGAAGTGTCCTTGAGCAAAAAACTGAATTCCCACAAGTCATGTGACTGCTCGTCTTCACGGCTGACCCTCACCAGACCTGCAGGCAGCTGAAAAATGAGCTCCACTGTGGTAGTTTTCTCAAAAACTCAATCTAAATGCTAAATTGGTTTCATCTTATAATAATGATTCCCACGCCATGCTGTAATTGTCAAGAGATTGGTCATTGTACAGTCAGATTATTAGAAGATTTGTAAAAGGGTCCTGAGGCAATTACCATCACTATGCAGAGGTTGCTCCCTCATCACTTGATCATTCATGTTCTGCTGGAGCTATATTGTTTTATGGTTCTCATTATCTCTGCATGTTGTTTTTCTCTTTGTTAGCGATGTACAATCGTATTTGTTTTAGGGGTCACATGTCTGTCGGTTTTTGCTTTCAGTTTTCTTTCATTTTCTCTGGGAATGCTAAGCCTTTGGGAGGGTAAACAAAGCTTAAAGAAATGTATACAGCTGCTTTTAAAAATACATCATACGGTTCCCTTGGTTATTTTTATCACTGTTGGCGATACTATCAACAAAAGTAGTGGTCCATTCATTCCTGTGTAACTCTCTCAATGTCCGGGAGCTAAACACAACAAGAAAGTTGGCTATTTTACAAACGTCTTGATACATTTCGTGTGTGATTTTGCTTCATGAACAATAGTTTATGCTGTAAATTACAGCTATTCATAGATATCAAGCCATCAACAATGCCTTTATTCAATATTCTAGGTAGGTGAACCAATCAAAAGTGAATATTTAAATATGTAGAGAACATTTAACATGGTAATTTGGTAGTGTACTTCAATGTATACGTCTTTCAACAGTTTTTACAAATGTATTTACTATTATAAGTCAAAATAACTTGCCATGGTAATTATGCAAAAGCGCCAGAAGGAAATATCTTGCCTTTCACAGAATTCACACCTTTCTGACCCAAATCACAAATATGTTGTAGTGGACAGACATGTAAAACAATTCTATGAAAGTTGGTCATCAGAATGAAATCAATCACATAAGATTTCTACCCAAAAGAGCTTTAAAACAACATATGGAGTGTCTGTGGATGCAACCGATCCAGTGTTTTGAAGTTACTTTAACATGTTTAAACTAAGTTAGAAAAGATTGATCAGGTTATCAGGTTGTGATTTAGTAACATTTGTCCTTGGGTCTCTATCGTATTTCAAGCCATCTCCATGTGTAAAAGCACATAGTGGTTGTATTGAATCCAGTTACTGCTCGTTCTCATGCAATTACCTTTACCTCTCCTAATATCCCTGTTGCCTTCACCGTCTCTTGACCAAAAGCCATTAAATAGGAGAAAATGTATTGTTGTTATTGAGCCATTTACGTAATTTGTCCCAATTATCATGGTTCTTTGCTCTCATTGCTACCTGATGGTCACGGCACTCGACCGTTGGCCCTGACAAAAAAATAAAACACCCTCGGGCAAAACAGGAAATGTAAAACCATTTGGAATTGTTTATACTGCAAATGGTTTAAAACCCTAGAAAGGCTCAACCAAGTACATGTTTACATCCAAATGCACTTTATATTCTACCTCATACCGTTTTTTATAGAACACATATTTATTTCTAGTTTTTGGGTACAAACTGGGATGTGTTTAAAACTGCTGCTCTGAGGGATGACTCTACTGTGGACTTAGAGGAATACGCTTCTAGTGTAACTGGCTACATCAGCACATGTGTAGAAAACATTGTGCCCACAAAACGCTGCAGGACATATCCCAATCAGAAACCCTGGATTAACTGTGAAGTTCGGTCCATGCTACGAGCTCGCTCCACTGCATTTGCCTCAGGCAACGCTGAGGACTACAAGAAGGCCAGATATGACCTGCGTAGATCCATCAGAGAGGCCAAGAGGCAGTACAGATTGAAGCTGGAGGGATTCTACTCCACCGCAGATTCCTGACGCATGTGGCAAGGCCTGCAACACATCACAGACTACCAGCAGAGAAGCGGGGGGGGGTCACAACCAGCCAACCCACACTGCCAGATGAGTTAAATTAGTTCTATGCCCGCTTTGAGGCCTTCAACACCAACCAACAGAGAGGGATTGTGACCACAGAGCGCACACAGGACTCACCACTCACTGTGACATCAGCAGAGGTGCGTACGGTTCTGAGGAGAACAAACCCACGGAAGGCACCCGGCCCAGACAACATCCGGGCGTGCCCTCAGGGTCTGCTCATCAGAGCTGGCTGATGTGCTTGCTGACATTTTTAACCTGTCACTAGCACAAGCTTTTGTGCCCCTCCGAAAGTGACCTGCCTGAATGACTATCGTCCTGTTGCACTCACCCCAATAGTGATGAAGTGTTCTGAGAAGATAGTCATGACGTACATCGGGAAGAACATTCCAGACACCTTGGACCCTCTGCAGTTTGCGTACCGTCAGAACCGGTCTACTGACGACGCAATCAACACCGTCATCCACACCACCCTCACACACTTAGAGGGCAAGGATACATATGCAAGACTCCTCTTCATTGACTACAGCTCAGCCTTTAACACGGTCATCCCACACAAACTCTCTGCTAAGCTCCTCACTCTCGGTCTGACACCTGCTCTCTGTAACTGGGTGCAGAACTTTCTGTCAGACAGACCCCAGTCAGTCAGAGTTGGCAACCGCACGTCAGGCACTAAAACTGTAAGCACAGGGACCCCCAGGGCTGCGTGCTGAGTCCCCTGCTGTATACCCTCTTCACACACGACTGTGTGGCCTCCCAGAGCAACACCTTTATCGTCAAGTTCGCAGATGATACGACTGTCATTGGACTGATCACCGGTGGGGCTGAGGCAGCGTACAGAAGAGAGGTGGCGGACCTGGTGACCTGGTGTCAGCACAATAATCTCTCCCTGAATGCAGACAAGACCAAGGAGATGATTATTGATCCACGGAGGAAGAGGGTGCTGCACACACCACTGTACAGTACATAGGTGAGACAGAGGTGGACATGTGAAAACCTTTAAATTCCTCGGAACCCACATCAGCAAGGATCTCACCTGGTCTCACAATGCAAAACAGAACATTAACAAATCCCAGCAGCGACTGTACTTCCTAAGGAGGCTGAGAAAATGTGGCATGCCATCCAAAATACTCAGCAACTTCTACAGAAGTGCAGTTGAGAGCGTCCTTACCAGCTCCATCACAGTCTGGTATGGAAACTGCACTGCTCAGGACAGGAAGGCACTCCAGCGTGTGATAAAAACTGCACAGTACATCTCAGGAGCAGCCTTCCCCTCACTTCAGGACATTTACACCACCAGGGTCACCAGGAGAGCACACAACATCATCAGGGACAGTACACACCCCCAGCACAGACTCTTTACTCTCCTGCCAGCAGGCAGGCGCTACACGAGTCTGAAATCCAGGACCACGAGACTGACAAACAGTTTCTACCCACAGGCCATCAGGCTGATGAACATGCTACACCCCCCACAAACACACACACACTGATTGAACTGTGAGTGCTACACAGACACACTGACACTCACCATTTGCACTACCTACTTTAACAATGCATGGTGCACTTGTTGTCTGCCGTGCAATATTGTATACACTGTGAACCATGTGCAATACAACTATTTATATACTATTTAAATATCTTTTAAACTGCTGCTAATTATGTGCCCTTTTATGCTGCTGTTGCCGTGTGCCAAACTTATTTGTTTTTTCTAAGTATTTATTTATTTTTATATTCCTGTATTTTACTTGCGTAGAGTGGACTAGAATCTAATTATCAACTGCACTGATAAATACATGTACAATAACTTACTTATTGACTTGTTTACATGTTTTACTGCCTTCTGTTCTTGTATTTGTATGGTAATGTTGTATTGTTTTGAAAGCGTACTGTTTAATGTATCATAGGTCCAATTTATAGTCACTTTATATAGAGTATATATGAAAAGTTTTTGCTTGTATTGTCAAAATGATACTTATACTGTCTGTTATGTGTGATTGCACCATTGGGAATGCTTGGACATTCGCTGTACTCTGTGTAGTGACAATAAAGTAATTTAATCTAAAAAATCTCATGTCCGACTGCGATGTTACTCGACATAAATCAAAAACATAATTCTAAGTCGTTGTGAAGATGATGAGAACCATGATCTCACACTGATGCTGTTTATTGACTTTAATCCTTCTCAACTGTAGTCCCTCCCTCTTGGCTTTATTTCTCTATCATTTCCAATAACACCATCTGAGCTCCATTTCTAGTTCAGTTTATTTTAGAAGTGTAATACATCTGGCAATATGTTAAAGCAGCTTATTTGAGGACTGCTCTTTTAACTGGTCTGTCTGATGCTCTTTTGTAGTTAAAGCCTCACATCAAATCCAAGACAAGCTTCAGATGAGCGTAGAAGTGTTTTTGCTAATCATTAGCTGAACCTCTGACAACATTTCTAAAGCATTACATCGCTCGGGTTTTGGTTTAATTTGAGGCCGCTTTCCTTTCTACTCTCTCCATCACACACACAAACACACATTTCAGAAAAGTCAGTCGAAATGTTGACCAATGGCAAAAATGATTAAAATGACCCACATTAAATTGGATTCTAGATACATTGCGTTAGGGAGAAAGAGACTGATGCTCCTAGACATTGATCGAATAATTAAGTAACTGATTAATTGGTTTTTAGTGGCAATACTCAACGTTATTGGACAAATGAAGAAAGACAAAACCTTCATCTTAAATAACGTGTCAATCGTAACTTAAAAGTGGAAACAGCAACTAATCCATACTTTGGCAAATTAAAAGTTGGATGGATCAAAAAACAAGGAATGAGTCCTTGAGGAAAGACCCATAAATGAGTTAGAAATGAATACTTCCTGTTTCCTTGCCTTAAAGTCGATGTTCTTTTAATGTGTTTGTGGTTAGATGCCTGAACTAAGGTCTAAGGTCTTGTGTTAACACAAGTAAAATAGATTTTAATGTTTTGTTCTACAACATAAAATATGTGAATAAAAAACCAGCAGTCTAAGAGTCTAAAAGAGAACTACTAATCATCATCAAGCCAAACATAAGATGCTTTTAGCTTATCGACGTTGTTCATGAAGTCATATAACGTTAGCTTTTAACTTCTGCCGAACGCATTTACACTCCAAAAATCCTAAAGTGTTGTAAATATATGGATATTATCCAATGGAAAAGTCCCATTACTTTTTGTTGAGGGAGCCCATATGATGCTAACCACACTATTTTCATACCTGAAGAGAAAACTGTCCATGACAAGTATTTACAATGCAGAAAAGTTCAAATTAAAACCATTAGAGCTCTGAGTTCTTGCTGGTTTTCACATGGGACACTTCTGTAACGCTTAGTTTACTTAGAGGTTATACAAATAAGCACATCCACAGATTAAATTAGACGTCATCATGTATCAACATCATGTATTATCTCTTGACCTATGGTCCAGTGTCTTGGGGATCCCGGAGAGTCCAAAAGTTGCTTTAGCTCATACTTCATCACTGATTGAACATCCCAGTGGTCCAAGTGGACATACGATCCCCAAAAAGGTGGACTCTGGGGTGATGAGGAGCCTTTGATCTGACAGCTTTCATATGTGCTTACCAGTGAAAACAAGGTTCCTCACTCTTCTCCCGTCTACTCGTCCTCATGTTCATTATTTCAAGGAACCTCACCCTCTTCCCCTTCTTTCCTCTCCCTCCTTCCTTACCCTTCCTGTGCCCTTCATCCCTCCATCCTTCCCTCTTTCTCTTTTGAACTAACTCCTTCTTGCTCGTCTCCTAGTTTCACTTGTAGGCCTCCTTATCTCCCCATAGGAGTCTGCAGTTCTACACTGGTTTGCACATACACACACACACACACACACACACACACACACACACACACACACACACACACACACACACACACACACACACACACACACACACACACACACACACACACACACACACACACACACACACACACACACACACACACACACACACACACACACACACACACACACACACACACACTCCGGGATTAAATTGGAGTTGATTATGTACTCACCCAGAATGTTAGACTCTGTTTCTGTCGTGCCCAGTCTGCATTAGTATCTCCATTTCTCTCTACATTCAGTCTCAATAGATTTATTTCAGCCTCTCTTGAACTCAGACCTCCATCCAATCTTCATTTCAATCTAAAATAATAAGTGTAATAATATGAGAAACTGCTGACCTTTATGATTGACCAATTGTCTCACTGTAAGGGAAGGCAAGGTTTTTCTATATAATTTGTGCAGTATAATATGTAGCAATTCAAAGTGCTTTACATGACAGATAAAAGCTGAATGGCATCACACTGTGTGCACTTTAGCTGTGAAGAGCCCCCTTTGTGCTTAATGTCATTGGGTTTGAATCATTTTATATTCCTCTATGGTTTGCCATTTTATCGGCCTTACAATAATGCCATCTCAAGAAAGTAATACATTCAAAGCTTTGCAGAAAAAGATCCAACCATTATGCCTTTAATTCTGTTGTCCAATCTTAACAAAGCAGAGAAAAGCCAGAACTTAACCATCGATGAAATACAACATAAAGTAGAGTTGCTGTTGTTATTTACCATCTATGAACTTGATCCTACCGGCAGCTTGGGCGATAATTAGAAGGCCTGTTGGAAAATCAATGATTTCAGTTGTGTTTGTTTCGTGTTTTTGATCACCTGAACCAGCCGGTGCAGCCGTAGCTTTTGTTGAAGCTCACAGAGATTCACAGGTGAGTATATTTTAGCAAGCAATTGCAGGATGCAAAAAAAAAAACTCAGCAGTGTGATTAGGATCAGAGCTGCGGAGAAAAAAGCATTTCATGGCAACAAGTTTTATAGTTTGCCAGAGTGCTCTCTAGACATTTAAAAAAGTATAAGTGTGTAAGTGTTGTTATATTTTTAAAGTTTCATGAAGCACAGTTTGTTTTTCATCCATTGCTAGTTAGTACATATCTTGTTTATCCCCACATATTCAGGAAATGCTGGTTGTTGAAGCACAATACAGGCATAATCATCTGCAACCTTAAGGCAACGTTGGTCATTCAGAATAAACTAATTGTTTCTTAAGTTGATTTGTGATTATATTTCAGACCCTCGTAAAGGTTTTCTTTTAGTAGTTTAGAATATTTAGCATACATTTTGTTTTAAATATCTGTATGTAGTGTCTCTACTTTAAAGAGTCCTCTCCTGCTGATGTTCAGGTGTATATCAGTATGTAGTGTCTCTACTTTAAAGAGTCCTCTCCTGCTGATGTCCCGTGTATATCAGTATGTAGTGTCTCTACTTTAAAGAGTCCTCTCCTGCTGATGTTCAGGTGTATATCAGTATGTAGTGTCTCTACTTTAAAGAGTCCTCTCCTGTTGATGTTCAGGTGTATATCAGTATGTAGTGTCTCTACCTTAAAGAGTCCTCTCCTGCTGATGTTCAGGTGTATATCAGTATGTAGTGTCTCTACTTTAAAGAGTCCTCTCCTGCTGATGTTCAGGTGTATATCAGTATGTAATGTCTCTACTTTAAAGAGTCCTCTCCTGCTGATGTCCAGGTGTATATCAGTATGTAGTGTCTCTACCTTAAAGAGTCCTCTCCTGCTGATGTTCAGGTGTATATCAGTATGTAGTGTCTCTACCTTAAAGAGTCCTCTCCTGCTGATGTTCAGGTGTATATCAGTATGTAGTGTCTCTACCTTAAAGAGTCCTCTCCTGCTGATGTTCAGGTGTATATCAGTATGTAGTGTCTCTCCTGGGACATGTCTCCATGCTTTAATGTTCAAAAAGCTCTTTATTTTTCTCATATGCCTGTGCTGCAGCACCTCTTTTCACCCTCTGTCTGAAACCAGAGCCCAGTCTGCTCTGATTGGTTAGCGGGCCGGCTCTGTTGTGATTGGTCAACCGCTTAGAGATGTCCCGCCCCTTAGCCTATCACGTACAATGTATTGGAGCGCTAGACAATAGAAGCATGAGTGTTATATAGTGATGTCACTATGTTTCGTAAATAAACAAAGGAATCCAATGGAGGCGTTTCAGGCAGGGAAACCCCCCCAAAAGCATAACAGGGCCCCTTTAAAAATTTTCCAACATTGAAAAAGTATTACATTTGTTTTGTTTAGTGAAACAAAATTAATTGTTAGTCATTGCCAATACTTGCATTTTCTAAGGACAATGACTTCACTTATCTTGTTTATCACTGCATATCAGCACAGCAAATACTGGCAGGAGATGAAATGTATTAGATAATGACGAGTAATGCTTTGTTGGTCGGATGTCTCAGTAGCTTTAATGTCAGGTTTCCAAACTAGCTGGAAAATGGATGTGTCACCAGTGAGATGTGCCTCTTAGATCTACTTCATACTTCCATAGTAGTGAGATATCAGCTGGTTATATACGAGCTGTTGGTGTGAAATACACCCCAAAGACGCTCAGCTGTTCGGCTGCTAAGTTACACATCAGAGGGAGCCGTCTGAGGAAATAATGCATTACGCTGATAGAAGGCAGCTCACAGTGGTTAAGGTACAAAATGTTCCTTGTGCTTTTCACTCGCTGTACTCTGAGGACTCATCTAACAGGGGGTCTGACTGCACTGCATTATAGAAGCATCCTAAATAGCTCCAATAGCTGCTTCCTGTTCCACCTTTCTCATATTCTGCACACTTTTCATCATGCTCGGCCTTATATTTTAAGTAGCAGCAGTTTTTGATAGTTTCGTGCAATAAGAGGAACAATTGTATGCAATATCTAGTCAGATTATACAGGTTAAATCATCTTAAAAAAAAAAAAACATACTAAAATTCATCACGTCTCATAACTTCTTTCCATCTGTTGTGGCAGATTAATTAACCCCCTTTCATCAGGGGGTCTGTGGGACATTACCTTACAGCCATGTTCACAATATAGCACAGGTGTTTTTTGTCCCTGATGTTCAGGTAACCTTACCAAAGTATCGTAGAAAGAGCAAGAAGAGATGCATACAGTACAACACCCGGGTGTAAATAGCTACAGTGCTTAAGATAAGATGTGCCTTTATACATCCACCATAGGGGCATTACAATTTGACGCAGCAGCACAAGGGAATGAAGTTATCAAAGAAACATTTCCATAAATACCTATACATCCAAAACAGAATCTAAAGTGTAGCCCGGGTGTAAATAGCATCGTTAGCTACGGACACCCGGGTGTAAAGAGCATCTGCCTTTTTTAAATCAAACATATCGAACCTTTCAGTAATTTAAGAAAGACCAGCACATATTCAGCTGCCTGCACTATCTCGCAAAACTCGCTGCATATCTTGTAATGTTTATCACATGTAGGGGGATATCTATCATTTCCTGCAGCCTGTTGGACTGAACAGAAAGAGGCGCTAAAGCTGATGCACATTTGGTAGACAAACAGCAGCATTGTCATGTGAAGTTTCATAAGATTTTAAGGAGAACAACCACAACAACATATATCAGAATCTAACCAGGGAACCATTTATTTGGGTTGATGGAGGATTAATGGTGGTTTCTTAAGTAATTTCAACTCTTTTTTTCAATCTACCCATCAATTGGTTGTCATGAATTTAAGAAAACTTTGACAATCTCATTTATTCCTTTTATATTTTCGGAAGAGTTCAAAGTTATTGTCAGGTTGTTGACTCTTTCTGCAGCACTATAAATCATTAGTTATATTATATATTTGATTCCTAGTCTCTTCAAATACATCTGCATAATATTCTCTGACAGAAATATGAACACTGGAAAAGTCTTCAGTCCATAATGTGTTTATTGCTGGTTTTAAAGAGGTCTGAAAGCACAGGCAGAAACTTCCCCCCCAGGCCGCAATGGAAAGAGAAAAAATACTTTGCACCATGTAAGGTCTAGCCAAGACCTACAACTGAGTGGCAAGAAGGTTTCGTTCCCTAAGGAAATACCTAAAGTCCTGGAGGTCTATATGTAAGGAGGCCTATCATCATCCTGAAAACACACGCAGAAAATTGCAAGGGGTGTAAATGCATGCTACTATTTACAGCGGCGTAATATAAGAAATTGCAGAGGATGTGGGAAAGAAACTAAAGGCCCGGACACACCAAGCCGATTTTGGCCGACGACGATCGTCGACACGCCCTACTCAGATTGGTGTGTCCCGCACCGTCGTGTCGTTTCAGCCGTGCCGACACCTTTTCGGCCGAAAACCCACCGATTCAACATGTCGAATCGGTGGGCAGTCGGCCAAAGGCTGTCGGCAAAAGAAATCACTCTGATTGGCTGTTCAGCTAGCGAATCAGTGCATGAGAAGCGAAACGGAAGTGAGGGACCCAAACAAACTATTAAGAAGGCAAATCTGAGATTTCATTTAACTCCAGCTCTCGACACAGGTTCGGGAAAGCCCCATGAGCTTCTCGCTGTAGAGTGAAAATGGAACGCACACGCTATTTGTTGTTTGTTTATATCACGCAGTCTGTTCTTCTTCTTCTCTCGGTTATCACGCAATCTGTCTTCCGGTTGTTGCCTCTTTTGAATGACGAATACACACTACCGCCGCCCTGCTGGTAAGGAGAGTTATTGCCACTCACGCATGCGCAGTTCTTACGTGCTTCTTGGCCGTCGGCTGAAGTCTTTGCGGTGTGTTCCAGTGCGACACATGGCCAAGACGCAGGACACGCGAGGCGACACAACAGTCGGGGGTCCGTCTGTGTCAGTTCTTTGGTGTCAGCTTGGTGTGTCCGGGCCTTAACACTACATTAGTTTTCCATACTCTTCGAAGTCATATTAAAGACTTGGTGAGATAGACTTTATATGGTGGTGTCACTTTTGAGAGGCATTATCTTATAAAACAGCCAAGAAAATGTACATATAAAGGGAAATGTAGTCAGTGAATGACAACCACTGCACCAGAAGAGCTTTTCCTCCTGACAGAATTTCATGACTTTAGCTCTCGGAGAAGACTTTTAGAGGCAATAGCTGCAGAAACGACATCAAAGACCGTGTTTCTGTGGAGGATTTGGGTGTCAGTGTCATTTTATCACTTTCTCCTGGGAGGAATGCTATTTTTCTGAAACATAATACTTTGAATTCACAAAGATTCAAATGTTTACCAGCTTGTATTATCCCCGTACGACTACAGTCTAATTGTGTGCACTCAGCAAATCCATTGCATCCGTTGGGGATCCCATTTTTCTTCTCAAAAAGTCTAAGATTGGAGCTTGTAATAACAATAAAACCTTTAAGAGGAAAACCCACAGGGATAAAAGAAACTGATATGAAAATGTTGTTGAAAAGCAGCTCAGCATGATACCAATTATTACCGAATGGACATGAACAGACAAGCTTGAAAACACCTCATAATATATTTTTAATTGAATCATTAGTGAACAGCTGTCAGATAACAGAAAGAAAAAGACACACCTTCAAAAATCAATACCTGCAATTAGGTTAAACAGGTATTTTTAGATCGGTAACCACATCTTAGAAATCATACGGCTGAGGTTTAAACGTTTCCTTTTCATCAGAGGAACTCTCACGTCACATTATTTACTGTATAACTTTCAGAAGTGTTTTAATGTGACAGTGGTAAATATGCAGTGAAACAACAATTTGCACAACTACTTACATTACATTAAATATCATAAATAGACAAGCTTTTGCAAATTGTATCCCCAATATTAAGAGAGACAAAGACAACAATAGCGGAGAGAATATCATGTTGTTCTGTTTATACAGTAGTTCTTCAGATTTCAGGTGTGAAGATGGACACTGAGAGGATTCATAAGGTTGCATTGTCTCAATTAAAACAATTAATAAAGACAATTATGCCCAACAATGCAACACCAGGTTTGCAAAAAAATATGTTTTCCTTTAGAGGATGTTAGATGGACTGAAACCAATTGTGTTCTGTCCCTAAATCAATGTGGTCATGGGAACAAGCATTTAAACATCCTTAGAGAAACGTGTTTGTGCCATTTTCTATATTTTCTATATTGCCTTGAAGTAGTACTCGAAGGAGTTTGCACTATGCTTGAAGTCTAAGTGCTTTTGCTTGTCAGGACACGTTAATAGAGACAAGAAAATTGTAAAGTAAATGCTGTAGACAGAAAATGTAACTCTATTATCGTATGTAAGAACTTTTATGACCAAAGATACCAGGTTTGAATCCTATTTCAGTGAGGTGTTCAAATGGACTCAAACATGGTAAACAGGACTGGAATTGAAGAGACAATCAGGCTTTATTTATCAGTATTAAAGACCAACTTAATCGAGTCTATAGGTGCATCTCACTTCGGTTAAATGGATTCCTTGCGTCCCTCACTTGCGTCGTTTCCCTGCGACTAGTCCCTCCCACCAGGGAAGCATGGAGAGACGCAAGGAAACCACGAGAAGCAGGGAAATGAGTTTTAAGAGCAATGGGACGATGTTTCCTCCGGAGCGTCACGTGAAGCGACGTCCGTTTGTGATGACACCGCACAGCTGATCGTCTGACAGCAGCCAGATCAGTGCATGCGCTGCATCGTCCAATCAGTGAGCGTTACACAGTAAGGGGGCGGGGCGAGTGTCTGAGGATTTCACCGGAGGATGGTCTGGTAGTTCCTCGATTATCGCTCCTCCGTTACTCATCCTCGATCCTCCGGCAAAAATAAGGCCACTGGGACGCTACTCAAGATGGCGCAGACAAATCAACTTCCGGTGATACCGAGCCAGAGGAGCGAGGAAATGAAAAATAACCGAAGTGAGACCTAAGACAAGTCCAAAACCAGTCCAATCAAGAGCGAGTCCAAAGGCAATCGAAACCAAATCAAGACGAATCAAAGTCATGCTGAAGACCATAATAAGCAATAAGTTATTTCCAATGCTAATCTTGTATTCTCCTGAAGAGCTGCAGCTTTGATAACAGCTGATGTTGGTTAAATCAGGCAAATCAAAAAGGTATACTGTACACAGCAAATGTAGAGAAGATACATGTAGATAACTGGCCCAAATGAATAACTTATTGTGTCATGTGTGACAATCCAAGACCAGTGCAAGACTTAAAGGAAGCAGACTTCAGTATTTTGGCTCTTTTGGGTAAAAAAATGTATTTGACTTAGTAAGCGAGCACATTTTGCATGATAAGCAACAATGTTATATTTCCGGTGTTTATTGTGGTATCAGGAAATGTTTTACTGTGTACTGTTCTAAAATATCCATACTTATAATCTTTGTTTTTTGACCTTACGTGTAGTTTTCCATCCTTTTTGAAGATGACCACGACTTAATAAAAATACATAATACACATGTTTATTTGGACTTTTATCTGTGACCTAGTCGTAACATGGATGAAATGAATGTGGACACACACACACACACACACACACACACACACACACACACACACACACACACACACACACACACACACACACACACACACACACACACACACACACACACACACACACACACACACACACACACACACACACACACACACACACACACACACACACACACACACACACACAGTCCTGGAACCGGCTCCCAGAAGCAGATTTATGAACCAATAAAAGCTCATCTCCTGGAAACAGTCACACTGACAGACACACACACACACACACACACACACACACGCACCCATCATAACCCCGCCAAGTACGGAGCTTTGCATATCCTTTTCCCCCTTCAATACACTAGAGACAGATGTTCTCTGTGATATTACATCTGTTTCTGCAACACACACATGCACACACACACACACACACACACACACACACACACACACACACACACACACACATACAACCTAGTATTGAGAAGGACGCTAACACATTTCCTCACTGGAACGAGTCGAGAGTTCTTAGTCCAACTGCTGGCTCTGTGACCGGGACACAAGAAATATAGAGCGAGGATGAAACGAAGAGAGACAATGAAAACCAGCGAACAGAGAGTGAGTGTGTGTGTGTGTGTGTGTGTGTGTGTGTGTTTGTGTGTGTGTGTGTGTGTGTGTGTGTGTGTGTCTGTGTGTTTGCCATTTAGGCCTCTTACATGAGCAGTTCAATTACTTTTTGGAGCTGTAGCCAGAATGGACGGAGGGAGAGAGCGATGACTGGTTGGCCAGCTGGTTCAAGGACTCCTTGGCTCTTTGGTTGGCAGGAGAGATGAGTGCCCTTGAGCAAGGCGCTTAATCGCTCTGTCCCTGCTCTGTAGCTTCAGCTCTTATAAGTTAAATGTTTATCAAAAATGGCCGTCTGACTTTAAATGAAAGTGGGCATACAGTATCTGGTAAAGCGATGAAGGATACTAAAGATCGGTTCAAACATTTGATAAAATAATGTCTTGATTTCAGAAACAGGCCAGGCAACAGAGTCCCATTATCAACCTGGATATGTTGAGTACCGCACAGTTTAATGTAACAAATCTTAAGTATGTGTCCCCAGCATTCAGAAACTGCTGTAAATCAACTTGCATTTGGCAATTTGCATAATATTACCAAAAGTGTCTTCAATTAGCATTATAGCCTGCCCTATATGGTAAGCAACTGTTGGTCAAGTTGGACACATTTTGTTCTACTTTGGTTTACTTGCCTTAGTTGATTCCAATTTCCAATTTGAACCTCAGTGTAATGGCATATTAATTCAAATGTAAATGTTCTTCGTCATTTGGTGATTGTGTTGAGGATGACCAGGTTGAAGTTACTCTCATTATTTTAAATACAAAGCAATCTGGCCAAACCAAGCAATGCAGTGTCCTAAACATTTTTAACATTGAATCTATATTTATTGAAATCGGCCCTTAGGGAGTCAAAATATGGCCACATTCAGGTTTAAACGGTCATGTTGAATTTTGAAAAGGTCTAGAATGGATTGAGCATCCTCAGAAACTCTCAAACTCCGCCAAATCGGCCAAGCTGTTGTTGAAATATTGTCCATATAGGCTTTAACGCTAATCATGCTAATGACAGGAGATATTTTAATTCGTAAAATTGCCCTAAATATGCGAGTTAGCGTCTGGCAGTTTCTTGATGCTGGGGACACATACTTAACATGTAAAGCTGAAAGTCATGCCTTTGAAAGGAGTGTTTTCTAAATTAGTTTTGGTCCTTTTTTGTTATTGTTATAACTCTATACATGATAGGGAGCGATTACATTCTGACTTATTGTAAGGAAAAGTTAAGTGTAAAATATGTAGTGAATTGGTTCCTTATTCAAAGCTGGTTCCTCACTGTAGTTGCTATCACAGTATCTTAAGTATCATTATGTGCTTCCTAAAGTACTAGTGTTGTGGATTTAAAACATGGCACTACTTTTTTGTGTTTTTCTTTTAAAGAATGACAAACAGTACTATTTAGTTAAACAAAAGCCTCCTATACGTCATGCTTTATTCCCATTTGACTGTCATGCCTTCATCTTGGTTTGTTTCCTGAAGTTTTTGATTCTTTTCCAAAAGCTTCCTGTCTGGGTGACTAATCCACGACTCCGAAAATAGTCAAAGACAAAAGTTCTCGAGAAAAGAAAGTTAAGAATATATATACGCTTTTTATATCTTCTATGGTTTACACCAGCCTTGGCAATCAAGCCATCAGTCATATTTAAATATGCTTCCTCTACCCCTCCCTCGGCCCACCACCTGTCACTCTTAATATGCAGCGCACATTAACAAACGTACACACACAATGCAGAAACACACACATTTCACACAAAGACCCCCCACTTAACAAGCACCCCACATTTCAACTTCAAAATGGGCCTTTTTGGTCGGGCTGTCACAAAGTCATCACACCCCGGTTTAGTCAGAGAAAGAGAAACAGATTGAGGGAGGGGGGGAATTGACACAGAGAGACAGGAAAAGAGTGAACAGAAAGAGTGAACAGAGATAAATGTCACCCACGCTCCCTCGCTCTTTCTGAACAAGTCGCACGGCGCCGACCGACTGACATCGCTCCCACATTCAACTTTAAAGAAACAGACGTGAGACTCTCTGCCTTTATTCACTTGTTAAAAGGCTTTCAGGGTCTTTGTAGACTTTGGTAAAAGGCAGCGGAGGAGCAGAGGTGTGTGCAGCTTCCCAGCGGAGAGAGAAACAGCATTCATGTGTCTTGCTTCCTCTGATGACTGAAGTCAAGTCTTGTCAACTTTGAACCGTGTGAACTGCAGCGACTTGCAATGCAGAGTTTGAGCAGTTTGCATTGGATTCAAGTTAAACAATGGGGGAAGAAACATGTCACATGTACTGTAAGATGCGTTTTTTTGTGTGTTTCTACCATGTTGTTGGCTAAAGGCTCTCAATAAATATATCATTTTACACCGATTTAAGTTAAACAATGGAGAGAGAAAAATGTCACAAGTTCTGTAAGATGCAGTTGTGTTTCTATCAGCCATAACTTTCAAGATTGTGGAACAATATCCAACGTCGGCTAAATCCCCTCAATATAGATGATTAATTTTACATCTTTTGAATGAGTTTCGGATGAAAGTGGTCTACAGATAATACTTATAATCATTGTGTTTGGTAAATACTTATTTTTACGGCTCAATCAAGGAGTTATCTGAATTCAACCCTCCTATTGTCTTTGTTTCCCCCCCTTACTTTGTTGTTCGCGGTCAAATTTGACCGGTCCTGTTTTAACTGCTATTACATTAACACAAAAACCATTAATCATCACCAAATTTAATTTAACACCCTTTCAAACTGTACATATTGTGTCAGACTACTGGTATACATGAAGAACTGCAGTAAATATACAAAGAATAGACACTGAACATGTATTGCATGTGCCAGGTGTGATCCATGTGGGGGGATGGGCACATAAGAGGGGGGGGACACATCTAGAGTATGTGTGTGTGTGTGTGTGTGTGTGTGTGTGTGTGTTGTGTGTGTGTGTGTGTGTGTGTGTGTTTTATCTGATCCGGATGGTTACTAATTCCTTTTCTTCATGGCGGTCATGACCGGGAACACCATGGGTGTCACAAAGTTGACTAAATCATCCAAAATTCAATGAAAGTGGTGATCAGCAATTGTATATGTTCAAAGGTCTACTGTGAAGGATATCATGAAGCCTTAATGCAATCGAATCTAAAACAAAAAAGTTATGATTGATGAAAGTAGTAAATCGGTCAGATTTGACCCGAAGACAACGGGAGGGTTAAGCTTCTTTTTTCTTTCCTCTGCGCAGCCAATTCTAATTATCATCAAAATTAATAGAAGTATTCGTTTTCTTATACATTATTTTTATTAGACATTTGTTATTATGATTATATATTAATTTTTCTGTGACCTATCATCATCTCATCACACTGTCTTGTCCTTTATTTGTACCTCTTGCCAGTATGAAATAAATAAATAAATAATCCTCATACTATTTGAACAGATTTTATGTATTACATGTATTTACAGTTTGTCCATCCATGAGTTTTAAAGCCACAATATAAGGGGGTCTTTTAATGGAAATAAAACGACCACTGAGTCATGTTGGAAATGTAATCCAATACTTTCTGCTCGGTGGATCTTAAATGATTAGACTTTTAACTACTGATCTGTAAAATGAGGATTAATACTGTAGCACAGCATTGTTTCTCCTCTGGTCCCTCAGGAGCTGAATATCTGTTGGACTCTTGATTGTGCAGATGTTCGTATTAAAACCCCGGCACATCTGGTAATGACGGAGGTCTCTAGGAACCTCAATGACTCTCACTAGTTATTTTTCCTGGAGAACATGGTTGTCTTTAATGGTGCTTATCCACAGTGGATCAGACTTGGTTTACCTTAGCAAAAGCAGTAGAAGAAGTCAAAGATGAAGACATATTATTATGTATTTATTTCAACAAGGACCTTGCATACAAATACATTAATCTCAGAGAAGAGATTCATTATGCCAGATTTTAGCGAATAGCTCATTTCCATCTGCAGTCCTCAGGCAGGTACATAACAATCAACAAACACTACAATCATTGCATCATCTCTATCACACAAACAATTATAAAACATGATTTAAAGGTCACCTATTATGCAAAATCCACTTCTTCATGTCTCTTCTACATCAACATGTGTCCCCTCTTCTTCACGTCTCTTCTACATCAACATGTGTCCCCTCTGTGTAAAGAGACTCTGAAAGTTTCAGGAAAAAAGATTCTCTCTCTTTTTCTCCTGATCCATTTATATAAAAACCTGTCTGAAAATGAGCTGATCAGATTTTGGCCACTTTATGATGTCATCACGATGTTTTGTCTTGTTTAACCATTAGCCAATCACCAACCAAGGTAACCCCCCCCCCACCTTATCACCTGAATCTCCTCCTAGAGCTCCATTGTGTTCTTTTTAACCAAATCTCTCTCAGAGGGGCGTGGGGAGGGGCTCCTTATTTTCATCTAAAGTAACAGACAGAGAATCAGCACTTTTGGAAACAGGCTGAAACAGAGGGGATTATGGGATGCTGCAATGATCTGTTTGGTGTTTCGAGCCAATCACTTCAGACACATGTTTTGTATATATCTGAGACCTATAATATGTTGATGAAAAACAGTATAATAGGGGACCTTTAAGTACAGGTCAATAAAATAATACAGTTAAAATATAATATTACAATACAGTTAAAATTGAAAAACTCAGATTACAGTGTAATTAATGTTGGCATGACTGGTTGCTTAATATCAATGTTGTTGCACCATAAGAGAATGAGTTAAAGTCAGTTAGTAACATATATTACTGACCCTTGAAAACCTAATATTATCCGTATGAGGAATGAAGAGGCACTTGCATAATGTGCATCTTCTAACCTGTGTGGATGCACATTCAACCCAGTGAAAATGGATTTCGAGGACTAACAATGATATAGTTCAACGAAGGAGACTATTTGAATGGATTCCTGACATCAGTTTATAAACCGGTGCATGCTGTGGTATTCAACAGCGACAGATTTAACCTTGAGAAAGTCATGGCTGCTGCTGAGGACTTTCAACAAAGGCAGAGAGAGACAAGGGACAGTCTGCATTTATAATCATTGACAATTATTTTCATTGAGAGCTTCATGAGAAATGTCTGGTAAGACAAAACATGTACAAATACATATGTTAGTAAATCAAGAAGTAAAACGTATACCTTTAAAAAATGAAGTATTTGCATTTAGCAATATTTAAAGGGGCCCTATTTTACTTTTTGGGGCTCCATTGTTTATTTCCAGGACATAGTGATATCAGTATGTATCACTTTTGTCTAAGGCTAAGGGGCGGGACATCTCTAAGCGGTTGACCAATCAGAGCATGGGCTCTGGTTTCAGACAGAGGGTGAAAAGAGGTGCTGCAGCACAGACAGTATGAGAAAAATAAAGAGCTTTTTAAAGCATGGAGACATGTCAAAGTAGAGACACTACATACTGATATACACCTGAACATCAGCAGGAGAGGACTCTTAAAGTAGAGACACTACTACTATACACCTGAACATCAGCAGGAGATGACTCTTTAAAGTAGAGACACTAAATACTGATATACACCTGAACATCAGCAGGAGAGGACTCTTTAAAGTAAAGACACTACATACTGATATACACCTGAACATCAGCAGGAGAGGACTCTTTAAAGTAGAGACACTACATACTGATATACACCTGAACATCAGCAGGAGAGGACTCTTTAAAGTAGAGACACTACATACTGATATACACCTGAACATCAGCAGGAGAGGACTCTTTAAAGTAGAGACACTACATACTATACACCTGCACATCAGCAGGAGAGGACTCTTTAAAGTAGAGACACTACATACTGATATACGCCTGAACATCAGCAGGAGAGGACTCTTTAAAGTAGAGACACTACATACTGATATACACCTGAACATCAGCAGGAGAGGACTCTTTAAAGTAGAGACACTACATACTGATATACACCTGAACATTAGCAGGAGAGGACTCTTTAAAGTAGAGACACTACATACTGATATACACCTGAACATCAGCAGGAGAGGACTCTTTAAAGTAGAGACACTACATACTGCTATACACCTGAACATCAGCAGGAGAGGACTCTTTAAAGTAGAGACACTACATACTGATATACACCTGAACATCAGCAGGAGAGGACTCTTTAAAGTAGAGACACTACATACTGATATACACCTGAACATGAGCAGGAGAGGACTCTTTAAAGTAGAGACACTACATACTGATATACACCTGAACATCAGCAGGAGAGGACTCTTTAAAGTAGAGACACTACATACTGATATACACCTGAACATCAGCAGGAGAGGACTCTTTAAAGTAGAGACACTACATACTGATATACACCTGAACATCAGCAGGAGAGGACTCTTTAAAGTAGAGACACTACATACTGATATACACCTGAACATGAGCAGGAGAGGACTCTTTAAAGTAGAGACACTACATACTGATATACACCTGAACATCAGCAGGAGAGGACTCTTTAAAGTAGAGACACTACATACTGATATACACCTGAACATCAGCAGGAGAGGACTCTTTAAAGTAGAGACACTACATACTGATATACACCTGAACATCAGCAGGAGAGGACTCTTTAAAGTAGAGACACTAATACTGATATACACCTGAACATCAGCAGGAGAGGACTCTTTAAAGTAGAGACACTACATACTGATATACACCTGAACATCAGCTGGAGAGGACTCTTTAAAGTAGAGACACTACATACTGATATACACCTGAACATCAGCAGGAGAGGACTCTTTAAAGTAGAGACACTACATACTGATATACACCTGAACATCAGCAGGAGAGGACTCTTTAAAGTAGAGACACTACATACTGATATACACCTGAACATCAGCTGGAGAGGACTCTTTAAAGTAGAGACACTACATACTGATATACACCTGAACATCAGCAGGAGAGGACTCTTTAAAGTAGAGACACTACATACTGATATACACCTGAACATCAGCAGGAGAGGACTCTTTAAATTAGAGACACTACATACTGATATACACCTGAACATCAGCAGGAGAGGACTCTTTAAAGTAGAGACACTACATACTGATATACACCTGAACATCAGCAGGAGAGGACTCTTTAAAGTAGAGACACTACATACTGATATACACCTGAACATCAGCAGGAGAGGACTCTTTAAAGTAGAGACACTACATACTGATATACACCTGAACATCAGCATAATAAGTCCTCTTAAGAATGTATAACTATACACATATTAAAAGCAAAGAGCGAAAAAAACAGAAACTGTAAACAAATCTTAGTAATCTTGTTTTTCTTGTATGCATCTATTGAACAACCTCCCCCCTCATACCTGGCACTTATATTGCTTTCATAATTCACACTGCATTGTACCTCAAGCCTTCTAATGGAAAATAGCGACTGACTTGATTTACATAAGTGGTCTTAATATATCAGGCACTGCGTCGGGGTAAGCTGCGTGTTTAGTCTCCACTCTGGTGTAATTAACATGCCTCTTAAACGCAGTGATTTGCGACTGTTGAAAGAAGGTTTTCCATGTTTTATGCTCATTTACAAGCCTGGTGTGCATCTGTATATGTGTATGTGTGTGTGTGTGTGTGTGTGTGTGTGTGTGTGTGTGTGTGTGTGTAGTGTGTTGACCTTAAACACCATGTTTTCATTTTAAAGCGCCACATCTATGATGGATGAAATGGTGGATGACAGAGGCTGTGTGGCGGCTATAAGAGCAGGTTTTCAGAGCTCATATATAACATGCATGTGGGCGACCGTCTGCAGAGATGTTCTGAATCTTAAACACAGACACTCCTCCTCATAAAGGCTGCATTCAGCCAGCAGCAGAACACACAGTTCAGACGCCACTTAAAGAGCCTGACCCAGATTAAACATGTATGGATGTGGGACCCGCAGTCATGTTGGGCCTATTGATGGACACTGTAAGGTTTGTAGACATGTGTTATTTTGTCCAAGCTATGTTGTACTTTGTTATATCTGATTGATGGACTTGTACGAATTAGCCGTAATGCAGATACGACATTTATATTACGTTTTAATTGTAGTCTTACAAGTTAAATGACGTGTGTCGTGTCAAGCTAATTTGTTATAGCTAAAAAATAACTACTTCCGGTAGTTAAACCTCCTTTAGCTTAATAATAAGTGGCGTTTATTATCATTTAGTCACTTGTTGGCAACCGCTGTTTTCACATTTACCAGTCGTAGCTCAAAATGTATACGTCTCTTCAGCTTGTGTTAACCACATACCTTATTTTAGGCGTCTAACCAAAAAGATGTTCAAAAAACCATTGACTTCCATACCAGGGAAGTGCTAAAAGGCTGACTCATTTTGGGGTTAGGGACTCACTCCTGAACCACTAGGTAAGAAGTTAAACCACTGGGATCAGAAAAAAACATTATTTTAAGAGAGTTTTGTGACTTTTTTATATGCAAACTTCTCTTAAAATACACTATCATCAAATACAGATGAGACTTCAGTTGTGCGAATATCCCAAAAGAGTCATTATACACCGACACAGATCACATGATACACCCAAACAGCTACAGACAGAGTCAAGCAGCATGCCATCCATCCAACGTCGGCCACACTGTGTCCTTTAGTTGGATTTTGAAGGTCTGTTATCAGCGAGGACACGGACACTTAATCACATTAATTAATCTGACAGGCCTTATCAAATACATTATGAGCAGAGAAAAAAAAGAGGGGAGGAGAGAGAGGAGGAACCAAAAGAAGGGAAGAGGATAGGAGACGTGGCAGGGAGGAGAGGAAATGAAAGATGAACAAAGCAGGAAAAGAGACAGATGTTATGACAATAGATGTGAGTAGGGTTACTTTGTGGTTAATCCTCTATAATTCTTTCCCATTTCGCAGGCGGAGAGTTTCAGTCAGAGCTCATTATAGGCTTATCAACCCACAGGGGTCATTTACACAGGGCCTGCTTCGGTACATGTGTGATTTCACAACTGTTTGAATCGTTCTGTACACGATAGGATTTCATAAAGTGGAAAATAACACAGATTAAAGCAATGAAGCTGCCCAGGAACTGGACTCTCTCTCTCTTGTGTAATTGGACTTCATTTCAACTATCATACCGACGGCAATAGAGAGAAAATAATACGGAGGAGAGAAAGGGAATTGTTCCT
Organism: Dissostichus eleginoides; assembly: GCA_031216635.1. Taxonomy (NCBI): domain Eukaryota; kingdom Metazoa; phylum Chordata; class Actinopteri; order Perciformes; family Nototheniidae; genus Dissostichus; species Dissostichus eleginoides. The sequence continues at coordinate 27,170,314 of CM062278.1, forward strand.
CTGTGGCAGGAATTATGTTATTGGATAGTACTGTAAGTATGGTTATAAGGAACACTGTCATCATGTGTGTTACACCAAAGAGGGGGTTGACACAAAGACTGGAGCATCTTGACAATTCAATACAACCTTCCTCACATTTTGACTAGTCTATTGCAAATCATAAATAATGGTTTTATTACATAAATACAGATACAAAGCAGGGCCCTTCTATTTTGCACTTCTTAGTGGAACAAAGCTTTCATTAATATTATAAATATGTGATATGTGATTTTCAATGGTTGACAAGTCAAAATGACCGCTGTGCGAAATCCACAGACTATGCAATGAATTCTACTTTTGTCTTATTTTTACTCTGATCGTTTAAGGTTGTGCTGATGGAGTCTGTACCATAACATATGGTATGGAAACGTGTGGCGCAGTGGGTTGTGCGTTGGTGTTCGGATCAGGGGGTCACAGGTTCAAACCCCACTGCAGTCAGTGGGTGTTTCTCAATGTCGAGGACGCTTGCTTGGTAGCACATGTCTTCCGAGTCACTTGCTTCAGAAGCGAGGCAAGAATACTTCCTGGCATTCGGAAAATGAAGAGTCGAACAGGCGAGCAAGTGTGCAGGTGTGCGTCATATGCGAGGCCCCGCCTTACATTTTCCACCACAGATTTGGGGAAATTGCTCCGTGCGCAAAGCATTGTGGGGATTTTAAGACCGCGGAGTCTACACATGTGCAGCCTCGAAATTTCTCGCTACGAAGTACGCCGGGCTCGGTAGAATTCCAAGTACGCTGGACATTGGAACAGTCCTTCGGCGGCACTCGATAATGTAGTATGCTTGAGATAGTGGCTCTGGAGCAGCATTTTAGAGCACAGAAGAGTTGCAGCTTTACAAAACTGTTAGAAAAACATGTCAAATCTAACTATGATTGTGGAGGAGTCTCTGGAAATGTGTTAATATATGATTAATAATAGGAATTCTGCAGAAAAAAGAATACACACCTCAGTGAAGCAAATTGTATCCCCCTTTTTGAACATTTAAATTAATAATAGAATACTTTATCTCGGTGTATTTGTTTTAAATACAAATTACCATTTAAACATTTCTAAGCCTAACTGATTGTAAAGTATATGTCGGTGTCATTTTTCACAATTGAATAATGGACTCTTTAAACTTGAATGGAAAGAGGATAAAAACACAGCAGTAGTTTACAGTGTATAATATATATTTCATGTTTGTTTACCTCTGTTTCTACAGTTTCCTGCCTTTTTGTTATGTCTTTGAGTGAGGTTAAGGTGCTCAAGGACACGGTCAGTCAGATGGATATTAAAGGGATCAAACACTTGATATGATGCTGTCAGTGAGACCTCTCAGACGCTGTCCATCATCACCCTGTCCATCAGGATCAGTGTCAGCAGCAGGAGAAGAGCTGATCTGATAATAATGCAGGCGGGAAGTGTGTCATTATAACCTGAGAGTAAAAACAAGGTATTAATGAGCAGGCGTCATTATGGGGTCATTTTAATGAGGACATAACGAGGTCACCCGGGTGTCATCGAGCACGAGAGGGGGGAACAATAACGGGGACATAATGACGAGGTGTCGCAAAGTGTCTACATACAGAGCTGTCCCAAAGAGTGTTTTCCTCAAATTACACATGGGAGGGACACATGAGGGAGTGGGAGAGTGGGAGAATATAGAAATAGAGGAGAGAGGAACAGGAAGGGTGACATATGTGGGGAGATAAAGAGGAGGAGAGAGGTTTAGAGTGGCTGAGTGAAAGAGAAAGATGAGGAGAGAGAGATTGAAGGGGCAGAGTGCAGTGATTAGAGTGTGTGTGTGTGTGTGTGTGGTGTGTGTGTGTGTATGTGTGTGTGTGTGTGTGTGTGTGTGTGTGTGTGTGTGCACTAGCAGGCCTTTGAATTAATGAGAATCTCAGATGAGAGGAGAGGGTCATCATGACCTGCATGCAAATGACACCCAACACACGCATGCACAGAAACGCAAGGGAAATACTCTCTCACAGACACACACACACAGACACACACACACACACACACACACACACACACACACACACACACACACACACACACACACACACACACACACACACACACACACACACACACACACACACACACACACACACACACACACACACACACACACACACACACACACACACACACACACACACACACACACTCTCTGCTTGTTTTAGTCTCAGGGCAGGGCATACATCAGTTTGCTGCTGTGTGAGTGGCACCGGGCGACACAGCTGCTCTGCCTGCTGTCCTGCGTGACACAATGTCATTTATATGTGTGTGTCAGTAATATGTGTGTGTCAGTCAAATGTGTGTGTCAGTCAAATGAAAGGAACCGTATTCTGCCTCCCATCACTAAGGAGTAAGAGAGATACACACTTATTGTCTAAGGAGAGAAGGCTGACTTCCCACACGTCTTAGTGGAGGAATGTCAAGAATTACATTTGTATTATCATTACATGTTATGTTAATTATCTGATGCTTTTAGTGACTTACTAACACGTCATTACTGTAGACATGCCTACAGGAGAAAATCAGGGGAATAGGTATACGTTGCTGAAGGACACACGACACGTTGACTGTAGAGGCGTAAACATTATTTTCTACCATTTTTCAGTTTGATGATGTGAAATAAATTGCTGTGTTTTAACTGGACTGTGTCTTTATGAGTTTAAAACCAGCTTTAAAGGGTTTAATAATCATAATTATTCAGAATATGCAGCTGTTTGTTGAATTGGTAACGAAGTAACATAGCAATTAAACCATTTTGATGTTGCTTACTCTTGAATAATTTACAAAGTATTCATTATATATCCGATATGTATGTATTTCAGGAATCATCAAGGGTGCAGCATATCTGCGACTTTGATTTTAAACTAAATATTGCTCTTTCTAACATAAGGAGAATACACAGAAGGACATCAACAATTTTGGCCAATAGTTAAAGTGTGTGACATTAATATATTTCATAACATAACATGATACTTTGATCCAGATTTAATATCTCCAGGCTGAATAACTTCTTGCCAAACCCTCATATTAAGTTCATAAAGGTGCTGAGAAAATGGATTGAAAAGACAAATATGGAGAAGAAATATTTAACAAGCTTAAGACTTATAATCACCATACAGTTGTTTTGGCTAATAGATAACCAAGCATTTACCTATTTACATATCCTGTAGACATGCTCCTGTCCAGCTGATATTTACCTAATACTTCTCATAACAATATTTCCCCTCTTGCTCTCCAACAAGTCCTGAGCTCTGGATCTGAAGTATGATTTTCTGTCATAATGTGGCTCATAAATCTAAGACAGCTTGCTTAAAGAGGCTAAAGGACTACTTTTCAAAGACACCCTGAACACATCATCACCTGCCTCTGTGTCTGTTTGCAATACAGAGTGATATCCTCTAAGTACAGTGACGGTGAAGAGTGTCAAATAAGAGAGGTGATGTTGTGACCCGCCATTAAAGCAGAAATGTGACATTCCAGGAATACTTTGCTGGGGTGGTGATCTGCAGAAAAAAGGATGAGGGTGTGTACACAGCTGGTGTGTTTTCCCTCGCTTCATCATACACCTCATCCTATGGACAGATTGCATCTATATGTGTTCATCCATTATGCATGAGCAATTTACACTGAGATAGAGAGGGAGGTAGAGGAGGGAAGAACATGGTGATTTACTGAAGCTGCTAATCGAGTCTGTATCTATATTAGCAAAGATAATAAGATGTTAAAAAAACTGGCATTGTATAACGAATGCCCCATTTACATTTCTGTTTCCACAAGAGGAGAGATTGACAGGAAAAATCGAGGAGGAATTGCCTCTCTTTGCCCCGAGGTGATCCTATTTTGGAGTATCATCTGCAAGAGTTTTCTGTTATTGCTTACCTCATACACTTTAGTGTGTGTTAGTGTGTGTGTATGTGTGAGTAATGGCCCTCTCTCCTTGGAACAGATGCCCTTAACAGATGTCATTCAGCCACCGACACACACAGTCAATAAGACAATGAAATGTAACTTCCCATCCATTAGGACTTTGCAATTAATCGAAAAAAACCCAACATCAAATGATAACACTGACTGATGCACTTTTCAAACTGCAAGAGGATGATATTTCCTCTTATGGGGGGAAAAGGATGATTCAGTAATCTGGCGGAGTATTGCTGTGCCGTGCAGAATGTCAGGCAATTTAAATGTTTCCATCTTATTCAGCCCGAGCAAATCTGAGAAGCAACAAAACACACCTGGATGGATTCCCAATACGTCTACTTAGGATTGGATTTTAACGCCGAAACCTGGCAGGAAACAAGATAATTAATCGCTGTTTGACCACAATATCTTTGTTATGGGGAAAGTTACTTCCCTCTCTGGTGGGAAGTCAAAGATATACATTATTTACTGATATGAAATATGGCAGAGCAAACTTTAATAGGAGAAAGAATTAAGATGTTGATGGACTTGCCATTATGTGTGTTATTTCTTTAGGGTTCTTTCCTCGGGTGCAGTTATTCTTCAGTCAAATTCCCACTGTAGCTGAAGGAGCATTAATCAAAACATGTTTCTGTATATATTTAAAACAACTACTCTCTACTGCTTGTATATAGAAGTAGCGGCTGGCGGTTTTCCACTGTACATTACACGAGTAGTGGGGGTGTTTGAGTCTAGAGAGGATATAACTTTAATATGAAATTCCATTAAGACTATGAGTGAAACATAAACCATTCTTGTTGGAGCGAAACAGCACCTGAGAGAACTGCACACCCACTCAGGTGTTTCAGTTACTCAGATTAAATTTTTTCTCAGGTTAGAGTTAGGAGGGAAACTCACAATGTGGATTTTAAAGAAGCACAAAAGGAGCAAAAATAAACAAAACAGGAAAGTAAAAAATATGTCAAACTGGCAGAGTCTATTGACGAGTGTAATATATGCAAAATACAAAAAACAAAGACAACTTGAAACAACTGTGAGGTTAAGATTTTTATTGTGGCAGCTCCGTCCTGGTGATGTTCTGTGCAGTTTTCACCACCCTCTGTAAAGCCTTACGATTGAGGGCGGTGAAGCTGCCGTACCAGGCCGTGATGCAGCCAGTCAGGATACTCTCTATGGTGCACCTGTAGAAGGTCAGGATGCTCTCTATGGTGCACCTGTAGAAGTTGCAGAGTATCCTGGGGTCCATGTTGAACCTCCTCAGCCTGCGGAGGAAGAAGAGCCGCTGTCGGCTTTTTTGGTGATTGGTGGTGGTGTGAAGAGTCCTGTCAGGTCCTCAGTGATGTGGACACAGAGGAACCTGAAGCTGCTGACTCTCTCACCGTAGTCCCATTGATGGCGATGGGGGCGTGTCCCTCTCTCTGCTGCTTCCTGTAGTCCACGATCAGCTCCTTGGTTTTGCTGACGTTGAGATGGAGGTTGTTATCCTGGCACCAAGATGTCAGGTTTTTGACCTCCTCTCTGTACGCCGTCTCGTCGCCGTCGATGATCTGGCCGATGACGGTCGTGTCGTCAGCAAACTTCACGATGGTTTGGAGCTGTGTGTGGCCACGCAGTCGTGAGTGAACAGGGAGTAGAGGAGAGGGCTGAGCACGCAGCCTTGAGGGGCTCCGGTGTTGAGGATCAGGGTGGAGGATGTGATGTTTCCCACCCGCACTGCCTGGGGTCTGCCCGTCAGGAAGTTCAGGATCCAGTCACAGAGGGCGCTGTTGAGCCCGAGGTCTCTGAGCTTGATGACCAGCTTGGAGGGCACAATGGTGTTGAAGGCTGAACTGTAATCAATGAACAGCATTCTCACATATGTGTTCCTCTGGTCCAGGTGTGAGAGGGCAGTGTGGATGGTGAGGGCTATGGCGTCGTCTGTGGACCTGCATTAATGCATAAATTATGTATATATATAAAATGTATATGTATATATTAGTATACTATTAGTACAACTGACTGTTTTAGTCATTGCAAATTGTTTTATTTAGCGTTAAAGTATGTAAATATGGTCAAGTAGAGCCCCAAATACAATAGTATGCCTCGAAAAAAGTCCAGTTAAGCATTGCAACGTCTATGTGCGACTCCTTTTCTGTAGTTACCTAAGAAATGTGAGTGTGTTCTCTTGTTGAGATTGTTTTATTTAAGTAATCAGGAATGTTTAAAAGACCACACTATCTACAGTATCTGATCAGCAGCATCTCTGCGGTTTATCTGCACTGTCCCCTTAGCTGTAACAATGAACCTTTCCCAGCGAAGGGCCAAATAAAGCAGTATTTCTCCTTAATTACTATTTTCCTATTTCTATTCCAAAGTATTATTAGCAGAAGTAGCACAGTGATGCAAATGAAACAATATCTGGTAGCACATTATTTCATGTAAAGCTAAGTTAAAACATAAGGACATAATGAGAATCAACTAAATCAAGAAAGGCAAGAAAGTAATATCCTCTGCCGTCGATACGTCCCTTTAACCTCATTCCAACCAAACGAGGAAATTGGTTATTGGTTATCTATTATAGATTAGCAGAAGATTGCCTGCAGCATTTAAAAATCACCTTGTTACAGATGTGGATGTGAACCTCTCTTCCTCCTCCTCCTCCTCCTCCTCCTCCTCCTCCTCCTCCTCCTCCTCCTCCTCCAGCTGACACCCACATGTCTTGGTTGTTGCATGGATGTGAGTTTGGCAGATAATGGCCGTGTCCCTGCCAGCTATGTGAGTTAGGACTGTATGTAATAAGGCCTTCGGGATATGAATTATTGAACGCTGTTGATGCTGGCCGGGCCCTCCCTGCCTGCAGGCTGAATCTCAGAGATGACATGTCAGCAAAGCCTCAGCTATCACCATGTTAACAAACTGTACGCCTATCATGGAGGGCCATCAAGTTTCAAGAAACCTTAAAAATAAGTGGTGAAGTAAAGGCAAAGTGGATTGAAAATAACGAGGTTTCAGATACATGCTTTCACCCAAATGCCGCATTACAGATCATTACTTCATCTAATTAAAACATTTAAAAAGCATCAATTTGGATTGGCCTGTCTGCGCTTTGAAAATGTCAACAGAAGCACTTGCTGGCCGTAACTAATAAATGATGACAAAATACTTTGATATATAAAGCTTTTTAATTGCTAGCAGCCACTACGGATGACAGGTATTTGGCAAAATGAGCCTGATATTCAAGCAAAGCAGAACAAAATATGGGATGCTCAACAACTAAGAGATAGTCTTGTAGAAAACAACATTATTAAGACCTAAATCTTCATAAATAAACTGCACTGAAACTACATTTCCAATTGTATGTAAGGTTTAACATAAAATCTCACTTTCAGCTGGTCTGCTCTTGTTATTGATGAAACTGATCTATTGTAACTACTGTCTATCAAATTGTAACGATTGTAATGTATTCATTCACATTTCACTTAACAGACTGTACGTGGTTTGTCCTTGTTTGTCATTCTTTGCTTTCTGTTATTTTGTTCATGTATGTCTGTAAGACGTTGCTTTTGTCGGGACCCCCTTGAAAACGAGATGGTGCATCTCAAAGGGTTTATCCTAATAAATACATTTCTATATATAAAAGAGTCCATTTCTTTCCATTTGACTGACAGCCTGTTATCCCAGAACCCACGAAAGGCCCTTCATTCTCAAGCCCCATTACTTTGGAAATACAAGCTCTCCTTTCAACAAAGTCTAGGTAGCTCCTGATGAGACGGTGGATGGGTCCTGAGGGATCTCCTCCGAAACCTGGACAGTCTGTGGCGCTACAGCAGATGATGCCGTGATAGATAACGTCCCAGAGGAGCTCAATTGGATTCATGTCTGGGGAACTTGAGGGCAAAAGTAATCAATGCCGTTGTCATCTAGGAACTCAAGGCTTTTTATTGTCATTCGTACATAGCTACAGTGTAGTTATGTCGATGAAAATCTTAGGTCACAGGCTCTCCAACAGTGCAACACAATAAAACTGATAAAATACTGCAAGTAAATACAATAAAAACAAATAAAATAGAATAGAAATAGTGCAATAAGAGTCTATCACTGCCTACAATCTTTGGATTTTCCCTGCTCAGTAGGAAACCAGGACCTACTGCGCCAGCGTAAAGTCTGCGACGGGTCGGAAGAATTCATCCGAGTACCAGACAGCAATCTCTTCTGCCGTTGCCTACCATGAAGATGTTTTTGTGAACCCTAAGAATATGCCTCTCCAGAAATCACTGACCCACTGCCAAACTGGTCATGCTGGAGGATGTTGCAGGTATATAACGTAGCCACGCCAGAAAACCTCTGAAATTGCTCTCATCTGTAAAGAGAATGTCAAAGGTGAAGCTGCCACATCTGGCGTTATCTGGCAAATGCCAATCAAGCAGATCCAACTATAGGATGACTGTCCCTGATACCACCCTGATGAAGTCTGTTTCTGACAGTTCGGCCAGAAACATGCACTTGAGTTACCCGCTGGAGGTAATTTTGTAGGGCTTTGGCAGTGCTCCTCCTGTTCCTCCTCACAAAAAGGAGCAGATACCGGTCCTTCTGCTGGGTTGTTGCGCTTCTACCTCCCTGTCCAGCTCTCCTTGGGTAATGGCCTGTCTCCTGATACATTTTCCGACACTGTGGAGACTGTGCTGGGAGATATAATAAACCTTCTTGCTATGGTAGGTAAGGATTTGCCTTGACTACCTGTGCAACTTGAATGTGTTGCTGCTACCGCCTAATGCTACCAGAAGTGACAAGAGCACTAGCAAGATACAAAACAAGAGTCAGGAAGGTTCAGGAGAGAAATGGTTCGTGGCCACCGCTTGCAAATTATTTACTTTTTGGGGGTAACCTCGCTGTTGCTCTCCTTTCCACCTGTTGTAGCTTTCATTTGGACCAAAGACGAGGAATTTGATTCACAATCAACCCTAACCCTAACCCTAACCCTAACCCTCCTAACTGGACAGGTCGATATTCCAAGTTTAATTGAGTGGGTGTTATACTGTGATGATTGAGTATCCCTTAAGTGTTTTGAGCAGTGTAGTTTGAATGAAGTCAGTAGAAGATTAGGTAAGTAATAATGCTTATTTTCACTGTGATATGAGAGTATTCACGCTCCTTTCTACATTGGTAATATGTACAAAATGTATATAGAACTGGACCAACATTACTTGTAGTATTTTGTTAGTCTGAGGGTGTTCAGCCTTGGTTAATTGTCCCTTCACACACAGGTTGTTTTCTGTGTTTTCTAAATAACCCTGCTGATTTCATCATATCAGCTGGGGCAGTTGCATCATGCTTAGCTGCCAACAGGGATGCTTTCAACCTCCTGTAATAAAACCCGAGCCTCTGCACTGAAGTGTCCCCGTCTTTCATCCACCTCTCTCTTTGTCTCTCTTTCTTCCTGCCTGCTGAGGGCCGCCTTTGAAGGCAGAGAGATAAATATGAAAAGAGAATGTTTTTGTTGTTTTGAAAGACAAAAGGAAAGAGCCATGGACGTTGGCTCCACTGTCAAATGTCCCGCTCTCTTATGAGAGTAGATAATATCCCTTTATGAAAGAGATTGTTTTACCCCAAAAAAGTATTTACAAAAGCACGCACATCCTTGCAATAGATTCTAGGTGCTAGATAGAAAAACATGTTAAATATGGAAAAAATACATTTTCGTTTTAAGGGTCAAACACGTCTTTCCTCCCTGGACCAACGTCTTTTATTGTATTTGAACAGAGGTGGTAAGTAGTGGAGTACAAATACTTTGTTACTGCACTTAAGTACATTTTTCTGGTAGTACTTTACTCCACTACTTATTTTTCTGACGACTTTTTACTTTGACTTCTTAAATGTTGAACACAAATACCTGTACTTTCTACTTCTTCCATGTTCCAAACAGGCTGGTTCCTTTAGTTTGAATGTGTGTTTGGTGGCGTGATCATTATTATTTAGCGTCATTGCGTGCCTATTGATTTGAACACGATCCGTGTATCCATCATTTCCTGGTCTTCTCTAAAGAAGAGGGACCAATGAAAACGTTGTCATGTTGCCGTTGTTCAGCATGGAAACATTCATTAGCTAACAATGACATTATTGTTTTATTAATATAAAGGAAGGTCAGGTACTCTTTAAAACAGCTGCTAGTTATGGGAACTTTTTACTTAAGTACATTTCAAAGCCCATACTTCTTTACTTTTACTTGAGTAAAGACGTTTAGTCAGTACTTCTACTTTTACCAGTATTTTTAAACACGAGTATCTGTACTTCTACTTGAGTAAAGGATGAGTTTACTTTTGCCATCTCTGTATTTGACAGAAAATATAGAAATGAACACAAGGTTAACAGCATCTCATGAAACCTTGTAGCATTGTTAAACACCGATTGGGAGAATGTGTGTTTGTGTGAACTGATCCCTTTATTAAAAAGGTCTGAGGTCCAATTTTCACCGACTAATCTGTTGTGACAAATAACTGGGGGGGTGAGTCGGGGAACAGTCACCTCTCCCCCCTCACCTCCCGACAGATTGCTCTGCACCTCGGCTCTCTGCTGCTCATTAACGTGACCTTTGCACACAAACAAATATGCTCTAGACACTCACCATCTAATTCAATGAAAATACATGTTTCCCTTTGCTTTAACCTTTTGCTTTACTTCATTTATGTGAAGAGACTATAAACTGATTAAAATGTTTTTTTTTCGGTTTGCCAGAAAGACATGTTGTGGATCCGAAAACCTTAGACATTCAAGACATTAAGGTATAACAAAATAGAAACAAAGACACACTGCTGAATGAAGAAATGATTATATTATTGTACTACAGTATAAGAGACAGAATATTTGCATCAAGTCCGCCAAGAGTATTTGTGTCTAAAGAAAAAGAGAATCACACAGGTTTCATACACTTTTCTTCAGTTTACGCAACACTGTACCTTTGGATCTTATATAATCACATGTTGTAAGGGAGGCTGTGGCGCAGAGGACTAGTGCGTTGGTGTCCGGATCAGGGGAGCACAGGTTCAAACCCCACTGCAGTCAGCATGTCGTTGTGTCTCTGGGCAAGACACTTCACCCCAAATTGCTCCTGTGGGGATTGTCCACAGTATTGAGTATGTAAGTCGCTTTGGATAAAAGCGTCTAACAAGTGACATGTAATGTAAAACAAATATAATGTTACATGGCCCAATGCTATATAACAAATATCTCTTGGCTCACACAACCCAGTCTCACAGCATTTAGTGTTATAGTCAAGAAATTAATTTAATCTATTGATTCGTGTTCACCAACACGATTTTCCCCTTTTTTTCGTGTCACACAGAACGATTTTAAAAGCAATGTATTTCTATTGGTAGTATGTTTCGTGCCTGCACCACGTCTTTTTGTCCGGTCGGGTCTTGGAAGACCGGAAGCTGTGTGGTTCATAAAAACATTTTCTTACTCAATATCTTACCCTAAGCCTAACCCTATCCCTTTTATTTTAAATTGTATAATGTCGGAGTTTTTTTGCCGTCCGCGAGGAAAAGAAATGCGGCTCAGAGCCTCAGAATACTGACATCTGTATTTTTTAAATCTCTTTTTCCTTCTAATTTGTTATTATTTGGTGCAGGCACGAAACATACTACCAATAGAAATACATTGCTTTTAAAATCGTTCTGTGTGACACAAAAAAAATGGCGAAATCGTGTTGGTGAACACGAATCAATAGATTAATTTCGTGACTATAACACGAAATGCCGTGAGACTGTGTTGGCTCACAACACATGATCATGTAATACAGATAACTTATATAGACACACTGATGTTTTTTTTCAGAACTAAAGGTAAAAGTTGTTTATTTAAAGCAACGCTGTTTATATATATATATATATATATATATATATGTATATATATATATACAATTATTGATATTATGTCACCAATGCATGCAGTAGCTGCTTCAAAATGTCACAGCAATGGGATATACAGTATTTCACCCTATTATAGTTTTTTAATTAATGTTCTTTTGAGTCAAGCCCAGGTGATTTGTATATCTTTTTTTTAAATTAATATTATTATTTTTAAAATATATTTTACTTCAACTTCATTTTATATTTGACATAATACTGTAGTGGTGGATAGGAGCCTGAGAAAGCCTTACATATTAGAAGGCAGTGAGTTTTCACTCCTCTGAAATCAGACATTATTTGATGTCAGTGTGAGTTGAATGTTTTAATCTTCTTCCTTCTCCAAACTGTGTTGTCAAATATTGCAGATATTTGAGATAAACTTCAAACAAGTGTGATGTGGTTCCACCAGGGAGAAATATATTTCCAGAGCTCAGAGATATTAAAATGAGTTTGTGTTGTGCTCCAAATGTCACTGCTCCAGAATGCTTTTGAACTTGTTCACGGGAAAGTGTGTAAGTGTCTTTCTCGTGATTTTGTGTGTGTGTGTGTTATTTGATGTATTCAAAACCAGTCAAAGCTGGAATACTGTTTTTACCTTTTCTGAATCGCTGCATATCCAGATGTCAACTCGTGAATTTCATTTTTGTTCAAACATCAGGTTTTTCTTCTTCTTTTCAAACACATTTTTTATTGTGATTTCCACCAGAGGATTATGACATTAATAGCATCAAATTAGCATCAGAACTGTGTGCAAGGAGAGACTTATTAGAAACTATTACATGGCGTATTTGCATACTCGATTCTGGACAATCCAGAAGTTGTGAATTTTTGCTAACAGACCGTTGCTAAGGAGAACAGACTGTTGCTAAGGAGAACAGACCAATCAATGGACTATGTGCAGTCATATTAAACCGCAGAAAGAAGTCCGGTATATTTAACGTCTTTAATAATACCATTTTCTCCATCAGAAAACTATTAGCAGCTTCCATCTTTAAGTAAAACTACAATAACGCATGGAAAATATTTGCCTTTTGGAAAAATTGAATAGATGTGTTTTGAAGTGAGAGAATGAAAACATGATGTCAGAAGCAACAGGCCTAGCCATGTCCACAACTAATTGTATTACTTTTACTTTTCACCTTAACGCTTTTCTCTTATTATGTGTTATCCCGATATAGCAGGTGAATATATTAATAGTGTATTAATTAAAAAAGAATAATGAGTCACTGCCAGCTGCATAATAAACCTGCGAAGAGGCCTGCAGCACTACAGCAGCTGTGCTTGCTGACTGAATAACTTATGTGTCGTTATGCAGCTACTAAATCCAGTCCATTTATCATTTTAAGATATGGAAGTGTGGCTCATTGTGTATTTTGTACACATAGAAAAGTCTGATTCTCAGTTTAAGAGAAGGAATGTGACAGGAATCCTTCTTTGACCATCTCCTCTTCAACTCTCCCCTCCTCTCTGTTTCATGATGATAAATTGATGTGTGCATACATCTCCATATATTTATACTGGAGACCAAAGCTTCTCTCGTCTAATCACACACACACACACACCTGCACACACACTTTCACAAGGACATGCACCTGCACTGTGGAATTATGGCACATCAGTGTAGTATGTGTGAGGGGAACCATTGTGTTTGAGCAGTGTGTGTAAAAGGATGTGTTGCTCTGTGTGTGCAAAGGGGATCCATTCTGTTTGTGCACAAATGTGTGTCTGTGTGTGTGTGTACAAGGCCAGGATAGTGTGTGTATTGTGTCAGGTGATGGCAGATTTTGTGTGTGTGTGTGTGTGTGTGTGTGTGTGTGTGTGTGTGTGTGTGTGTGTGTGTGTGTGGGTGCCTCTCAGGGTCTTTGGTGTGTGATTGGTAATTGATTTTCCAATCTGTGCAGACCGCGGCTCGGTCACAGAGCTGGATAGAGACGGGTCGACTTCCTGTTAGCATCGACCGCTAACGCTGGCAGTATAGAAAGAGGGAGGGGAGGAAACAGAAGGAGGAAGTAAAAACATATTCTCTATAGTAATAAAAAAAAATGTGTTGTCTATTGGCAGAGATGGCAACAGTGCACACATCCTTTACTCAAGTAGAAGTACAGATACTCGTGTTTAAAAATACTCTGGTAAAAGTAGAAGTACTGACTAAACTTCTTTACTCAAGTAAAAGTAAAGAGGGCTTTGAAATGTACTTAAGTAAAAAGTACCCATAACTAGCAGCTGTTTTAAAGAGTACCTGACCTCCCTTTATATTAATAGAACAATAATGTCATTGTTAGCTTATGAATGTTTCCATGCTGAACAACGGCAACATGACAAAGTTTTCATTGGTCCCTCTTCTTTAGAGAAGACCAGGAAATGATGGATACACGGATCGTGTTCAAATCAATAGGCACGCAATGACTCTAAATAATAATGATCACGCCACCAAGTACAGGTATTTGTGCTCAGAATGTAAGAAGAAAAAGTAAAAAGTTGTCAGAAAAATAAGTAGTGGAGTAAAGTACTGATACCAGAAACATGTACTTTAGTACAGTAACAAAGTATTTGTACTCCACTACTTCCCACCTCTGGTCAAATACAATAAAATACGTTGTTTCAGGGAGTAAAGACGTGTTTGACCCTTAAAACGACTATGTATTTTTTTCCAAATGTAACATGTATTTCTATCCAGCACCTAGAATCTATCGCCTGTATGTGCGTGCTTTTGTAAATACAGTTTTTGGGTAAAACAATCTCTTTCATAAAGGGTTATTATCTACTCTCATATAGTAGAGGAAGAAGCGGCAGATGCCCCAACAATAACGGGCAACATGGAGTAAAGTACTGATACCAGAAAAATGTACTTAAGTACAGTAATGAAGTATTTGTACTCCACTACTTCCCACCTCTGTCTATTAGTTTTAACTGCTTTCTTTTGAATTAGTTTTATTTTGACATTTCTAATCTCCTCTGGATTCAAAAATGTCAGTTTCATTATCAATTAAACAAGTATAAAGGGCTATGCACTCCTTTTTCTGCCCGATTTCGCCGTTCAGGGGCTGAAAGAGAGAGAGCCGTGGTAATCCCTGGATTTCCATTCCTCTAATATAGTGATCTTTATTCAGGCTGCGTAGCTCCAGCTCATTGAGCATGGACAAGATGCTGCTCCGAGCTTCATCTCCAGCCACTTACTATGAGATCAAGCTGCTCATATCTCTGTATTCCCCCTTTGAAGTGTCAACAAATGTGTTCGAGTTGCCAAAACTTTTGGCCTGCCTTCTTTAAGTTATTGTCATGCATATATTCGTTCATTTGTTCATGTTTCCAAACCAGGAAATCACACAGACTATTCCAGATGGCCAACGCGTTAAGATTGTTCACGTTAACTCCCGACATTGTTTTTCTTACAGACTGTAGCAAAGACATCTTCAAGGTCGCTCAAGTATTGCAGATTTCATTTTTCGGTTTGTTAATTTCCTGCCACAGATTCCAGTGTGGTGGCTATCTGTTATCTGAACGTGGCAAAACAAACCTCCCTGCATAAGACAAAGAGCAGCGATGCTGATAGCGTAGAAGAGCAAACACAGAATAAGATTTTGATTCAGAAGTGGCCTGCGAATATACATTTAAAAAAAAAGAAGCCAAAACAACAAATGTCTGCATCTGTTTCACTGCAAGGCAAGAGCAAAGTGCTTATCATAAAAAAAGAGTCCAGTATTTGAACCAGAGCAATATTATCCTAAAGTGACATGACTTTATTTCCTGAACATGTGATGAGACAAAAAAGGTGACAAATATTGAATATGGAGGGATATAACCCTAACCCTATATAACCCTAACCCTCTTTAATGGTCACACAGGCAGAGCACACAGCACACACAGTGACATGTGTCCTCTGCTTTTAACCCATCCTAGCACCAGGAGTCTAGTACTAGGAGCAGTGGGCAGCTAGTGTACAGCGCCCGGGGATCAATGGGAGTGAGGGGGGAAGGGGGGTGTCCGGTGCCTTGCTCAAGGGCACCACGGCAGGGCAGGAGGTGAACTGGGACCTCTCCAAGTAGCAGTCCACACTCCATATTTTAGGTCTGGTCGGGGACTTGAACCGGCGACCCTACGGCTCCCAGTCCAAGCCCCTACTGACTGAGCCACTGAGACTGTCGTCTAAGGAATTAAGGGTCTTTTAATGCAATAAATCAATATTTAAGTGATTATCCAAATATAATAACAATCCAAATGTATATTCAAATGACCAACGTTTTACCGTGATATCTGTTTCAACAGTTACTTCATCACTTCATGTTGTTTTGTTTTGTTAATTATTTTGTATTTGTATTATATTTATCTTTATTTGTTGCCTGTTTGAATCCTGTTTTTTCACTCTGACCCTGTTGCTGCTTATAAACGCCTCAATTTCCCCACGGGGATAAATAAAGTTCCATCTTATCTTATCTTATCTTATTATAGAGTGGTTAATATTATTACAAATAATTAAGGAAACCAGACTGTTGTTATGTTGCTGCTACGGCGGCTAGTTTCACGCTAAGAGCTACAATCCTACTGGTGACTTTTTTAAGACGAAAACAACTCATTTTAAAGTGGTGGCAAACCTTTTTATTGTATTTTTGACGTAGGAAACTAATGGATGAGGTGAAGGTGATGCTCTTTATCAATTCTTTTTTATTTCCTTCCTGCATGTCTCCCCCCTCCTCCCTTCACTCTCGATCATCTCTCCCTCTCACTCCGTCTCCATTATAGTAATCATTGTGTTTATTTGAGGCTAATAGAGTGATGGTTATGCATGCTACGCTGCTGCTGCTGCTGCTGCTGCTGCTGCTGCTGCTGCTGCTGCTGCTGCTTGAGCCTAAAGTCATTTAGCTAAAGGACCACTTGACCAATGCTGACAGCGCACAAGCTTCAATTAAAGCCAGGGCACACACACACACACACACACACACACACACACACACACACACACACACCACACACACACACAACACACACACACACACACACACACACACACACACACACACACACACACACACACACACACACACACACACACACACACACACGCCGGAACAGAAACACATCTGAAACACACATCAGAAACACTTGTATTTTCACATAAACACACCAACAGCTGTTGCATCTAATATTGTGTATAAAAAGATGAACACACACACAATCCCATACACATTTATCAGAGTGCTGCCTCTTGACAAGGAGTAGTATTACTAAAAGGTTTTCCTCCCACACTCATAGAGGGAAGGGCAAAGTGTGTGTGAGAGCTCTTGTACCTCGGAAGTCATGTGTTTGCGTACACACTGGATGTGGTTTCCAAGTGTGTGAGAGTGTGGGCGGGAGTTGAAGACATTCTGGGAGGCTCAGACAAAAAGTACAACAAGATTCACAATACATTAATTTCCATTTATTGTGAATCCTGAAGAGTTTGCAAGCAAGAGCAAAAGCTGTGGACTCCCAGTTGATGCAGATTGCAAACAAGCATTACTGTGTTACACCAGAGACACTGAGCATGTCTTGTGTTGAGTGCATTTAGAAAGTGTAGTGTCAGTTCATTTAATACCATCTGGCACTCTCAGGACTTTGCACAATATGATGATTAGTCATGGATATACACAACAGATACAACCAGAAATCCAGAGCACCAGTGGGAGTTTTAACTGCAATTACTGTGGTATATGGAAATTCAGCTGTCTTAAATGCTGCATTTGGTTATGTTGCTTGTTGGTAGACAATATCAGTAAAATATAAATTTGAATTTATTTGTAGATGTCCATTATTCCTCTGACTATGAAATGCAAAACATTTTTCAAAACATTGGGGTGTAGATAACTTGTGGCTTGTCATATTATATTATTTATACCCTAAACGCATGTCCATGGGTCATTTAAAGGAGCCATATTGTGCTTTTTGGGGGTTCTCCCTATTCTGTAGTGTGTTATATAGGTTTTTAGTGCATGTAAATGGTCTGCAAAGGCTAAAATCCCTGTGTTCCCTCCCAAAGGAGTTTCTCTCCCACACACCCCCCCTGCTTGAAACGCCTCTATTGGACTCCTTTGTTTACTTTCATAAACATCTGTAACATCAGTATGGAACAATCGTGTTTCTTTTGCCGGCCAGCTAACCAATCAGAGCAGACTGGGCTCTGGTTTCAGACAGAGGGTGAAAAGAGGTGCTGCAGCACAGGCAGTATGAGAAAAATAAAGAGCTTTTTGAACATTAAAGCATGGAGACATGTCCCAGTAGAGGAACAAAACTAATTCTGAATAAGAATCCTTGAGCCTCTTCAAATAGAATACAAACTCATAGAATTTGTTTATTAGTATGCTAAAAAGCGACACTTTTTGGTTTACTGGGTAGTTGCTCAACAGTTTAAGGTCTTCAAAATGTTGTGGTTGGGAAATCCTATGCTTTAAAAGCTTGACCTTTGAACTTCTAGAGACAATCTGCTGTTTCCCTTTGGCATTGCTTTTTTTCTGCTTAACCTGTTCAACCCGGAGGCCCCCGCAAAACTGTGTCTCAGGGCTTCTTAACATTTAAAAACCTATGAATGTGTCATACCCACTTAACGGGAAGAAACTCAGCTAACTGACGATACGAACCATTTTTACCGAAACAAAACACAAGTCTCACAAGAAGCGTCTAAATGAGCCATGAGCGAAAAAATGCTAACGCACTTAGCACAGAACTCTAGGTATAAATACCCTTGTTACATATACGGATCTGCACAAACAAGATATCGATTAGCAAGCTGAGATTCCACAGATTCCAGAAATATAAGTATCATCACTGGGCGATCAGAACTCACGACAGGGGAAGCAAACACAAACATCACAACACGGAGCTTTACGGAACAAACACGGCCAATTTGTCTTACCTTTTCCTGTTTCTGATCAAAAGTTGTGTTCAATGGCATCAAAATGATAAAAACGCTGCTGAAGGTTAATCCAAAGGTTAATCCAATGTGTCTGTGTCACTTTGAAATGATTCCTGATAATCCATCTTCATATTTACTAGTTTGAGCCTAGGTTTCAGTTTTCAGTTTACAGAGCGTAACATAGCTTTCGACTGCGTGCGCGTCACTCTCACTCCTCAATGGTAACGTGTGTGTGTGTATGTGGAACTTCCCCTTCAATTCTATTGGCTCTAACGGTTCAAAAGAGATGTCAATCACCAAAATCGACCAATGGGTTCCAGAGAAACGGCAAATACACCCAAATACACCCAAATGACCCCAAAGGTAGTTTTCTTTTTTTCTAAATCTCTCTTAAAAGGTCAAATGTCACTTGTTTTGCATCAATCTTGATACAGGTACTTATTATATGTTATAGTGTGGATTCCTAAAGCTTTTAGTCTACCATCCCATAATTTAAGGGTGGTTTTCACTATAAGTAATGTTTTTTTTTGGACGGACACTATAATTTAAATTTTTTACTATGTTCAATCTGAATTTACTTTAAAATAAAAACATTTATATTGATTCTGACTCTTCTACATCCAACTCACAGGTTTATCATTGCTTTGAGAACAAAGGTTATTAATTTACCCCTTTTAGAAGTGAAGTTATAGTAATTTGTTCTGGGAATGTCATTTTCGAGCCTGAGACCTGAAAAACAGGCTCAGGGCTCAACAGGTTAACTGTCGAACAGAAATCGTAGCAACACCACCGACAGATGATTAACATACTGTGGTGTCTGAACTGAGGGTCGCTCATTGTTGACAGTAAACACTCTTTTACTCATGATTAATGGACAGAAGCGACCGCAGATGGAGCATACATCACGTCAGGCTTCACTTGATGGAAGCCGTGTTTAGTTCTGGCGTTTGTTGTGTCTTATTAATGTTACGCCTCTCTGTTCGGTTGGCCAGGATGTTTTCATTTAGCTTTAGTGTGGCTACACAGTGTTAGTGTTCCACACAGAGCCATTACAAACGCGCTACATAATTAGCTTCCCTACTCCTTCAGTGCTTGTGTGGGCTGTGTATCTGCAGATGTGTGCATGAATTGCAATGTATAATAAGAAAACCTTTTGTTTCCATTGTGTGAGCACATTTCTGCATGCATTGTATCAACACTTTTCTGTGTGTGGGCTGTGAGGACTGTATACAGTTGTTTTTGAGTGAGAGTCATTGCAGCGTTTTCACACAAAGGTCCATAATAACCTACTTATTGTACACTTTATACTAGTCTATGTATCAAAGGGAGGGATATTCTTGCAATATATCCATTTCTTTGTTGACATACACAGGGGTTATATGTTTATTTTTTAAATCGTGTGTGCTTATAGCATCTATCTATGCTTATGTAAGAGCGTTTGGGTCTGCTGTGCGTTGATAGTTTGGTATTAATGTACATTTTATTTGTGCTCATGTGTTTATTTCTGTGCTTATTTGTTTGTGTATGTCATACCTGCCACCCCTACCGATGTGGGCGGTAGTCTACCGCTTTTGACACGTTTCTACCGCCTACCGACTTAGCTGCTTTCCCTACCGATTTTCAATCTTCCCAAACTATAACAAATAAAAATGACACTCCATAGACACTGGACTGGACTTTTGGCGGACACCGTTTGCAGCGTGTCTGTGATCCCATCATACAAACAGTCCTCTGTGTTTCTGAAAGAGAAACAACGTGCAGAGGAAAGGCAGCGTTACCCCCTGATGGGTAATCACTCCCAAATGAGTTTAAAGGGAACAGAGACGAGGCATTTGAGTCCTGCAGGGTTTCCACGTTAATATCAGTGTCTCGAAAACACATGTTGGCAACTGAAAGACATCCAGTGTTTGGTCTTTTCCTGAAGCACCCTTCACCTACAGCGTCTCAACTGAAAGAGGACCACAAACACACACAAAATATAATACAATTTTGAGATTTGGGGATATTTATCTCCCATTCTTTCACTTTTTCTGACATTTTCAACACCAAACATGTCGTTAATGTCTCTGTTTAGTGAACTACAGCAATCTGAAAGCCTGTACATTATTTATATCACACTTTATCAGTAGGAAAATGCAGGAAATGACTTTTTTAATGCAGTATTTTCTGATTTATGGCGCAACACAAAGATATTTCGCTCTGTGCAAACCTTTGACTCTAATATGTCAACAACAGGAAACAAGAATATGAACCTGGCTTTATCCAATGTTCACACAAGAGTTCTACATCCTGACACATCCTTCATCTACTGTCTCAACTGAAAGAGGACCAGAAACACATTAAAAATATATAAAATATGGAGACTTTGGGATATTTATCTCCCATTCTTTTACTTTTCGGGCATTTTACAGACCAAACATGTCGTTGATGTCACTGTTTACCAAACTACCACTTTTTCTGAAAAATGCATAAAATTATGCAATATATGTTAAATACATGGTTTATACATGTAATTACTGGGGTTACATTTCTTCTGATAACCTAATTTGGGCGTGCACATTTGCCGCGCGCAAACCTACCTCTTTTGGATTTGGAAAGGTTGGCATGTATGGTATGTTTTCTTTAAATACAATTAACCTGCCAGAGATAAAGGTTAGCCTTGATGGCACAATCTTGCACATGTATACAATGGATTTAAGCACTCATAAATAAATAAATACAAAAGTAAAAACAGAACAAGCTGTGACTTGTTGAACCTTGTCTTTGTCTACGTTATCCTTCAGCTGATGGACGTCACATCTCACTCACAGTGGAGGACATGTTGACCTTTCCAACAAGGTTTAAAACAACTCAACCTCAACCCCTAACCACATGTTTCATGACATGCATGCAAGGTCATCCCCAAGTCAACGTATTGTCATAAATATACTGTACCATCCATCCATCCATCCATCCATCCATCCATCCATCCATCCATCTTCTCCCGCTTATCCGTGGTCGGGTCGCGGAGGTAGCAGTTCCAGCAGAGAGCCCCAAACGTTCCTTCCCCTGGCCACATCAACCAGCTCTGACTGGGGGATCCCAAGGCGCTCCCAGGCCAGCGAAGAGATATAATCCCTCCACCTGGTCCTAGGTCTACCCCTTGGTCTCCTCCCATCCTTACTAGGTGCCCGAACCACCTCAACTGGCTCCTTTCGACATGAAGGAGGAGCGGTTCAACTCCGAGTCCCTCCCGGATGACTGAACTTCTCACCTTATCCCTAAGGGAGACGCCAGCCACCCTGCGGAGAAAACCCATCTCGGCCGCTTGTATCCGCGATCTCGTTCTTTCGGTCATGACCCATCCTTCATGACCGTAGGTGAGGGTAGGAACGAAAATGGCCCGGTAGACGGAGAGCTTTGCCTTCTGGCTCAGCTCTCTTTTCGTCTTTCTATACTGTACCAGGGAATATCGAAAAGACTTGATTTATGTGCAGCTTCTTTTCAGATGTTTAAAAACCAATTTCATTGCAAAGAAGTGATGAATGAATATTGTATTATCATACACATTACAGTGTTTAATCACACATTTACTTTAGAGGAACATATATAATCAATATCAATTCACAGCCCTAAAATATTGAATTTATACTGTGTTATATTTATAATATTACATCTACCTTTAAATAAGCCCAATAGTCGATCTTACATTAACTGTATGTTGAAAAGCATAAAGCCAAACATACATTTTTGATACGATACCATCGTACAATAATACAGTAGAGTCAATTCATTTCATCATAGTCATTTTGAGATATATAGCCAATTGTACTGCCTTTAAACTCTGCTTCAACTCCTTTTGTTTTATCGTCAGCTACTACAGCAAAACACCTGCTTTAAAACTCAGCCTGTCATATTTTTAAGGTGTTTTGGTTTTTAAAAATGAATGTATGTCATAGCTCTCGGCTGAAGTTAGCACACACACTACACAAGGCTTTCACTTTTGTATTTGTTTTGGTCCTGCTGAGATCTAGCACCATTTCCGCCTGGAGGACAACGGCAGCCTGTTACAAATAGATTTATGATTTAAGATGCAGCCGGCATTGTTGGGGAAGTGGAGAAATATAAGTTAGAGCAGCCGAAAAACTCAAGAGTGGATTTGGGGAACATATAAATGAGAGTATATATGATAAAAGGAGGTACAATGTTATATCATTTCCTATTTCTACAATAAATGCCACCGAGAATCAAACCAGTAAATGGAAAAAAGTTTCAAAAGTTGGTACCACATTTTTGAAGAGTTTCATTACTATCCCTATTTTCAAAGAGCATTCCCCTTCATTACTACATTTATTTTAAAAGTGGAAGGCACACTATTTTCTGTGCAGCCTTTCGTGTGACTCAGTGTTTTTCACAGAGTGGCTGCTGCTTGAAATATGAATGTGAATAAATGCAGGCCTTGGCCGCACTTCTCACCTCGTTGAATGAGTGTAAGTGTGTGACACAGATCTCGTAGTGCCTCACTCTACAGATACTATTTGCACAAACACACCAACATGAGTAAAAGCCCCCACAAGAGCCAGAATCACACCTTCACAAGTGGCTTCAACACAGACAGACAGACAGACAGACAGACAGACAGACAGACAGACAGACAGACAGACAGACAGACAGACAGACAGACAGACAGACAGACAGACAGACAGACAGACAGACAGACAGACAGACAGACAGACAGACAGACAGACAGACAGACAGACAGACAGACAGACAGACAGACAGACAGACAGACAGACAGACAGACAGACAGACAGACAGACAGACAGACAGACAGACAGACAGACAGACAGACAGCAACAGACAGACAGACAGACAGACAGACAGACAGACAGACAGACAGACAGACAGACAGACAGACAGACAGACAGACAGACAGACAGACAGACAGACAGACAGACAGACGACAGACAGACAGACAGACAGACAGACAGACAGACAGACAGACAGACAGACAGACAGACAGACAGACAGACAGACAGACAGACAGACAGACAGACAGACAGACAGACAGACAGACAGACAGACAGACAGACAGACAGACAGACAGACAGACAGACAGACAGACAGACAGACAGACAGACAGACAGACAGACAGACAGACAGACAGACAGACAGACAGACAGACAGACAGACAGACAGACAGACAGACAGACAACAGACAGACACACACACACACACACCACACACACCACACACACACACACACACACACACACACACACACACACACACACACACACACACACACACACACACACACACACACACACACACACACACACACACACACACACACACACTAAAGGGGATGCAACACCATTATCACTGCAGTCAACCCCTCTCCATCCCACTCCTCATCAACCACTCATATCTCCTCCTACTCTCCTCTTTCCTCCCCCCTCTTCTTTCTATTTCATATTGTTTATTGTCTACCTCTCTGCTTTCCTTTCTCTTTCCCCCCCTCTCAGAGCTCTCTTCATCCATGCTAAACAGCACATGAATAAAGCATGACATGATTGCTGAAAATATGTGTGTGTGTGCTTCTTCCAAAGTGTGTGTTCAGACTCTCATCCTTGTCAATTGAGATAAAAGCCAGCTCAGTATGAGTCCAACCTCCTAATAGCAGCAGTGACCTTCATCCATGCATTAGCATTGCTCTAAGACGAGTAAAGATAAGAGAGATGTTTCCACACGTGTTAACAGGTTAGAGCTGCATCATGGGACCTTGCAGATGTTACTTCTTATCAGAGGGGAGTGTGTGCAGCTGTAGCTCTTCTGGTATCTTCTGAAGTGCTTTGCAGGCTGTACATCTGCGCCTGAAGGTGATCTTCATTACAGACCGACAGGAGATAATTCCCTCCTCTCTGACTGCAGCTCAGGGATATATTCATTTCAGTTGAGGCGCAACAGATCAGCAAAGAAAATCAGTCATTTGAGAAGTTACAGAGAGTTGAAGACACTTCCTGATTTCCCAAACCAAAAATGACCACATTCCCTCCCAGTAAACGGACACAGCTCAGCATCTTACATTTCTAACACAAATACCTGTACTTTCTACTTCTTACATTTTCCAAACAGGCTGGTTCCTTTAGTTTGAATGTGTGTTTGGTGGCGTGATCATTATTATTTAGAGTCATTGCGTGCCTATTGATTTGAACACGATCCGTGTATCCATCATTTCCTGGTCTTCTCTAAAGAAGAGGGACCAATGAAAACGTTGTCATGTTGCCGTTGTTCAGCATGGAAACATTCATTAGCTAACAATGACATTATTGTTCTATTAATATAAAGGGAGGTCAGGTACTCTTTAAAACAGCTGGTAGTTATGGGTACTTTTTACTTAAGTACATTTCAAAGCCCTCTTTACTTTTACTTGAGTAAAGAAGTTTAGTCAGTACTTCTACTTTTACCAGAGTATTTTTAAACACGAGTATCTGTACTTCTACTTGAGTAAAGGATGTGTGTACTTTGGCCTTCTGTCCAGTTCACCTGCTGGGCACTGCAGTCGCTCTGACAACTCCCCATTAATGCATATGTTTGTGCATGTGTGTTATTCGGGCATAATTAGTGTATATACTTTTTTGCATGTGTGTATTTGAACTGTAACTGGAGATCAACAATAGTGTGAACATTTAACTTCATTCTTCTTTTCCATATATTTTATTCTTCTATTATGTGTCTTTAAAACAGTTAATTTCTTTTTGACATTTTCATACTCACTTAAATGAAAGTAAAGCCTTGAACCAGTGCATCTTTATTTCTTAATTATTGAATCAGATCCTCGTGTTCACACACACCAAATACCCTTTTTCATGTTCACTAATTTATCCTCAGTGATATGCATCCTTTAAGAAGATTTGATCCCTTTAAGTCACATTTAAATCCACTAAGATGAATGAATAAAGCCTTTTTGATGAAGCTGAAAGAATATTCCACTTGCAATCGTTTAAACATATTTGTGAGGGGGATTTTCAATAAAAAGATATACAGTACTGTACCTTTTTGTTTTGGCGAAGAATAAAAGGGGGCTATTCAGAGTTGAGTGGAAGCAGATGCTGCATAAGAATTTCAACTCTTGGCCTTTAGTGGTTTAGTATGTGTGTTTTCTAACAAGCAGCAATTATTCATTTGAAATCATACATACAAGAAATGTAATTGGTGTTCTTTTGACAGGTTATCTCTGGGAATAGCATAACAACCTGCAGCCGTAACTGGTATCAATCTATTTCCTGCAGCTGGCATCTGGTACAGGAGGAGGATGGTTTGTATGCGAGCCAGATTAAATAAATACATGCACAAGTGTACCAACCATAATCTTGAAACAATATTAATTACATGGAGAAAAGCTGATTTGTCTCAGTCACTCCTTGTAACAACACAGCACATCACACAGATCCGTATATCTGCGGTTCACAGGCTGCTTCACAAAGGAGCTGGGGGAGAAGAAGAGCTGGGGGAGAAGAAGCGCTGGAGGCGAATCAACATTAAAAGGTGGTGCTCAGTCAACAGCTTAATGCAGAAATACTTATACAGACATAATGAAGCAAAACGACTAAATGTGGATCAGGATTAGCAACATGTGTGCATGCAGTATACTGTAAAGGATGTGAAGCAGCTGCCTTTACTCCCCCAACTTACTTAGCATTGCTTTAGGTGCACATCGAGCACACACACACACACACACACACACACACACACACACACACACACACACACACACACACACACACACACACACACACACACAACACACACACACACACACACACACACACACACACACAACACACACACACTGACAAACACACACACACACACGCTCTCACACACACACACACAGTCATTAGTAGGCAACCTACATGTTTAACAGGAACCACCTGCTCCACACCGACGGAAAATGCTCTTCTTCTCTCCTGTAATTCATCTTCCTTTCCTCCCCCACTTCATCTCCTCTCCACCCTTTTTTCTTCACTTTCGCTCCCCGGTTTGCTGTCTCCTCTCCAAATGTCTCGCTCTCCCGGCCTCCCTCCCTCCTTCCCCCCTGACTCCTACTTCAGAGAGGAAACACAGGAGTGCGACAGCGATCCAATGCATAAGAGATTTTCAACAGGAAGTACTTCAATAAGCATGATATCCATCAAAATGCAAAATATATTTTGAATACTAAATTCACACACACACTATCAAGTACTGGTTTTTGATTACTTGGCATCCTGTGGGGTTTCTATACTTACCCCCAGCAGCTGAATAATGCCTTTTGTTGCATTTTAAAACAGTGTAATGACCCTTTACCTCATTGTGACTCTAAAAATGTTAAATCGTGTGTGGTGTGTGTGTGTGTGTGTGTGTATGCTTTTGCAGCTTTTCAACTGAAATGTCAGCGCAAAGGGGCTTAATGTGACAATTTACATAAAGCACCAGCGGTGTAATGTTGCATAGAAAACAAATGAAGTGATGTATGCACTGTGTGTTTAAGAGCAGTTTCTATATGCCACTGGCCTAAAATGATCTGACACCGAGAGAAGAACGAGTGAGGAGGTGTTTGACGAGAACACTGAGGACAGGAAAAGATATAAAATGTCTTTCACAGGCGGAGGGAAATGGTCGAGACAAATTTTAAAAGACAGCGTCTGTACTCCCCGACACCCCGGTTGCAGAGGATGTTCTTTGAAAATGTGAGAAAAAGAGACAGGAGGAGAAAGTCACAGAGAGGTGGTGAGAAGCCGATAATGACTGACACAGTCTGAAAAGCCCACAAATCCAGACCGACTGTCTCTTTATATGTGTTCCATGTGTCACTCAGGCAACTATAGAGCGTCCTTTCAGGGTGACTTCCTGCTTTGTATCGCTGTCTCTTCTCAACTCCAGCAGACCTTAAAACAGGTGGCAGACTGGCAACAGATTGACAACACAGCAACAGTTACACTGCACTGTAGTGTTTGAATAAAGAAACACTTGTCTTAAGATATCCTTCAAAAGAACAAGTGGAACTCAGACATCGCAAAAGAGTTACGCAGGAAGGAAGTATTTGAAAAGAGATTTTACCTTATCATGTTGCATCTTGTTTTATAATCTCAGGGGCGGGACATCTCTGACCGCTGAGAGATATACACATTACTGAAATTTGAATAATTTTGTAGATTTAGCATAGAAAGTGTGGGATTTTTTTATACTTTAAGGTAACACAACAATAGTTTGTAGCTCTGGATTAAAATGGATGAAGTCTGTGGACTGCCTATCTGTAAAAACATATTGTATCAAATACATCTTGGCAAAGTAACACAAAGTAATGTACAGTAAGCAATGATTAATGTGATTCCTTTTGCAATGTGTACTGAATGAACAATTACAACTTGCTCGTAAAACAATGCAATAATATATATGCTAAAAGCTAACGGCGTCGATTAACATTGTTTTAATTTGTTACTTATTACCAGACAGGTTGACTGATACATCCTGAAATCCTTTTCTCGGTGTGAGCCCTGAGGGATACCTGTTGTCTTCCTGTTAGCCACTGAGCATCTCTGCAGGATACCGGCCTTGCTCAACTAGTGACATGCCTTGCTCAAGGGCAGCCTGCCTGTATCTGCAGAGTGACAGCATGTCCTGTTCCATTAGTCTGCCCAGGTTTCTCTCAGCTGCTTCTGAAATGCAGCCGCCTCTCCTTTGTAGTCATTTGACTTCCATCGTCTTCAAATCCGCCTGAAAATTCACCTCAACTTCAGACCTCTGTTCCCCCCCCCCCCCCCCCCCCTCTCTCTCTCTTCTTAAAGACCCAGTGAAGTGTGCGCCGGTGCATGATCTGTTATGCTAATACGTATAGTAATGACCAAAATTGTCCATTGGAACCCATATCAAAGATGTTGGAATAGCAACGAATTTGACGAGTTTTGAATTTTCCGCTGGGAAATCCGCAGTCGACCTCCGCCTTCGTGGGCGTGGCTTGCGATCTACTGCGTGACGTCAGAAGATGGGCCCAGCCGAAGTGTTTACATTCACCACCGTTCATTTTGTCTCTGTTTCAAAGTGGAATTTACCAACGTTTTTGAGCGAGTATTTTATTGGAAAGTGTTTCGCAGTCGACTGGAAGTGATTGCCAATCGAGAAAACCTGACAATGGAAGTGGCGATGTTTCTGTTCCCAAAAGATGAAGGTGAGTGGCTGGTGTCATTGTTTCGTAGATTCGTAGATTGTTTATGAAAAATAAAGGCCACTGTGTTTGTGTTTACTAACAAGACTATCATGGCGGCGGCAGAGCTCAAGTCGAGTTTCTCCGCCTGGAGATATTCTCACTATTTCACTTTTGTCGAGCACAAAGAAAAGAAAGTTTTAGTTAAATGTAAGTTGTGTCTTGGCGGGTCAAAGATCCTATCGACTGCCCAAAACAGCAATTAAAATCTGTTGAAACAACTGCAGAAACATCATGCTGGGACGAAGCTAGTAGCTAAGACCACAGACCCAGACTCATCCGACACCACTCCACCTCCACCTATTCCCATAAGCTGCAGATAAGCAGAAAAACAGGGCTGGTCACCCTGGCGTATGTTTTAATTCAATGACCAGAAAGATCCAATTCTAGTTTAATAATACTCTAGCACATGACATGTACATAAGCTAATTATTTCCCAGAGGCTGAGCCCAAGCAGAGATTTTAAACAAGGCAAAGGACCCTTCAGTCTTCACGCGCCCCCCC
Source organism: Dissostichus eleginoides (assembly GCA_031216635.1). Classification (NCBI taxonomy): domain Eukaryota; kingdom Metazoa; phylum Chordata; class Actinopteri; order Perciformes; family Nototheniidae; genus Dissostichus; species Dissostichus eleginoides. The sequence goes on from CM062278.1 coordinate 27,199,784, forward strand.
CCCCCCCCTATTTTCCAATTGACAGTGACAGCAAAGTCACTGCTAACCTACTAACCATTCAGTGTTCTGTAGCCGGCCAATGTCTTCCCCGTCCATGTCGTCGCCATCATCCTCCCCACTTGACGTCCCTGACGGCTCAAATCTGTAGGGTTTAATGATGTCCTGCGCTTCCTCATCGTCACTTCCATCTTCTGTGCCACTTTCCTCATCTATCCTGTCCGAAAAGCTGTCAAAATCACTCATTTCTCTCGCACCAGTATCACTTTCCGAAGTCTCCGCCATGTTTACAATCACAACTGGGCCCATCTTGTGACGTCACAGCCGCTATCGTCTGCAGCAGCGGTAGGCTCAGACGGCCGTTCACGGGATGAAAAATTTGCGATGTTTATCTCGTCCCTCGCACTTCCTAAAAAATTATTTTAGCCATGAACAGGTACAATGATATGTAAGAAATTAAACTGCCATTTCATTTTGGCGCAAAAAAATGCACTTCGCGGGCACTTTAAAGTGTGTATGGCAGGCAGTAGTCAGTTGGCTTGGCAGTTTAGATTGTAGTCGGCCGGCTCCGTACTAAAAGCATTAGCATTTAAATTCGACTGCCTCGAGGTATCATAGATCAGAGGCCTGGATCTGCCGGTTTCCAAGTTTGGAAGAAACTTATTCATTTTACATTGAGAGTGAAGTGTCCAAGGCCATTGGAGTAACACATGCAAGTTCTACAAAAGGCTAAGGCACGTGGATATATAATGGTGTGAGTTTTCACATAATGGAGACCTAGAGACTGTGTTTCAATCCTCAGACATCTAAACTGAAGGTTCGGAGGTTTCTTCTATAATGGTAATTTAAGGGAACAGATCAATATTCATATCTCTAAAGCCTTTGATGAAAGTGTTAGACTAACATTTGTGGATATCCCATTTTGACTGTTTTCGGGGGGGCTTTCGATGGTTTTTACACAGAAAGCAGCAGCATTCAGGTAGCATTGCTCTGCCTCCTAATATCACATTACCATAGAGACTGCTGTTGACTCTGATCATTGGCAATACAGCAATAAAGAAGATACATGATATGAGTACTGATCAACCCATTAGCATGGTGGAAGAGCGGTTCTCAAGGGTATAGTTACACAATATCTGCCCTGTACTATCTGGAATATTCAAAGAGAAAACCCCAAAAAAATAATAGGGCCATTTACTATAACCAAACAATACCAATTGTGCTACTAAAAGAGCATAAAATAATACAATGTAGATGTCATAACGAGTCCATTACAAGTCACAATTGATCAGATTTGTGTGCAGATGTATGAGAAACACATATTAGTTGTACCTCCATTTTAATAATAATAATAATATTAGATTTCATTTATATAGCGCACTTTAAAAACTACGTCATGTCAAGGTGCTTCACAATTCTATAAGGAGAAAATAATGAAACAAATGAAATAGAAAGTTAACTAAGGAGCATATTGAATAAAATATGGTATTATGAAAAAGGTTAAGGTTATAAAAGGTTAGAATACAAAAAATATATAAATAAAATAATCTAAAACCAATAATCTTGTTGTACGGCTTTTGTTCCTTCCATGTGTTCACCCCTTGTGTCGCCTCCTGTCTATCCCGAACAAACTCTCTCTTTACCCCCCCTTTATGTTGCTATTCTTTCTTCTTCTCTCAATCTCTGTAAGCACACAGAAACAGGACTTGTTGACAAAGAGACAGACGCAGATTGATTGAGTCAGCAGGCGAGGAGACAGGCTGCCAATAGGGATAACTCAACACAGAGCCCTGACTCCACACCTTAAAACAAAACCCACATATCTTACCGTAATTACCTCCGACAGTTTAGTGGAGCTCGGTGTGGAAATGAATGAGCGCGACACAAAAGAGCTGAGACTGATCTGTGACAGCTCAATGATGCTGGTTTGAGGAACAAAACCCAAATTCAAAGGTCCCCTATTATGCAAAATGGTAGAACAATATCACTCGTCACCGGCTTGAGCTTCAATCTCAGGATCCATGTATTTCTGATCCTCTCAAGAATGGAAGTAGTCATCACATACAGAGCATCAACTAGTTCCTGAACAGTGTCCTTCACATTTATTATCATGTGCTACTCTGATATTGGAAGAGTACATTCAGTATTTTCCCAACATAAAATCCACTTTTTCATGTCTTCTATATATAAATATGTGTCACCTCTGTGTCAAGAGACTCTGAAAGACTCTTTTTGTCCTGATCCATCTATATAAAAACCTGTCTGAAAATAAGATTTTGGCCACTTTGTCTCGGTTGTGCAAACATTAGCCAATCACCAACCAATGTAAGCCCCGCCCACCTTATCACCTGAATCTCCTCCTAGAGCACCATTGTGTTCTTTTAAAACCAATCATCTCTCAGAGGGGCGTGGCCAGCAGCAGCTCATTAGCATTTAAAGCTACAGACACAGAATCAGCACTTTTGAAACCGGGCTGAAACAGAGGGGATTATGGGATGCTGCAATGATCTGTTTGGTGTTTCAGCCAATCAGAGACATGTTCTGTATATATCTGAGACCTATAATATATTGTTGAAAAACAGTATAATAGGGGACCTTTAAGGGGAAACAAAAACGAGAAGTCTACTAACAGCTCAAACTCATATTGCTTTGAAAAATGGTGTGGCTTTCTGGCCTGAATATATCCGAGAAGGGCAACTTAAGAATCAATTTTGTCTGTAAAAAGTCTAAAAAGATTTTTCCCTGATCAACCTGGAATCGATGTCTTATGGTTATTTTAGAGCAAATTAGCGATGTCATTATTTTGGAGTATCCACTCAAGTTTTTTTATTTATTTAGTCTGATTGCTTTGTGCTAATCCAAAGGATGCAACTCAACAACAACACGCATGATAAGGATGTTATGAGTAGGTTCTAAAGGAGCTTTAAACCCACTTTGTAATCATCAAAGCTTCAGCAAAGTTCATCAAAATGCAAGCGCACACACAAGCCAACACAGACATTCAAGACTCAGAATAAACAAACACCTAGCAGAAGATTGTCATTGTAAAAGCCTTGTGTGTGAGATATTAGTAACACTACTGTATAATGAATGCAATAAAAGACAGAGTCATTTAGCTGCAGCCTGCTTAGGGCTAATATACGACCAACATTAAATATACAGTAAATCAGATGCCGTGGTGATAACGGTTGTCAGTGTCCTTATTTGTTTCATTATAGGATGCATAAACAACCATAAGACAAAGATGTTTGCTGCTGTGAATGGATTTCAGGCCCAGGGGCATGTTATTTTTTCTTTGGCAGGAAGTGAGTTGCCTGGCATACCCTCAGGGTTGAGTGCCAAAAACGAACAAGGTGTTTTACAGCTCAGTCACAAGTAACACTCACATCTTTAATAGCGGCTTTCAAACCTTCCAATAAGCCACTATCGAGTGGGATTGACATTACAATGAGACCCAATGTTGAGAGGGCCCTACTCTGCTTTTTGGAGTTGTTCCTCCCCTGTAGTGTTATATAGGTTTCTGTGCATGTAAATGGTCTGCAAAGGCTAACATCTCTAAGCTCCGTTCAGAAACGCCTCCATTGGATTCCTTTGTGTACTTCCATAACTTCCTGACATCAATATGTACAACCCAGTCTCACGGCATTTCATGTTATAGTCACAATTAATTTAATCTATTGATTCACCAACACGATTTTCCCCTTTTTTTCGTGTCACACAGAACGATTTTAAAAGCAATGTATTTCTATTGGTAGTATGTTTCGTGCCTGCACCACGTCTTTTTGTCCAGTCGGGTCTTGGAAGACCGGAAGCTGTGTGGTTCATAAAAACATTTTCTTACTCAATATCTTACCCTAAGCCTAACCCTTTTATTTTAAATTGTATAATGTCGGAGTTTTTTTGCCGTCCGCAAGGAAAAGAAATGGGGCTCAGAGCCTCAGAATACTGACATCGGTATTTTTTAAATCTCTTTTTCCTTCTAATTTGTTATTATTTGTTGCAGGCACGAAACATACTACCAATAGAAATACATTGCTTCTAAAATCGTTCTGTGTCAGAATACTGAAATCCGTTTTTTTTAAATCTCTTTTTCCTTCTAATTTGTTATTATTTACATTGCTTTTAAAATCGTTCTGTGTGACACGAAAAAAATGGGGAAATCGTGTTGGTGAACACGAATCAATAGATTAATTTCGTGACTATAACACGAAATGCCGTGAGACTGTGTTGATATGTAACACCCGCGCTTCTATTGGCTAACACTCCAACACATTGTACGTGATAGGCAAAGGGGCGGGACATCTATAAGTTGCTGACTAATCACAACAGAGCCGGCCAGCTAACCAATCAGAGCAGACTGGGCTCTGGTTTCAGACGGAGGGTGAAAAGAGGTGCTGCAGTACTGGCAGTATGAGAAAAATAAAGAGCTTTTTGAACATGAGACCAACAGGGTGACACAAGTCATCATTTATCACACCATATTTTAATATTTACATACATTAACATATCCATTTCACCAATCAACAAAAGATGTGTTACATGCGGCCTTATTTACATATTATTTTCCTCATAATTTCATCCCAGCTTTAGATTTCATTTCATAACACATCTTGTAAAAGGGTGAAATAACAAATAAATATAAAATGTTCCAGTTACATAACATTGAAAGATATTTTTTCTAGGATTTACTCTTTTCAGAGAGAACCATCCCTGCCATGACAACACACACACACACACACACACACACACACACACACACACACACACACACACACAGTAGCTTAACACTGTCAGATCTCTCTGTATCACACACTGGAAACTGTCAACAGTCCTCCTCCCCTGCAGACAAACATAAAACACACTCACAGCATGCCTGACAGCCATCACACTCCTTGTCAAGCAGACCCACAGCTTACAAACGCATGCATAAACATACACATGTTAACACACACACACACAGCTGACAGTGAGATGCCTCGCCATACACACACGCACACACACACACACACGCACACACAGTCCGCCTCAGTCGCAGAGCACACTGAAACAGATGTGTGTGTAGAGAGGGACGCTCCACTGTCAGCTCTGGTGTCCATCTCTCTGAAATAAGGATAGACAGACCTGAAGAATCCACTCTTTATATGTGTTTATCTTTTTCTTGTATTTATTAGTATATTTATATATCATTTGAGTTCATCATGCTGCTGTGGCAAAAACAATGATTATAATATTACAAAAATTAAAGAGTGGCGAATGTCTGCAAGCAAAAATAACAAAGACAACAAAATTAAAATAATAAGAAATAAGTAAACAAATAAATACACCGCAACTCGGGATGGAAACAGTCTAGATTAATCTTTAGGAACATTAAAAAACAATCGTTTTTATCTTCTTAGTTACGATAAAGAAGCAGAGTCTTAACGGTTGTTAACTCCGTTAAAAGCCAATTCAATACAAGTTGAAATAGCACAAACTTAAAGTTCAATGTACCATTTTTAGCCTCATTTGTTGCAATTCAAAGCAACATTTTGGTATTAGAATTGCGAGATATTTGACCGAACTTTTACAAAATGAGACCAAAAACCCTTTTTTCCAAGTAGCTTAGCAACTGTTTATACTACACTTTTTGACAGAAGCAGACTGTGCATCTTAAATGCAGTCTGCATCTGGCATTGTGAGAGCAAGGTGATACTATACCCAAACTGTTTTAAAGTCTCAGATTTGAGCCAAAAAGTAACAAATGGAAGGTTTACCTGTGTGGAAAACAGATAGTGTTTAGTACATTTGAAATCAAATGAAAAACAGTGTCTTGGGGGGCTGGATTTGAGTCTCTGTCTGACTTAGATCTAATATCTTTTAAATGCCTTTTAGTAATCTTTCAACAAACTTTGGCTGTAACCAATGAAACCAGATTGGATTATTCAAAGAGCCTCCAGCTTTACTCATTTCACAGACTTATTTATTGACGGCATAATGGTGTTACATTCTGGGAATAACACCGGACGGTATTTTAAACAACATTTGAGACATTTCATTTAGTTTTCACGTTTGTTCGTGCTTGTTTTCTTGTGATTTGGCATTGATCTGTAATTTCACCCTTTTATTTTCCACTTGCTGTTCCGGCGTTTATGTTGTTATATTGGATGGTACATTTCATGATGCAATCAGGGCTGGTTGATGCACATCGCCCATTAACAGAATGGCAGAGCCGATCAATATCATGAAACATGCGCTCCAGTGAGCTCCATTCAGAGGAAAACAACTTCCTGCTGTGAGGCCGTCTGCACACAATGGTAAAGTCATCGGTTATTGGGCATTAGACTTGTTTAGGAGGAGATTAGTAGCCAGAATGAGATAGTGGGTGCGTTTCACTTCTCTTATTTTTCATTTCCTCGCTCCTCTGTCTCGGTATCACCGGAAGTTGATTTGTCTGCGCCATCTTGAGTAGCGTCCCAGTGGCCTTATTTGGGCCGGAGGATCGAGGATCGAGGATCGAGGAGCGATAACGGAGGAGCGATAATCGAGGAACTACCAGACCATCATCCGGTGAAATCCTCAGACACTCGCCCCGCCCCCTTACTATGTATCCACTGATTGGACGATGCAGCGCATGCACTGATCTGGCTGCTGTCAGACGATCAGCTGTGCGACGTCATCACAAACGGACGTCGCTTCACGTGACGCTCCGGAGGAAAGGACGTCCCATTGCTCTTAAAACTCATTTCCCTGCTTCTCGTGGTTTCCTTGCGTCTCTCCATGCTTCCCTGGTGGGAGGGACTAGTCGCAGGGAAACGATGCAAGTGAGGGACGCAAGGAATGAGTCTTGCATTTAATTGAACTTGTATATTTTCTCATTTTTAATTATTTTAATTTTGTATTTTGAGATGTTTACATTTTAGAATTGTTTATTTCTGTTCTTTAATTTCTACTTATGTCCAATGCCTTGTCTTTTATGCTTCTGTGCAATACAAACATTTCCCAATTTGGGATCAATAAAGTACAGCTTATCTTATCTTAAAACCCAGAAATGAGTTAGTAAGTAAGTAACATTTATTTATGAAGCGCTTTTCACAGACATTGTCACAAAGTGCTTGACAAAGCATTAAAACATTATACGAATGAAGAAGTGCTAAAAACACACATTATGAAAACACAATCAAAAAATAGATTAAAATAGCATTTGACCATTCCCTGTTCCCTGGCCTGGAAATCAATGTTTTTTTGATCGTGTTGTTAGTTAGAAGACTGAAATAAGGTCTGTGGTTAACACAAGCCGAGGAGATTTTAACATTGTATTCTACGACATAAAATACATCAGTAAATATCCCACTTGTGAATTTAAAAACACCGGTTTCTCACGAGTGTCTAAATGAGACGACTAAATGTCATCACGCAGAAAATGTGCCACCTTTAGCTTAGCGGTGATGACGTAAAGTCATGTGACCGTGCTCAGGGGCGCCGTAAGGGGGTGAAAAGTTAGGACGATTCTAAGGGCCAAACTATTTTAGAGTAAGTAACCAATGTGATATATTTTCATGGGGCCCAAAATCCCTGGCGGCGCCCCTGACCGTGCTGTAGATCGTTCTGTAGACCTGGTGTTGATACATTGAGATTATCCTGCTGAACAAAACGTGGAAGTATAATGAACGTTTGTCTTGCAAAGATCTTATTTTTGCAATAATCCAATGGAAGAATCCCATTGGTTTTCGTCAAGGGAACCAGGGTGATGTCTTGTTTTTTCACAGTTTTTCTTTTATATTCTCAATTTGCCCCTTCACGCACCTTTTTCTCCTCTCCATTGCTCTTTTCCAACCATCTATTTATATTCCCTATTCCATTCCCATCTTATATCTATTTCTTTGGCACTATTATACCACCTCTGATGTGCGCTGTTGTCTAAATGTTTAGTGGTGAGTGCAGAGAGAAGGAGAAAGGACAAGGCCTGGATTTCTTTTGGTTCTGTGCCATGAGTATAATGCTCAGACAGACTGTGGTGTTGTGCCAGGAGAAGCCATGGAGGAGGGGTCGGACAGCTTCATAATAGGCAGTGCTTTCAAATTAAACACATTTACAGCTCCAGCGAATGCTCTGATGTGGACGATTAACAACGAGAAGGATTCCAAGCAGGATAGAAATGAAGTGTTATGGTGGCTTTAGGTGTTTCTGAACCATGGCAAATATCTGATCAGTAGTGAACGATAGCTCATTACATCCATTTCATGCCTTTTTATGTCAGGCCAATGAAGGGCAGTTCTGCTGAAGGCAATCTAGGAGATCTATTAGACAACATCATCTATTTATAATACACAGCGCCAGTATGGGATACATATGTGACCCGAAATCAGTCAGATGTTGCAACGCCACATCCTGAGCTGATCGTGTTTTGGTCATTCTGGGGTTTGGGATTTTACACAAACATAGTCTTGGCTTTCAGAGAATTGAACTTTTATCAATATATTTAGACAATAAATACATTTTTGAAGCTGGTAAACCCCCACCACCTCCTCCAGATTGTCTAGTTTAAGTCCAAATGTGGAGCTAGTCTTCCTACAATACTAACTGATTCACAGTCCTGTCGTAGAGCCATTATCGAACTGAATCATACTACATTTATGACAAAAGGTGTTTTTCAATTCTTCCATGAAATACACCGGGGGTTAGTGAAGCCCCTTTGGTATTTCTGCCTCACGACTGTTTCCTTTCTGTACTTCCTCTTAGTGCAAAATGTGAAAAAAATGCTTGTCAAATTATTGATTGAGAGACGAGTCTTAAAACAAATGTTGCCACAGAAACATTGTGAGTCATCTGAGTGCCAACACCTGCAACACTTCACCTTCGCACACTCACATCCTTCGGGTAGGAATGTATCTCCTTAATGGACGTATTGTACAGCAGTTTGCAAAAGAGCACTTCCGTTTCTCTGAAGCAGTGTGTTTTAACTCTGAGCATTAAATCACAGTGTCATCACAGTCAATGCTTTAAAGTGGCCCTATTAGGCTTTTCCCTTTCCTTTCCTGTAGTGTGTCATATGGGTGTTTGTGCCTGTAAATGGTCTGTAAACTCCCAACATCACTATGTAACATTCTAGCTCCTTTTGGCTAGCGCTCTAACACATTGTACGTGATAGGCTAAGGGGCGGGACATCTCTAAGCGGTTGACCAATCACAACAGAGCCGGCCAGCTAACCAATCAGAGCAGACTGGGCTCTGGTTTCAGACAGAGGGTGAAAAGAGGTGCTGCAGCACAGGCAGTATGAGAAAAATGAAGAGCTTTTTGACCATTAAAGCATGGAGACATGTCCCAGGAGAGACACTACATACTAGTAAGGACTGAAATGAGCACAATATGTCCTCTTCAAAGCTTGGAACACCCCCAACCCATTTTTCCTGCACTTTTTCTGAATATTCTTCTTAAATCAGGCAAAACCATATTCCTGCCCAACAGCAACTGTGTGCCCATTAATTAGAAATTTAAATAAATCATTTTGAAAAAACAATTATCCATTATAATTCATTTTAAATGAGTGTACATTAAATAATAATATATTGGTAGTTGGATAATTGATATGAGGATTTTATATCTCTTAATGTGTGTGTATGTGTACCTATTGGTGACACTATGTGTGTACTCATATAAATGAGTGTGTAACTGCATGTGTATTTGTACATACATCTGTTTGTGTGCTTCTTCTTTTATGTGCTTGCGCCAGTGAGTCCTAAATTATTTCCCAACTTGATTATTGCGATGTGGTTTTTTTGGTTTCACTAAACTACATATTTCCCCGAAGGCCATTTCTGATGCTCATAAAATGATAGTTGTTTTGTGCATTTGGGATACTTGACTGAGAGTAGGCTGGTGCATGCTGGGATATGAATGGGTGTGATTTGGACAGAAGGCGGTGGGAGTGTGTCTCGTTGTTTTTCATGCTTCATTGCTTTTGTTGTTAGAGGCCTCTTAGCTTTGCTCACATGTGCACTTAGATCTCAGTGGCAGCGCATCGTTCTGTAAGAAGAGATGATTATCACTTTAAATGTGAACGGGGGATTCTTACACTTTATTTACTCTGGATTCAACTCAGATAATCTGTTCTCTAACTCACACTGACGCTAATCTGTCTGTTTACATGAATGCCATACTGTAGTTAGCAATAAAATGTTATAAATAAATAAATGTTGCATTCGAAATGTACATGTACAAATGTACACAACAAAGATTATTGCAACTGCCTTACCTTATGCAAAGTGCAACATTATACACCACACACACTGTATGTGTTAAATGCCTATGTGAAGCACTTTGAGTTGCCTTTGTGTATTAACATGTGCTATACAAATAAACTAACCTTGAACGTTGAAAAGTGCTAGAAAAGTACTTATTACTTTAGTCTTAAAATACTCATTACAAGTAAATATATTGGATTAAAAACGTTACTTAGGTAGTTATGTGATCAGTAAAATGTACTTTATCAACATCTACTCAGTAGGCATATTTCCTCAGTTTTACAATGTTATAGAAACATTATTATTTATTTTATTGAAAGCAAATACATGTCAAATAATTTGAATGTTGTAGGTTGTCAATGAGGATGAGTACTGTGTATATACTGTGTATATTAAAAATTACAGTATTACATCACATCATGTGTTTTTTTTTATGTACAAAGTAGCTAGTAGCTATGAGAGTTAAATACATGTAGTGTAGTAATAGGCGTTACTACACTTTAACTTAACATGAACTAACCCTCCAAAATGTAGTGGAGTAAAAGTATATGTATAAAATCGAAATAATCAGGAATGAGTATATTAAAATTAGTACTTAGACACAATAATAATTAAATGTATCCATTTTGCAGTTTTTTTGGATTGCAGAGGCAACAGACCAACATGTAGTCCAGAGATCCCTCTCTCTCTCCCTGGCCACGCCCTCCAGCTCTTCCTGGGATCCCGAGGCTCCTCCAGGCTCAGATGAGATTTATAATCCCTTCAGCGAGTTCTTGGTCCACCCCGAGGTCTCTTCCCGGTTGGAGGAAAGCATCCTCGAGGCATCCTTATCAGATGTCCAAAGCACCTCTGATAGCTCTTTTGTTTTTTCAAAGGCAATGGTTACATTTCAATCTCTTTTTGAGCCATTTCAGGATCAGCAACCTGTCTCTGAAGGTGATGACTCTAGCCTGTGTGTTACGAAATATTAATTTCAGCCAATGTATCTGTGTTAAAACTCTCTTGGTCACTCAGTATCCAAAACTCAAGACAAACAGACTGTTGCTGCACTGTTCAACCAGTTCGAGAGAAGAATAATTGTGTCTTGGTGTGTTCTGCAAATGTACAGTCTGCGGTTTTTCCATCTAGTAAAAGTAGCTGTCAGAAACAGAGAAATAATAGTGCAAATGGCAGTCAAGACAACACCATGTCGTTATGCATCACCAACTCTTGCCTGAACTAATTTTCTCCAAAAACGAAAAAGGCCTTGTTCAGTGTGATGTAAGAATGAACTTAATATTGGTACCATTTCTACATATTAAAACAATGATTTTGGGCCAGGTTTGAATCCAGCCTGGGACTTATTGCCACGTGTTGTCCCCTCTGTCTACACATTTAAACACTCTCTCTTAAATACATGCATTAGTTGCTCCAAATTACTTCAAAAAACCCCACAAGAAACTAACAAGGATTTTATGAAAATGGGTAAAATGCAGTTCAGAAAGTTCTGCAACTCAATAGTTATGACGGAAAATCCCCACAACAGACATTAAGGCTTTATAGTTTATATATCTGCAGCATCTTATGTCCAAATCATTGTTTGTACATTAGAATAAGTTATATTTCAGCTATTAGAGTCATCCCATAAAGAAAAACCCAGCTATTAAGTGACGTCTTTGCCCTTCAAATAACTTTTTACAGAAGCACTTCTACTCAGACTGCTCAAATCCTAACTTTTCAGAAGTTTTCAGGCAGATTACGGTAAAATAATTCACACATTACGAAATCCTTCATGTGGAAAAAGTTCCATTATTGAGGTCACAAAAGTTAAAGCAGTACTTATGTGAAGAAATCGATTTAAAGCTCATAGCTTATCACTAAAATGAATCATTAATGCAGAAGGAAGTGCAATTTCAGTTTGAATGAGAGCATTTGTTCCAAAATGAAAGGCCTATCAGAAAGGCGACACCCATCTTTACAAAAATGATATGAACAAGTGAAGCTAATTATGTTGCTTGAAATGACAGGGGAATTGTAATGATCATTACTAAAGATTATCCATGAACTGGAAGCATTAGTGTTTCCATCCATGTTGCTCAAACAGTAATCCCATGTGTTCAGTCTGCAGCAAAGTGGAACCGAATTTGCGAAAAAAATATCAGTGTAACAGTACGTTTCTGATTGAAAGTGTGACATTTGCATGATTGGGAATGACTGCTGCAGCGATCCAAAGCCTTCAGTGGCTCACACACACATCCTGTCAACACTAATACACACATCCAGTAAACTCCACCTGGCTGATTCTTGTTTGCTGTCTTTCAATAACGCCTCAACAACCAGACGCTGGCGTGGGCGGGGGTTCCCAAAAGCACCGTAGCACAAATCTTTTTCATTCCCCTCACCAAGGGACAAACATGATCTTATGGCTGAAACACATCCTAAGAAGGGGGGCCAAGCCAAGCAGGGGTGTAATGGGATTTATAAAGACTAAGCAGACTCACAAATAAAGACCTCGTAACGCGGCACAGATATGGAGGCCAGAAAACATTTTTCTATCTAAAACAGAAAAGTATGTTCCACTGATCGGGTTTTGTTCTTAATCCAGCTCTTTTCTTATAAAGTGAAACCGCTAAGCTCACAGTCTTTGAAACAGAAGGAGAGGGAGGCACAACACACACACACACACACACACACACACACACACACACACACACACACACACACACACACACACACACACACACACACACACACACACACACACACACACACACACACACACACACACACACACACACACACACACACACACACACACACACACACTTGGGTAAGTCTGGACACACACACACTTGATCTCTTTGAAATGCACAGACACTTTGAGCAGCTAAGCCTGGTTGGGACTCGGTGGGTTGAGATATGGCAGCTTTATCTGATTCAGCCTTATCTTAAAAGTGTGTGTGAGTGAGTGCAGCTGTGTGTGATGTATAGGTGTATGTGTTTTATGTGCATGACTCACAGTTTGTCTGCTGATTTGTTTTTTTTACATGTATTCTGCACAGTATACATGTGTCTTTATGAGTCATTTATTTAGAGTGAGGGTGTATTTTTGTATTATTTTGGAAGGTGAAGACTGCGAGAGTCAAATCAATGTTACAATAACACCTATACTTCTAATGTGAGTGTCTTATTTCTGCGTTTACTTGCACCAAAGTCTCCCTTGCTCCATTATCTTGCACTATTTTGATATTATAATGTTATCTTTATTTCCTTATTATGTCTTAAGTATATATTGCATTGTTGAAGGAGCCTTGGACGTCAGATTTTCATTTCCAAATCGACTCTGTTGCTATTGTGCATGTGACATTAAAGTCTTTAAATATTTGAATATTAGACACTGGCTTTGTTAGCTTGGTATAATGGGTTGCACATGTACCCAAACCAAGCTTAACAAATGATGGTTGCACATTTAACCAGATTTTGTAAAAAAAGAAAAGAAATAGAACATATTGAAATAATTATACATCTTTATAGAAATATTTTTGGAGCATGCAGACGGACAAAGGAGACGTGAAGTGTGCTGTAGAAATGACACAGTAGGTTCATTTGGATAATGGGGACACTTTTACTGTAAAACTGAAAAGCCTTTTCAACCCATAACAATGACATTTGAAAACATTAACCTGGTCACACAGGTAATATTGTTTTAATAGAGGTACCGAAAAGAAAACATCAATCTATCAGCTGTCTAACAGATTTCCATTAAGGCAAGAACAATAGTCCCTAGTGAATGTGTGACTGTAAGGTTTATAGAGAGTACAGAGGGAGGGAGCATGGGAGGAAAGAGGAGAAGGGAGGAGGAAGGAAGGGAGAGACAGAGGGATTTGAAAGGAGGGAATATAAACCTGGTCGCCAGCTGTGTGCGGTGTTTATTTAGCCGGAGCGGCCGAGACGTGGTGAGAGAAAGAAGGAGAAAGAAAGTTGTGACTGAGGACGGGAGAGAGGAGGCTTTATTAAGGCACTGCTGGATGAATGGGCCTCGAGGGAGGAGGGGAGGGAGGAGGGAGGGAGGGAAGGTTTAAGAAAATGAACATGACTGGGACAGAAGAGGATAAAAAAAAGAGCGAAGAATGAAGGGAGGGAGGGAAAGAAAAACAAGAAAAGGAGACTGAGGGTGGAAGAAAGAAAATGGGAGGACAGACTGGGATGTGAAAGGCGGTCTTTGTTAGACGCACGCTTGAGGAAAGCTAAAAATATCGTTAATACCGTCTGGACACCCTACTGCTTCCTCTACAGCCGCCACAAGTGAGTGAGTGAGTGTGTGTGTGTGTGTGTGTGTGTTAGGGATCACATTTCTCCATGGTTAAGATTAAGGATTAACCTCAGGAGGTCAAGCACTCACCTCTCTGCACAGCCCCTCTCACACATACTTTAACACCCCCACAGATGCACACCCATTATAGCCAAGTATGCACAACACACACACACATAGAAAAAAACACACACACACACAACAAACACAACACACACACACACACACACACACACACACACACACACACACACACACACACACACACACACACACACCACACACACACACACACACACACACACACACACACACACACACACACACACACACACACACACACACACACACACACACACACACACACACACACACACACACACACTGCCTCTGACACCCGAACATCCCTCTGGGCTCATTCTCTAGTTTTGAGCCGTCTCTTTGAAGTGTGTCTAAATGGGAAGGATTAGTTAAATAGTGTAATGTTACAATGACATACTTCTCAAACGACTGGCCACCGTATATCATCTAGTCACCCCCACTTCCTTTTCCTCGGCTTCCCTTTCTACCGAGATGTCCCTCTGATTTCATAAAATGGTCCAACAGATGGAGGTTTGAAATGTGTGGCCATTAGTTATTAAGATTTCCAAACTGAAATCTCTATTTCATCCACAGTCGATGTTATGGTGCGTTTCTTTGTGTCACTCAAACTGGACAGTGGCAGCACACATATCTAACGTTTTCTGTCAAAAATGGCCGGAATAAATACTCTTGCTGCTTTGTGCATGTTGTACAAGTCCCAGATAAGTCGGTAACCTCATCTTGAGACAAACACAGCTCAGTGAATTTCCTCGAGTTGCATAATCAAGCATGATCGGCTAAATCAAGCTGTATGACCTCAATGTTAACATATTTTTGCTGTGTTTTATTTAGCATTACAAGGATGCCGATATAACTGCATGATGATACTGATGTAAGGTGTGTTTGCACAACGTCAAGCAAAACACTCTTAACCCTTATGTTGTGTTCGGGTCTCCCGTGACCCGTTTCAAGTTAAAATTATATACTAACTACGCTCTATTTTCTTTATGGGAACAAGGCTTCATGATATCCTCCACAACAGCTATTACAAAACTGATTTTGACCATTTTTGCCAAGTCTGAAGGTCTCTAAAAAAAAAAGTGTATAATTTGGTGTTCGGGTCTGGGGAGACCCAGCAGAATTGTTTTGGGTGACTCGAGGTCAAATTTGGCCCAATCAAGATTCATCTTTGACTTTAGACACCCCCCCCCCCCCCCTTCATCCACTGTAACAATAATGTTTCGCAACATGCACCTGGTCTCCCCTCCCTCTGCCCCCCTCCCCCCCCCACGGGAACTCCACCTTTCTCAAAGAATATGTACACTACCTGAACACACACATGCACGTGTGCCATATGTGGTGTAATGTGTTTTGGGGCCATAACATTAAATTACAACAGGATTGTACGGTTATGAATGCATTATAAGTTAGTTATGATGTAGTTAAAACAATATTGGATGATAGTCATTATTTTTGTGTGTTTTGGACTGAAATAAATCATGGGTCAAAATTGACCCGCGAACACCATGAACGGTAACAGCTTTCGAACACAACACAAGGGTTAAGATGCTGGTTTCTAAATAGTGATGAAAACCAGCATTTTAGGGCATGATTTGTGACATTTCTTCCTGATGCCATTTTCGAAAATGCTCGATTTATCATGGACAGCCCATACTAATTGATTATAATCATCATTTAATTTGTTAATGTGCCAGATTTACACAAACTGATACTTTGCATCTGTATTGCCGGGGCTTTTTGAGGTTAAAAATGTCCATTAAGGTTTTGGGATATTTTCTGACACTTCTTTTTATGAATGTATTTCATTCAGAAATTCAATCAAATGATCTCCATACCACAGGGCGAGCTGTCTTTAGATATCATTAAACTATATTTTAAGTAAAAACTAAGTGTATAGAGAGAAATATCAAGAACATGGGTTCAGCTTTTGGTGGCACAGTTAGCAGATAACTACATTTAGTCGGTCTGAACACATTGCTTTTAAAGGAATGTGTTGACAGACTATCATTCCTTTTGTCATTTATGACTTCTTTATAATACTCCACAGAGTGTTCTGGAAGTAATTCCTTCCAAGCACTAAATCTTAAGCAGATTGCATTTCAAAAGAAGCTCTTTCCAGTCCTCTTGTGGACAATTTGACCTCTCTTACAACCACAGTTTATTCTCTGTCAGCGTTTCATGTTTCCAACGATGGTTTAAGGTTCTGCACACAGCTCACAGTCCCGTTTGATACTGAACGCTGAACCAAAGGGAATTTAGCCCTTCTCTGTGATTCATGTTGTTTTGTGTGATCTGACGTCTGCAAGAGGCCGCGAGGACAGAGAACTGAGAGGAGAGGGGCAACAAAAAACAGCAAATGGATCGCAAAAGAAACAGGGCAGATGGCGATGGTTTGAGAAAGGAGGAGGAAAGGATGGAATTACTAAAAGGAGAGGAAGAAGGGGGGAGATAAGGAATTGAAACTGTGTTAAGGATACAGAAACATAAGATTCAGCTCTGCAGGAGGGCTCTCTGTCTTTCTGCCCAGAAAACCAGCTATCCAGGGGTGAACAGATCAATAATGCATACACACACAAACACACACACATGGTCCAACACGCCGAACCAGTCATTATCCTCACGAGCATTTTCAAAGCCGACCCCTTAACTGCAGCAAAATGGTTCCCTATGTAAAGCGCGTATCTGTGGAAATCCCAGCGGGACTCTTTCATACATGCAAATAGTCAGTCAGTCATCATAGGGTCGGGTTTAAATAGAATACAGAGTGCAGATGATCATATGGCAGAAAAAAGCTCTCGGAGAAGTAGGAGGGTTTCAGAAACCATGTAATCAGCCGTAAGTGACAAGATCCTTTTATAAAAACGCTGCTGATGGCTGTGTTTTCAGATAATCACTGAGCGCTTATAGCATCTCCATACATGCAGTCTAATGCATAGCTTTAATGTCATTGAACAAAGTATATGTTTCCTCAAGTGAAGCTTCTGAAGTTGTTTGAAGTTGTGAGACAAACTTCTTGCAAATCGCCTTAAAATCCCATTTGATCCGACTATTTGTATTGTGAAGCTCCGGGAATCAAAACACTCTAAATTGTTTTCATGCTACGCAATTTAATAACAGTCTCTGTAGATCAAATTTTCTTTACCTGGAGCATTTCTTCACCAACATCCAATACACTATAGCTCCCTTCCTCTTCTCATGTAAGTGCAACATTCAGACAGCAGAACAGCTGTTGCGCATTCACAGACATTGAAATTAGCAAATTCTAGATTAAAATAATTCATTTTTCACTGTTAAAGATAGCAGTACAGGTTCCTTTTTTGTAATAAATGTATAAATTAACTCATTAATTATAGGAGAGATACGTTTACATTCACACTTTGAACATTAACAGGTTGTTAAATTACATCATTATCACTGCAGGATTTTTTTATCCTCCTTTATCTTATTGTTAGAGTTTTACAGCACATCTGGTGCAGGCTCTCGCTCTCATCAACACTGTTCTTAGAATCATCAAATAGATGTTTACAGCGAATTAGCTGACAAAGCAAGTTCTAGCAGGCGGGTTAAGTCCCAAATCGAATTGAATCATGCCCAGATATTTTTCGCTAAAAGCTCCAAAGAGAAGAAATCAGAGCAAAAAAGAGCAGATTGTCACAACAGCTAACAAACACTTGCATTCTGTATTTGACGGGGTTGTAAATACACTAACATTGTGTCCAAAATACATTGAAGAAGATGATAATGTTTCGCGAATGTGTCCATCTGCTTCGTTTCGAGTTATTCTGCCCCCTTGTGGCCATTAAATCAATTAATGCAGCTTTAATAAAAAAGACTACATTTACAACAAACCTGAGTCTGTTAAAGGACAATGACACGACATGATAACATCCTCATGACTATTAATATGATGCAAAAAACACACTTGTATGTATTTGGACATATAAAAATGTACAGATAAATACAGAAACGATTGCTTTCACTATGGGTCAGTCCACATTGCAGGCCTCATTCCTATTGAAATGGAGAAGACTTGTTTTCCATAAGCTCTGAAAAAGGAAGGGATTGGATTATGTCCCTGGTCTTCAGTGGGGAAGAGGGAGAAGAGTAAACTATGGTTTTACTGAAATAAGACTGGTGAGAAACCGACAATTAGAGGACGAAAATGAGAGGCAACGTTGAGAGGAAATGGATATAAATTGAAGAGCTTTGGTGCCCTAAATGAGAAGACATACTGTGGAGAGAAATGAAGAATGTGTCTGTCAAAGGGAATCAGTTCAACCCACCAATATCTTTTTTCTTTTTCTCCCCTTTCACACACACAAACACACACAAACACACACACACACACACACACACACACACACACACACACACACACACACACACACACACACACACACTTACATTTCACTCTGTCCTTACAGTTACAGAACAGATGGGTACCACATCCTCAAATGAATACATTTTTGGCAGAGTAGCACTGCTTCTCCTCCTTCTCTTTTGACGCCAAGTGCTTTTCAGAAGAAATGAATGCCATAATCTGGAAGGGGAGATGATTTCATCCAGAGCTTTTAGCTGCTGGACGGAGCATGAAAGCATCAGTCTTTTTACTTCCAGCACGGCAGTCCCTCTGGGGCGCGACTGGCTTCCCTCTCAAAGGAAATGATTAAACTGAGGGCTTCTTTTCTGACCATTAAAATTGGCGTCTTTAGCTCAGTTTGCGAGGGACTTCAACCAGCTGATGTCTGGAGGTTTGTTGGTTATTTAATCCGTGCAAATCTGCTGTGCAAGTAGATATAAAGAACAAATCCCAGTGCAGATCACATTTTGCCGGATACACACGTCTCCTGATGTTTGTAATCCAGTGTATGTGTCAATAATTATGGTAATTTAACATGTATTGGTGGGGGAAACCAATCTTTGTTAAGCTGGCTACAACAACGATTCATGCTGCTCATTGATATGTGATAGAGTGTTCTTGGAAAAAATACAGACTTTAAAAGGACACCTGCACTGATTTTACACATCAAAGACTGTTATAGGTCCAAGGTCTGAGACATTTGTGGCTGCAGAGAGACCGGCAAAGTCTGATAAATGTCCTCCAGTGATGTAATTCGACTCAGCTTTGGAAAGAGTTTGAAACAGAAAATATTTCATTCTCAAAGAAGTGAAATTACAGGACTTCTGTACTGCTGCATGCTTTTCGTTACTGCTTGAAGATAACAGCTAAAAGCTAGATTAGCTTCAATTGACATAACACATCCGTATCTCTGACCAAACTGTATGGGTTGCATTTTCTAGCACCAGTAAGTTACGTTTCTGCTTGAAATGTATACTTAAATACTTTCTTTTTACAAAAAAGCATCAGATTATTAAATATTAAGCTTAATGTTTGGCACCCTTTGCAAATGTCTTAACCCTATTAGGTCTGAACCTTTTTTGTTCATGTATGGTTCAGCTGATATGTGCGAAAAGACTTATATAACCTCAACCCTGTAATGCATAATCAAGTAATTTACAGTGTCTATGCTGCAGCGATGTTACATGCATGTATAAATTGTTGTGGGACCATAAGGACAAACAAAACAGAAATCACAGAAATGTATTCATTCCACACATTCAATGATAAATCAAAAGAAAAAGTATTCCTTTTCCTCTTCTACACTTGAGTTATTGTGCGAATGGCAATACAGTCTTTGAATCTTTTGAATCCTCAGCCCCCTTTTCTACCTTCGGATATACCTCACATAGATTTGATGTATTGATCTCAAATTGTTTCTTTAACCTACATTGATTAGGATGTCTTGGTGTTAAAACAGGAAATCGCATGTTATTTGACTAAAATGTCAAAGCTCTATAAAGGTCAAGGCGTTGTGAATGGAGAGACACGTGCTGTGTGAATACAAATTCCTCCTGGACTAAGACTCGGCTGCAGGAAGAGAATCTGTAAGAAGTCGAACAGCATGAAACAGCCTCGAGGCCTTTGAAGAAAGTCTCATGGCTCCATCAGTTTTCAGGATGGAGAACATCCACCATGACCGTCATTGCGGTGAAACCCTATAGTTTGGTTACCAATGCAGTTTAAAGGTCACCTATTATGCAGAATCCACTTCTTCACGTATTGTATACATAAACACGTTCTGAAAGTTTCAGGAAAAAAGATTCTCTCACTGTATGATGTCCTAATGATTTTTTGGCTTGTGTAACCATTAGCCAATCACCAACCAAGGCAATCCCCCCCCCCACACCTTATCATGATAAGCATTGGTCGGTCTACACCTTGCTTTGTAAGATCTAAATATGTGTTTCCACAAAATACCTTCCAATATATTCACTAAACCTCTGAATGAATAAGCACATTGATTCATTTTCTTTTGGTATTAGTGACAAAAACAAGTGACCAAAAACCCAAATCGATTTTGTTAATGAATTAATAGTCTCTAGTAAATGCATGTGTCTGTGTTTGTGTGTCTTTAGGATTCTTGCTTAGTTGGAGTTTAAAGAAGCTCTCATGGCTCCATCAGTTTTCAGGATGGAGAACATCCACCATGACCGACATTGTGGTGTCACAGCAACAACTGCAGTTTAAATCGAGGTAGGATTACACCTTGCTTTGTATGGTCTAAAAATGTGTTTGGACAAAATAACAATTAATTGTCCCTTAATAGTAGTGTTTAAACAAGGGAATCAAACAGCAAATCCATTACTAGTCTCTATTAAATGCATGTGAATGTGTGTATTTTGGGCTAAATGTCTACAGGTTACTACTCTTTTTACAAACTCAACCCAATGATATCAGGACAGCAGAAAGTCTCCACCACAGACTGAAAACCCACCATGCACCTTAACTCATATATATATATATAAAAACAAAAAAGCACTTGGTTTATTGAAAGCGAATGTGCTTACAGTGTGCATTGTCCCTGTTCAAATAAATGATTAAATGAAATGAAATACAGGGTTCTTGCTTTGTTAAATTGTTTCCCACCTATTGTAGGTTACTTTGGATAAAAGTGTCAGCTAAAGGAAATGTAATGTAATGAAACCAACACAAAAATCTCAACAATTGCAAAATGTCTGACTCAATCAAAGAAAATAGGAACAAGACAATTATAAAGATTTGAATGCACGTTTGAACGATAATCAATCTTCACCAGCAGGCGAGCTTTCATGCCATGACAAACCAAATAAGCAAATTATTAGGATGTATTGGATGTGTCAGCGTTTCAAATTGAAGCTAAACATTAATACTTTCTGTCACTCATGGTATAAACATTACTATTATCCCCGTAAAAGCTGAGAAAAGCCGCCCTGCAGCAAAAAGTTTTAATCCAGAATTTGAGTTATGTGCCACACAGTTATCTGAAAATAATGCACACCCTCCAGCCAATCAGAATCAAGTCGTCCAATGTATGAGTTGTCAAGCTGTCGCTGCTCAATAACCATGTGTTTTATTATTTTTGTGATTTATTATTGATTATTTTTTCTTTTCCATGAGAAGTGAAGATTTGTATGAAAGGTGAGTGATGAGTTTCATGGCTCCTGTCAGAAGAGACAGCAAACACCCAGAGCTAAACTGGCTGCTCCATCCATCTCTGTGTCTCTTCTCGCCTTCTCCCAGTATAAAGCATGGATCCTTTCACACAAGTGACATTTATCAAGTGACACGCAAACAGAGAGGGGTTCACAGAGAAGAAGGACATGAGTCAAGATGATGTTAGAAATATCTGCAACATGTCAGATATATCTTGTATGAAGGGTGATGTGTAGGCTTTAAATATGGCTGTGGCTGTTTGTGGGCTGCTTCTTCATGCTATTGATTTTCTATCCGTTGGTCTGACCAGCCACACACTAACACACACACACAACACACACACACACAACACACACACACACTAACACAGACCCTGTTCAGACATGGTCTTAACATGTGTCTTTTTGTAAACCGATCACACGTGGATGACTCTATTTAAAGGTGTGAATGCACTCATGAGGACACACTGAGATCCAATCACTTGGTCAACATACTGTACACTATCTTTTTATTATTACATGAATTAGTTGAATACTCGATTCTGATCAGTCAATTTGGACATTCTAGAGGTGTGTTATATCTTTCTAGCAGACTGCTACTAAACTTAACTTCATATGTGGACAACAGACATTAGTTTTCCTCCATCAGAAAAACACCATGGAGTCATTTTTTAATAGACATTTGTATGTTTGTGGAGAGCACCAAACTTTGGATTCATGATGTCTAAACTGTCCCCAGTAAAGAAAATAAAAAGAGCGCACGATAATTAATTAAAGAGTCTAAAAGACAGAGAGCTGGACATCAGAGTAATCAGACAGGAAGTAAACACTAACGAGAACTGGTTAATGGGAAATAAAATATATTGTATTGTAACAAAATTGGATAGTTACAGAAAAACAGTGCTGCCGGCCTTTTAAGCTACGTTGTCGTTGCCATGCATTATATTGCATTGGTTGACAGAACAATAACAATATAAACGTTGTTTCTATCTTTAAGCTTCACTTTCCTTCATCTCTCCATCTATGTCTTTTTCTCTTCCAGCAAAATGTTAATAAACAAGCCAGATGTATCCTTACTGCAGCTCCTCTGAAGGTGTGTGCCAATGTCTTCAAACATCAATTTGAAAGGATGACATCATGCACACACATTTCTTTCATTTTTGCTCCAGTGTAAAGTCCCACAGCAATTAGTTTTCAAAAACCCTCTAAGCATGCAATTAAACACATCCCTTAACCTTGCTTTCAAATACTGTGGAATATATACACAACCTAATGAAAAAGACTCTCCTTCGTGCTCCTGCTGTTCATTATGCTAATGAAATTCCCCTTTTAGCCGCCGTATCTGCCTTTATTTTAATATTCAGAGAAAGAGAGACTGAAGAAGGAGGGAAAAAAAATGATTGTTTGTTTTACGTGATTCACGCTTCACCCCTGAACGTGTTCCAATACATAATGTAATTCAGGAGCGGTGTGAAATTACTACACAGCGCACCTTAATTATTGAACATGGAGTGTATCTTTTCTGCCTGAGAGAAAGGAAGACCTTTTTCTCCTTTAATGCCACCAGTGTGTGAAGTGCAATCCCAGTCACTGTAATGTAATTAAACATGGGAGGTGTGTGTGTGTGTGTGTGTGTGTGTATGTGTGTATATGTGTGAGTGTGTGTGTGTGTGTGTGTGTGTGTGTGTGTGTGTGTGTGTGTGTGTCGGATAAAGGAAGGGAGCAGGAGTATAGACTCTTTCCTTTGTGAATAATTCATAGCCTTGAAATCCATGAGAGGTTTTTGCTAACTGTTAGGGAATAATTTGCTTAGGTATTCAACCTTCGACCCAGTTCATCATCTTCTCCTCTCACTGTCTCCTTTCCCATGGCATAGTTCTACGGCCTTGGGTATTGCTGCTATCTCTCTTAAGGAGGAGCAGCTTGGGCGCATTGTTGTTGCCAGTCTATGACAGAGCAAAAGCCGCCATGAGCTAGTTTACTGTTAAGGGACGTAGGTTCCCTGGAGCACATTCTTTTCTATGGACGAGAGCTCTAGTTAGATTCAGGGTCCATATTGCTTTAGTCCCACTGATGAAGAATGTTGATTATTACACTCCGAACTAGTTAAAACCTCGAGCTGCAGAAAGAGTTCTTCAGAATTGGTTTGGCAACCGCTGTGTCAACTCGTGACACACCACCTGTCGTGTCAATTCTCCAGCCGTAACTCCAAATAAACCGTCAGTGTTTGCCATCAGAGCTCCAGCTCTCCTCGTGCCTCTCTGAGTCCTGACTCTCCATTGCTACAGAAGTTTCCCTCACACCAAGTAGTCCTGTAGGCAGAAAGTGACAGATTTCACACACACACTGGAATGAGGGATTTGAACTATTGAACAGTAAGGACACATGAAAAATCCGTTGAGTCGTAAAGGTATGCAAAAATGACTGTGAATAAAGATATACCTCAGCTGGAATACCTCTTATATTTATACTAATTGTATGTTTTATAAATGTGCACATGCCTGGTATTCATTCTAACCGTTTGGTAAGGAAAAAAGCAACAAGGATTTACATTTCCTTCACAAAGCCATACACACACACTGTTTTATGGTAAACAAAACATATGTATTGTAAGATAAAATATTCTAAATTAAATGTAATGTTATATTTCTGCACTATATTTCTGTCTCTTGGTGTGAGACCCGAACACACAGATAAACACTAGGATTTACTCAGACTCAAGAGTTCATGCGAGTCCCCTGACCACTAAATGCTTTACTCCTCTCTCACTGCCACACACACACACACACACACACACACACACACACACACACACACACACACACACACACACACACACACACACACACACACACACACACACACACACACACACACACACACACACACACACACACACACACACACACACACACACACACACACACACACATTCTCTGAGTGTCCCACCTGCTAAATACTTTACCCACCTTGCAACCCGTAGCTCTGTTAGTTAAAAGCTTTCCGATTGGATGTACACGTATCTGATTTCACTTTAAAGAGCCTGCGGGAAGCAGAGCCGCTCGCCATCGGCGGGAAAACATCACGCTATTATTCCGGGAAAGTCGGGGAGAATGAGGCGATGACCGGCAGGAGAGATGGATGGATATAGACGGAGGCAGCGAGAGTGCAGGAAAAGGATGGTCTGTTGTAATTAGTTTATCAGATTTCACTCTGCCTCAATCTCTGTCATGTTCTCCCAGTCACGTGTTCATCTCCACACTTCTGTTTGAATGGTTCTCCTCACCTCACTTCACCTCTCCCTCCAATGGTTCTGCTAAAACATTTTATAGTGGGCATTCATCCAATGGACCAAACTCCTCGGCCACTGCAAGGATAACTTCATGTTGCATACAATTTTGAACTTTTTGTAAAGGCCCAATGTCCTCACAGGAGGCAGATATAACTTGAAAGAAGCAATCCAAATTGCACCTCACCCAGTCCAACCCCAACTTTATGATTTAAAAAAAATACAGTATGACATAACACTGCATTTAATAACTTTATCTAACTTTTGTTTTATTTTCTGATAGATCTTGTGCCATTTTTTTTTGCACGTAAATGGCCTGAAAACGTCTCCATTGGACTCATAATGACATCACTATTCAACAGTTACTGTACGATTCTATTGGCTAGCGCTCCAACACATTGTACGTGATAGGCTAAGGGGCGGGACATCTCTAAGCAGTTGACCAATCGCAACAGAGCCGGCCAGCTAACCAATCAGAGCAGAGCAGCTCTGGTTTCAGACAGAGGGTGAAAAGAGGTGCTGCAGCACAGGCAGTATGAGAAAAATAAAGAGCTTTTTGAACATTAAAGCATGGAGACATGTTACAGGAGAGGTTTAAAATATAAATATGTACCTGAAAATGAGAAGAATATGTCCTCTTTAACTCAACTTTCACCACATAATCTCTTTCTAGTTCACCTTTCCTCCCACCTCTCCTCCCTCCCTCTCCTAAACTCATCCATCTCCTTCTCTTTCTTTCACCCTGACCCATCTCTTCAATCCATTCATCCATCCATCCATCCATTCATCCATGCAGCATAATGTGTCTCTAAGTGAGTTACCCGCGGAAACAAAGTGGATCACATAATGTAGTAATTACATCACCCCATTGATATTATGGGCTCCATTGTTTACACTGAGAGTGAGACAGAGACACAGCGCTCATGTTTTTAACGCCAGAGATGTTTACTTTATTGCTTATAAATCTCAAAGCATGATCTGAATTCATGTAACGCTACAAATCCATGACATTTTCTGGTAAATAAATATCCATTTTACTTGGTTCTGCCACTGATCGCCATAACACAACAATAGTTCATACGTAATTGTGCAGCCATCATTCTCTGTGGCATGTTAAGAGCTATTTCACTTGTGCAGTCTGGAACATTTTATGGTAAAATATTAATCATATGAAGGACTTATTGCATAGTGGCTTGCTTTGGTTATTTAGTTGTGTGATTCATGAATGATCCAGCAACCAACAAAGCCAATATAGACCACCTTATAATGCAGTTTCTGGGGTTTTAAAAGCATGTTCATCTCCATATTAGCAATTTCTGGACTGCTGAACAAGTCATTTCAAGAAGCAATATTCAACCATTACTCTAATGTTAACTCTGTTAAAAGTTGCAGCAACTGTTTTCCAATGGATCTGCTGTTGTTGCAAACCTGTCTTTGCCATTAGTCTGTATTGAGGATGGATAGGGATATGAGCTTTTAAAACATTGATGGAAGAGAATTGAATAAAAGTGACTGCTGTTGGTCCCGAGGCATTTGTGAGTGGTGAAGGTGTTGAATTTTTTTGGAAATGTTGCCTTTATTGGACAGTCTGACAGTTGAGAGTGACAGGAAACACAGAGAGAGAGGGGGGGAGGCAGGTCATGCATGAAAACCAAAACCAAACTCACACCAAAAGTCTCAGTCTGTGCTTTAGACTGTGGAGCTGCTGTGGCCTTCATGGTGCTTTTCAAATCTGTCAGTGGACGTGTGTTGCATGAACTCATTAAACTATAATGCAAAGTAGGTAACATGGAGACCCTTTAAGAGGTGAGACCCTGTCAAACATCAAAGGCAGAGACTGTGTTGTCACTCAGGAATTAAATAACTGTATGTCCAAAGCAACTTTGAAGAAGTTCGATGAACCATGAAGATACAAAATGGGAAAAACAAATACAAAGACAGAAAATCGGAACAAATAAACCCTTTTGCCGGACTTTGAAAAAGTTCCATGATGTCCTTACACATATAAAACGTGTCCCTATCAATAAAAACCTTTAACTATTAATACAATTCTCCTCTTTCACCAAGTTAAATCTTTTAACACCTTATCTTAACTACCAAATATTTAGAAAACACACTAAATGCTAGAAAAATTAGTTTTTTTTAATGTCATAATATATAATAGGTCATCTCCGGACATTTAGATTACTAAACAATTTTAAATTATTTGAATAAGACCCCTTAAACAATCACTGCATGCAACTTATCAGTTAGTTAAAGCTGCAATTGTGCTCTCATAGATGAATAATCTATTATCTATTTAGGGATAGTGGTTTTGCTGTGAGAAACTTTCTGGGAAATGTTAGGTATACATTAACAATATTTAATGCATTTCATTGTGTTTTCTTTTCATAAATGAACCCAAATCATCTGGTTGATAAGCAGAATTGAAACAGTGAATCAAGTGCAGGTACAGCGGAGAACAATTACATTTTCACTGCATCCCATTATAGAGTTTTTTTGTTTTTTAAATACATTTCCTTCCCATCGAAAGTCACACCTTCACTCGTGCGTAACAGAAGAAGTTAACATACGTGGACTAAACTGCAAAATAAGTTCACATCTGAATTTGATCCTATCGACATCAGGTGTTGATTAACGTCTAGCAGGTACATCTGTAGAGCGAGTAATAGAAGAAGACCTGCAGCGAGCAGCAGGGCGCGTCTTCAAAGGACTTTAATCCAAACCAAAAGCTAATATATCATATCTGTTATTCAACTCATGACTCAGCAAAAACTTTATGAATTCACTCTGTTGGCCCTTGGAATATTATTATTAAGGAATCTTGTAACTTAAAGGGATATTAGGATGATTTTTGAAGGCGTCTCAAAAAGGGTTTGTTCTGAAAGTGAGAAAATTAAGTAGTTTTTGTAAGTAATAGTCAGTAAAAGTAGTAGTTATTCCAAACTTACACCAAACTATTAAAGACCTAATCACTTTGCTAATGCTGCATATTTGAGGTAGTTTATTTTCAGCTTTTTGACAAACTAACTCCAAAATAACGCTAATAATAAAGATTGAAAGCTAGTTATATTAGATATGAACAATAGAGGAATGAGTCCTAAAACCCTGAAATATGTTTTAGCACTTCCTGTTCCTGCCTGAAAAACATTTTGTTCTATAACATAAAATATGTCAGTCAATACCCCACTGTTGAATTAAAAGATGGCCGTTGCCAACAAGTGTCTAAATGAGACGACTAAACGTCATCATGCCCAACATTAGCCACCTTTAGCTTAGCGGTGGTGACGTGAAGTCATGTGACCATGCTGTAGTTCCTTTATAGCCCAACATTAGCCACCTTTAGCTTAGCGGTGGTGACGTGAAGTCATGTGACCGTGCTGTAGTTCCTTTATAGCCCAACATTAGCCTCCTTTAGCTTAGCGGTGGTGAAGTAAAGTCATGTGACCGTGCTGTAGTTCCTTTATAGCCCAACATTAGCCACCTTTAGCTTAGCGGTGGTGAAGTAAAGTCATGTGACCGTGCTGTAGTTCCTTTATAGCCCAACATTAGCCGCCTTTAGCTTAGCGGTGGTGACGTGAAGTCATGTGACCGTGCTGTAGTTCCTTTATAGCCCAACATTAGCCGCCTTTAGCTTAGCGGTGGTGACGTGAAGTCATGTGACCGCGCTGTAGTTCCTTTATAGCCCAACATTAGCCGCCTTTAGCTTAGCGGTGGTGACGTGAAGTCATGTGACCGCGCTGTAGTTCCTTTATAGCCTAACGTTAGCTTTTTACTTCAAAAATCAAAAACTGGTGTTAATATGTGGACCCATTGCTTTTTGTTGAGGGAGCCCTTGTGATGCTAACTTCCTGCTAGACTCAAGAGAATCACTGCAACACTATGTATGATCCTAAATAATTTGGGTACGCAAATGTTATACAAAGACATGTCACTAAACCTGTTCTCAATGATTTAAATAAATAATAATTTCTTGTTCCTCTGCAGGTAATGTGACGAAGAACGCAACAGCATCAAACTTTCTTGAAATAATCTTAGTCAACATATCCTAATATTATTTGTATAGGTAATACCATATCCACTCATAAATATTCTGAACCGGCGGTGAAAGAAGAGGTGTGTGATGTCGTCAGTAAATGAGAGCGTGTTCTAACAGAGTAAACTGCAGACTGACACCCAGCAGATTAGTATATTATACAGAATCACTGGCATGCTAATGTTTACTCACCCAGGGGAGAACTGAGACACTTTGAGAAGCCAATATGAATTTCTCTGCTTTTATGTTTGTATCAGCTTCCCTCCTGAGGAAAGGAACGCCGTCACAAAGCCGCTTGTGTGTGTGTTTGTGTGTGTGTGTGGGAGTGTGCATTTGTTTGACTGATTTTGATTTGCTGCGACAAAACACTGCAGTGGTCTCAGACCAACTTACAGAATTTCAATTAAGAGGTTTGTGTGTTTGCATGTTAAGCAGGATGCTACTGTTTATTTTCTCCCTCCTATTCTCCCCTGTTTTTCTATTTGACTGTTCTTTATTTGTTACACAGTATATATTGGTTTACTGCCAACTGTGGCTTAAGGTTATTACAGTGCCATGATGTAAACATTATAACAAGACTGTGGATCAATAGCAGTAAACCTTACCTAAACAGACAGAGGAATTTCAGTTGATTTAAAATCACTTCTATGTGTGTTGTGTGTGTTTGACACAAGCAAAACCCTGAATTAATTTGTTATTTACTTAATGTGTGTGTGAGTGTCTATTTTTTTAATTGATTTAGATTTGCTGTGACAAAATACTGCAATGTTCTCCGACTAAATGATCTGTCGCCATGCCAACGGCATTTGATGACATCCCATAATACGCTTAGATGCGTTGATGGCTGCATCGTTACCAAACCTGTGAAGTTTTGGGCCGTTTGGAGCATTTTCACTGAAGTTATGAGAAAACCGTGTTTCATGGCGAGCATTGTGTTGCCATGGCAACGGCATTTGAAGAAATCTCAAAACTGTCCCGTAGATGTCTTCACGGCTGGACTGTTAGCACACATGGTTTGAGCACTTTTTGAACATTTTCATAGGAGTTATAGCGACATCGTCTTTTATGGCGAGGGATGTGTTTCCATGGAAACGGCATATGATGAAACCCCATAATTGACGTAGAGCTGTTGAGGGCTGGACCGTTAACCATTATCTGAAGTGTCGTGCTGTTTTGACCCTTTTCATAGGCGTTACGACAACATCGTGTTCTATGGCGAGGGATGCGTTTCCATGGAAACGGCATATGGTGAGATGTCAGATTTGACGTAGAGCTGTTGAGGCATGGAGAGGAGATATACAGGTGAAGATTGTGGGACGACCGGACCGTGTCCACAGCGACATTGTGTTTTATGGCGAGGGATGCGTTTCCATGGCAACAGCCTATGGTGAGATCTCAGAATTGGCGTAAAGCTGTTGAGGCATGGACCGGTGATATACAAGCGAAGTTTGGGGGACGATCAGACCGTGTCCATTGGAGTTACAGCGACATCGTGTTTTTGTCACTTCATGCCCTCAAGAGGCATTTTGTTTAATTCTTTTGCTTAATTTATTTTTATTTTTCAAGCTACGAGATGTTTTCCTACGTTTCTCATGAAAAACTATGTCTCAGGAATGTAGGGTTTGGGAATTATGGCAGGTTTAAAAGGGAGGCGTGTGGCGCAGTGGATAGAGCCTTGGTGTTGGGATCAGGGGAGCACAGGTTCAAACCCCACTGTAGTCAGCATGTCGTTGAGTCCCTGAGACACTTCACCCCAAATTGCTCCTGTGGGGATTGCCCACAGTATTGAGTATGTAAGTCGCTTTGGATAAAAGCATCTAACAAGTGACATGTAATGTAAAAGAAAATATGAAGGCAAAATTAAATCTGTCCTCCACTCTAGCTGTGACATCACGCACTCTAAAATCTGAAGAAGGCCTCTTTACCAAGGTCTGAACAATGTTTAATATCTCTAAAAGTACGAATCAGATTTAAAAGTTGTGTTAGGCGAATAATGTCAGAAAGATGTGTAACATTTTAAAGTTGGAATGAGGTTTCTGAGTGAAAGTATGAAGGAGCAGTTAGCAGTTGAAGTCGCATGAATATTGTTCAAGGCTGAAGAGTTTCTCCATTGACTTCCATGTTAAAAATGTGATGAATTATGGCATGTATCTCTGGAATTATGAAAGTTATGAATAAGAAAAGTAATAGCCATTGATTCCCGACCGAGCTGAACGTTTTGAATGTTTGAACGGAGTTTCTGCGATGTGGAATGTGGGAGAAGAAGAGGTGCAAAATAACCCGGCAGAATAATAAAGAATTTTGTGCGTAGCATAACAGATAGTGGGAATGCTGTATCAGCATAGAGCCGGCCAGCTAGCTATCCGGAGCAGACTGGGCCAGCGTGAACACATTTTTTTTCATACCAGTTGACATTTAACATTTAACACACCCACTGTGTTGCACATAAATGTATCATACAGTTTTCTGCAGAGGTCAGACATGAGGCCGTGTCTATCAAGATCTCTGAGAGAAACCCCGATGACCTCCACAGGCTCACATCCAGACAATCCCACACACACTGCGGCCATACCAACCACACACACACACACACACACACACACACACACACACACACACACACACACACACACACACACACACACACACACACACACACACACACACACACACACACACACACACACACACACACACACACACACACACACACACACACACACACACACACACACACAGCTTTAACCACTTTGAAAAGAGGGCAAATTGAACCACTTGCAGTCGTATCGTAATATCACTCTGTCTTTTTTCCTCTGACAATTTACACACACACACACACACACACACACACACACACACACACACACACACACACACACACACACACACACACAACACACACACACACACACACACACACACACACACACACACACACACACACACACACACACACACACACACACACACACACACCCGTAAAGCAGCATTAATACCTTAATCTCATTCATTTATTTCTCATCAGCAAGTGACGGGAAGAGAAACAGTTGCGTCACATTACCGCACTATGCTTCCAGGAAGCTCTATTAAAAAGGATGTTCGCTTTTTTTTTCACCCCCGCCGCCTCTATTTACCCATAAGTCTTTGTAATCTGTTTAGAGGGCTTATGGGCGCTCAGAAAGTGCTCTTTCCTCACAGCGCGGCTCGTTTATCAAGCGAGATTAAGAAAAAGTCGGGAAAGTGTTTTGAATACGTGCTATCATACACCTCAGCTGCAAATTACATTGTACCGAGTTATGTGTTTTGAATGCACATTTGGCAGAATTAGATAAAGACTCAACAGTTTGCATTGACTGTGTTAGTGTTATTCATGTATATTCATGGGCATATACCTATTCATGTATGTGCTCTGTGTTAGAAAGGAAAACCAGGTTGAACAGCAACTTTAAATTGATTTGTTGTGATGTATTCTGAAGCCACAGAAAGCGAACAATGTAAGGGAATTTATACACAGTCCCGTATATGAAATGCTTTCTATACTTTACAAATAATGTTTAAAGGGCAGTTGAAATGCCAAAAACACATTTAGTATTACAAAACGAGCTCACCTGAGGTCTCACAACAACTAAACCTTTGAAACCAATGAATGGACTGGGCTCTGGTTTCAGACAGCGGGTGAAAAGAGCTGCTGCAGCCGAGGTTGATTGATTTATGGTTATGGTCTATAGATTTTATGGACATTTATTTTTTATATTGGATTGTGGTATCCTTTAGTATCCACTTTCTGGAATGTATACATCACTACAAAATGTAAAACCTACCTTTATGTAGACCATATAGTGAAAAGGTAATGATTCCCATCATGACATGAACTCTAAATAACATCCATATGGACATGTGGATCCATAATAAGAACATTCTAGAACCATATCTTAGGTTAAAGTCCTTAAAGTGACTCCAATGGGCGCACAATCACGGACACACTTCAGCAGATTCTTCTTTTATCCCCCTTGGGACTCAACTCTTCAATGATGAAACGGCTATGTTCAGTGGGATACAGTAGAGGTTAGTGTGTGTGTGTGTGTGTGTGTGTGTGTGTGTGTGTGTGTGGTGTGTTTGTGTGCATTTGATCTATTTGCATTATGAGAACCAAATGTTGACGGGTTTATTGAGCGACAAGGAAAATCCTGCACAGCCGGGACACAGAAGTGCACATCTGCAACAAGTTGTCAGACGGTCGGGGATAGGGTGCAGGAAATGAATGCAGTGTGTGTGTGTGTGTGTGTGTGTGTGTGTGTGTTGTTTGTGTGTGTGTGTGAGAGAGTGTGTGTTTGATGGGGGTCAACCTCAGTGCAGTCAGATTTATACCATACATTTTGTATGAAATCTTTCATATGCACTCTTCACCCAGACGTCACCTCACACACACACACACACACACACACACACACACACATTTCATGCTAAGTTTGGAACATCTCTGTCCCCACTGATGATATTTGTTTTCCGTTTCTGTTTTGTTGTCAGTTGTTTGTTTCTTTGAATTCTCTCGACTAACCTTCCAGTCAATCTTGCAGATGTTCACAGATTGAATCCTCTGTGGTGTCGGCAAATTAGCATTTGGTTTGTGTCCCCTGTCACAACAATATTTGTCTCTGAGTTGTTTTGCTCATATTTGACAGCAGATCATCAGTGGTGTGTTTTTGTTTTACCGTACCGATTTTATTTCAGATGAATTAGCAGGTCCTGCTGTCCTTGTAAAAACTCCTTATGGGTAGAGACTATTTTTATCTTGTTTATTTACTAATTGTCATGATGTGTCACAAACTTTTCCAGACGTTTACTGTAACTGAACAACTGAGAAGATCTTCAAACCATTTCTGCTCAATTACTATTTAGTTTCAGAAAGTGTGGCTCTTTCTTTTCCTTTATTTCCTCTTTCTAGGATCACGTATAGACTGTCAGCATGTCACATGTGTGTGTTTTGTTGCTATTGTGACGCGCTACTAAAGTGCGTCTGTACTCTTTGTGAATTTTACTTTCATAACAGTTCAGGGTTTACCGTGTCACTTTTAATCTGCTTAATTCTGTAAGCAAACACATCTATAGGTCAAAGTGTCTATCTGTTTATACGGGGGAGTGTGAAGTGCTTCCACATACAGCATTATCACATGAACACACACATACAAAGTAGTCTGACATAATACCTCACACACACACACCACACACACACACACACACACACACACACACACACACACACACACACACACACACACACAGCTCACTGAGAGCTGTGTTCAGGTTTATATCTGTCTGCCCTCACTGCTGCAGGAGGCTAATACCAAACAAACATCTCATAGTATGTGTGTGTGTGTGTGTGTGTGTGTGTGTGTGTGTGTGTGTGTATTTTCAGTTGGTATGGCCTTTTATAATAATTATTATAGACTGAAACAAAGTGTTGAAACATGAATCACTGAGAGTAATATCAGACAGAAGAAGGCAAGTCTGTGTAAGGTGGTTTTATGTTGAACATGAATAGAAAATTCAAAGCAATAATGTTGTCGAGATTTGGAGGACTTGTTGTTTGAATACTTGCTCTCAGACCCCATTTACACGCAAACGCATACGAAACGCAAACGAACCGAATACGATATCAAAAAAGTCTTCCGTTCACACGAGACCGCTCGGGAGCGCTGGAGACGCTGTAGTACACATGCCGGGCCTGTAAGTGGCGCTGTACCACAAAATACACCAAAAGCAGCGAAGAAGACCCCCGGGCATGGTTGCCATGGTTGCCCTTCTGTTTATGCTCCGCGGTGGATTTAGCAACATGTAATTCTCCATGTCCACTTGTTGCTGATGGTTGTGGTAGAGGAGCTGTAGATTTTGCACTAACATCTGTAGCATGGTCAGTAGCAGTAGCAGTAGCAGTAGCTACTGACCATGCTACAGCAGTGAGCAGCAGAGGTGGGGAGAGGTGGGGCATGGCTAGTTCATTGTTATCAGGAAATGATCGTATAGGGCGTACACACGGAGCCGTTTGCTCCCCCAGAACGTTCCGGTTGCAGATCTATCCACCTTGGGACCCGTTATTGTTTGCGGGGTCCGTTTCCGCGTTTCCTTTACGGCCTCGTGTGAACGAACGGGCTATACGAAAGAGAAAAGTAGCGGATACAACCGTTTGCGTTCTCGTGTAAACAGCACACTAGTATTTGGTGTCTATATCCAATTTAATATTGGGAATGATTCAGTTAGAGCCTTTGTCAGTTTATCAGCTTATTGATTTCTTCAGA
Source organism: Dissostichus eleginoides (assembly GCA_031216635.1). Lineage (NCBI taxonomy): Eukaryota > Metazoa > Chordata > Actinopteri > Perciformes > Nototheniidae > Dissostichus > Dissostichus eleginoides. Next base: position 27,235,548 of record CM062278.1, read on the forward strand.
AGAGTATAAACACACATCCAAAAAGTGAAAAGTAAAATATGCAGAATATGTTCAGAAATGTGAAAAAGTCCCTATGTTGACCTATCTACTTGTGGAGTGTTGAAATGTTGATGCATAAGGGTACTTGATCTGACCATTTCATATACTTTGTGCAGTTTAGATTCATTATATTTAATTGCATGGTCTTGATGCATTTGACCCTTTACCTAAGCAGCTTCACTCTGATTGGTTGTAAGACCAGAGTTTACATAATTTAACCTTTTAAGAAATTCTTTAGGGGTTCAATAAATATATGTGTGGAATGAAAATAAAAAATAAACTCTGGATCGGCACTTCGCTTGTTTCAGTGTGTCAGAGTTAAAAAAAAGAAAAAAGAGCAATGGAACAAACTTATTACACTTTATTCCCATCTGAATGAACATAAATAATAACCATACGAGTTATTTTTATGCAGGATTGTGCATTAGGCTCCTTTTCTTTGCTGACAAACTGTACTGTGTGTGTGTGTGTGTGTGTGTGTGTGTGTGTGTGTGTGTCATCCAGTCTCCAGCAGTCCACAGCTCTGTGTCTCTGTGTGTACTTCTCTGTGTTCATGGTCATGTTCAACACAGAATATACTGTCTCTGTCAGTCTACATCTGACTGTGGCTTGCTGTTTCTAAATTCAATGATATTCTTACATCTGTCCTCTGGTTCTGCTTCCTGTTTCCAGGCCAACCAATATGTAATAACATCCATAAAGTGTCTGTTATGTTGTCTAGTGATGTTACAGTGTGTTGCTGCGAACATGTCACGGGTGATGGAGGTGAATGTGGATTTAAAGCACGTGATTTTGACATATTTTGTAGTTTGTGTCGATTTAATTAGCTTTTAACCATTAAGGCAAGCATTCCTTAACATGCCAACAAAGTTTGACTCACTAAAGAGACGCCTTCCAACTGTTTGTTTTGGATGAAAATGGTCCACTGAAAATACAATTATCTCAATTATACATTGTTGTATAAAACACACTTTTTTGAAGCTCAAAAAAGGAGGTTATCTGAAATTAAGGTTTCTGAAAGTACATTGCGAAGACAATTTCTTTTGGACAAAAATCATTGCTACAAACCGTTCAACATAACATGATAAGGCAAAAAGTAGCTCTTATAAAAAGTGAGATCTTATGGAAATAAAATATACTCTGCATGCCTTTGTGCAGGGGCGGACTGGCCATGGGGAATACCGGGAGTTTTCCCGGTGGGCCGGTACCGAAGTGGGCCGGTCGGACAATTCACTAGCACCCCGCCCCCCCTTGTTGACAATTGACTAGCGGTACCGAGTTGGGCCGGTCGAGTTTCCCGGGCTGATTTTTAGTCCCAGTCCGCCCCTGCCTTTGTGTGTGTTTCTGGTTCCCGGGTGTATTGGACTGTTGAAATAGTTATTGGAAATGTTTGAGGGAACTTGTAAACTTTGAATTGTCTTTCTCTTTCTGTGTATGTGAGCTAGTATTGTGATCTCATCATGGTGTCTTCTTTATGTGTATCTCTTGTTTCCACTTTAACATAAACAAAAAATGAAACAATAAAGAGACCATTGTAGCTGAAATTTAGCAAGGCCTTTACGATAGAGGATTCAGAAAACATAATCGTCATACGGACTGTTTTGGTTGTTGTTTAGGTACAACCACCTGTTTCAGATGTTGAGGTAACATTTACCGTTTATTCACGTTAAGAATAAAGACTATACTTAAATGCTTAAAAAAATCCTTCTGTAGTTTGTCCCCCACCCCTTACTGGAATTGTGTTCCTGTGTGTCCTGCTGTGCATGTGTGTGTGTGTGTGTGTGTGTGTGTGTGTGTGGTGTGTGTATGTGTGTGTGTGTCACCTTTGCTGACACTGTTCCCGACACTTGCCCAACTGACAGCTAATGATTGATTGGCCGCTAAATGCTCCCTGCACACATGTGAACACACACACACACATACACACACACACAGAGAAAGGAAAGTCCATTACATATCTATCATTGGGTCTGAACTAAACGTAATGGGAGACAGATGTAAAGTGTGGGGGATTACCAACAATACAGAAATATAGACATACATATTCACAAACTGTTTAACACACCTACAACAAAAAGGCAAACACAATTTCCTTCCTTTTGACACATGCACATGATTCTCTGCATCTCAAATTACACACACACACACACACACACACACACACACACACACACACACACACACACACACACACACACACACACACACACACACACACACACACACACACACACACACACACACACACACACACACACACACACACACACACACACACACACAGTGCAGTATCCATGTAACGTGCTTAGCTGTGTCTGACAACAATGATCAGAAGTCTCCTTGAGAAGGGTTGGGAAGAAGGTGAGCTGTCCCCTTCACTAAAACCATTCATTACTCAACTCACTGCCTGGATGAATGACCATGGTGTGCATGTTCCGTGTGTGTGTGTGTGTGTGTGTGTGTGTGTGTGTGTGTGTGTGTGGAGAGTGTGTGTGTACTTGCATATATATCCAAACGGGGACAATTAAATTCACAAATCCAAGCTGGGGACATTCTGAAAGTCCATTGCTGGTCATGTTTTAAATCATGCAAAACACATGTCTAAGACTCTCTGGTGAATTTAATTCATATGTTAGCAAAAGACGACCTGCAGGTGTGAGCGTGTGTGAGCGTGTGTGTGTGTGTGTGTGTGTGTGTGTGTGTTACATTTGTATACTTGTATACGCTGCCTGTGCAGGCTGGAGCTGGTATTTTATTGTCTCGCACACAGATGTTTGTTGATGTATATTACAGAGGAAAACAAACATATCCACTGTTGCAGTACAACATGAAATGGATGGGGGACTACATTAACCCACGGTGAGTTCCTGAATGTGTTTCTGCATGGCGACCATATTGATTTTATTTCATATTACAGCAAAGACAGCCAGCTGTGAAAAGTTCAGGCCCTGCAGGGGTTTCCATCCATAGCTTTTAGAGACGTGGGAACACTCACTGCAGGAAAATGTGGTTTGATTTGAAGGACAGCTGCCTTTCACTTCTCCTGTGCTACACCATATCGTTGTTTTAAAGGAATAGACAAAAAGGATCATGATCTCAGACAAAATCTAGTACATTAGCTTTATTGGGCAATATAGTATCATAACATTGTGAAGCTTGTTCTGTTCATTGTTTGATACTGTGCCACAGACGTATTGATTTATTTTTCCACTGTTATTTTTAAGGGCATAATCTGCTTTGTTGTTGCATTACAAGTGTTTATGTACTGGTGTTATGTTGTAGGATGTAAAGAATTCAAGCATTACCAGTTCTTTATTCTGTTGCTCTAGAAATCTGTATATGCTAATGGTGTGATGGTGCAGTCAACATGTGCTACTGTTTATTGTTGCATTGTTGTTAAAAAATAGTTTTTGGGAAATGTTTTGAGCATCAATTTTAACCATTTCTGTGACTCAAGATGGAGAATTTAGCATTTTGTAAATGTTACCATTGAGATAACGCTGTATTAAAACACTTATGTTCCTTAGTTCAACATCGAGGTTTCCCAATTTGATATAATCATCATATTATATTTAATTTTACCTGCAAAGTGTTGTGGCAATTCAGCCAAACTTGTGCAGCGAAACAATCTTTGGCAAGTACATAATAAAAAATGTTGTCCAATAGAAATGAAATCACATTTAGCCCCAACAATATCAGCAGTGTGGATTGTCCAAACTAGAAAATAAAACTGCAGTGAACTGCCACGGGCATTTCAGACATGCTCAGTTAATTTGAAATGCTGGTCTGTTACAAACATCAGCACATCACCGAGCATTTTAATTCCCCCGAGGTGTCACCCTAACACTCTGAGACAGAGACAACAGCAGCTATCAGACTGTCTCTGTCCATAAACCCAGTCGTTCTCTCCTCTTCACCGTCTCAAACTGTTTTTGTAATTTGGTCCAACAGTCAATAAAATATTAAAAAGAAATACAAGCAGCTCAAAATAAGCAGCAGGGCTTTTACAGAACTAATGAAACTGAGCTGGTTAACTGTCAGGCAGAGATGCTTTGTTGAATTGTTGTCAGAAATATAACATTAACACGTTCAACCCTGCCTAAAAACGCCTCCATTGGACCCCTTTGTTTACTTCGGTAACATAATGACATCACTATACAACACTTGTGCTTCTATTGGCTAGCGCTCCAATATATACATGATAGGCTAAGGGGGCGGGACATCTCTAAGCGGTTGACCAATCACAACAGAGCCGGCCAGCTAAACAATCAGAGCAGACTGGGCTCTGGTTTCAGACAGAGGGTGACAATATATAATAAATAGATAGATAGATCATATAGATATCTTTTTAATAAAAAATCTATCTTCATTTCAGAAACGATCATTTCACCGTGTCTGTACAATGCATTTTGTCATCTAGTGTTTGGGTTATTGTAGGTTGAGTTGATGAGTTGTTTTCACTTCAGTACTAGATTGTTAATGACATGATGTGTCTTTTTGTGGGTGTATGTGAATAGTGTGTGAATGTGTACTTGACTGTTTGTCTGTGGACCCCAGAGAGAATGGCCAATGCTCATGCCAGTGCTAATGGGGATCCACATAAAGACAGAGACAAAGATGAATTACACTCAGGTGTGAAAATAATACTCCCCTGTTCGATGGGGACAAAGAGTTGGTCTCTCTTAATGATCCGTTTCTGCATTAACGATCTGAGTCTGCACTAATGAGTCAGCCCTTATAATGACTAACTGATGATGAGGGAGAACAGAGAGGAAAACGCTAGCCTCCCAACGCGCTCAATATCTGCACGATTAGAGAAACATCCACCCAACAAAACACATCCCAGGTCTTTGCTTCATAATGACCGATTGATGATGTGGGAGGAAGAAAAGAGGAGAGGTTTGACAGTGAACTCAGTCAATACTTCCTGACAGGGAGATTAACGCTCTGCAGAACTCACAATGGAATTGGGTGAATGCCCCCTTTGTCTTTTTGTGCAAATAAGATAATAATATGATGCTTAATTTTACAAATGTTCTCCACTTTCCCAATGGATTTAAAGAGCTTTGTTATGCTCAGAAGGCTTATTCATGTGCATTGTTTGACTGATAGAGATCATGCAATGTTATTATTTGTTTATTGATTGTTATGAACCTGCCTGAGGACCACAGATGGAAATGAGCTATTAGCTATAATCTGGCATATTGCATCTCTTCTCTTTGCTGAGATGAATGTTTTTGTATGCATGGTCCTTCTATAAATAAATACAAATAGAAGGTCAAGACATTTATCGATGCCGAGGTAAACATTGGAAATGAACATTTGTCATTATCTTTATGACTGCAACAAACAATGTTTTTCATTTGATAAATCAGTCGATAATGAAAGATGACTTCCCCAAAATATGTTGCTTTGCTCACAATTATTTGATATTCAGTTTAAAATCTTAAACAAATTAAGAACCCGGAAATATTCACATTTAAAAAAGATGATAAATTATAATTTGTACTCTTTGAAATGACCCAATGCAATTATTCAATCATCAAAATACTTGAATGAATTGTTATTAATTTATGAAAACTTATCGACTAATTATTGCACCTCTTATTCACTTAGCAGTTAAGAAATGTTTCCATAGATTTTAAATTGGGTACATTTTTATTTCAATACTATGAAATATAGTCTTTCAAATGCAGTGAAACAACGGTGATACAGAACGTAGTTATACTTAGAAATCTAGATGTCATTAAACTGGATATCACTAAAACAGGCTTCCAAGGTTCAGTCAGCCACTCTTTATGAAGTATCATAATTGCTTTTCATTTTGTGCCATCAGTCAGTGTGTAAAAGAACCTGTCAGTACTGTATGAGGGGCGGATATCTGACTTCCGTTTTCACTTAATCTCTTTCATTATTCAAGAAAGGAGAGTTTCTGTCTACTGTTGCAATTTCTGCGTGCATGATGGCTGCTCAATTACCGGATAAATGATGGAGGAGGAAATGATCTCAGGTCGGTCGATATCGTTAATAAGGAAGAAGAGATAGGTGTTTGAAACTTAGATTTGCACTGGAAGAAATGCTGCTCCAAAAACAAGTTAAACAATAATGAAAACAAGCACTTAAGTACAAAAATATGCCAATCGAACAAGTGAAAATTTGCTTGGTTAGATTTCTTGAAATAAGAAGGGATATTTAGATAAATTAGATCTTGTAATTTGCTTGGAGAACTTATTTTGAACTATATTTGACCAGAATCGGGAGATTGTGTTACAATATAAGCCGCAAATGCTCAAAAGTTTTCTGTGTTCTGATGTTAGTTGGTGATTTTCTAATAAATATGTAAAAAAATATGTGTTTCGTCTGAGATACAACTCGAAATAAGATTTTTTGACTTAACAAGATGATGCATTGTCTAAAATCAAGACCCGATATCTCACTGCAGTGTTACTTCTGAAGTTATTATGTCTTATACCAGGTGCAGGGCCGCCGCTTGCGGACAGGCAAGGCAGGCAACTGCTTGGGGCCCCGGACCAGAAGGGGGCCCCCAAAGAAGGTAGATTAAGAAGGTCCACAGCAACGACAACATGAAACACCCTTTAATGTACTGCAACGACATGTCGGGAAACCCCCTCAAGGCGGCTCCATGCATAGCGTGCCGTAAAATGCTGCTTCTTAAGTTTAGTTGCCTTGCTCTGCTCCGGCGGGGGGGGGGGAAAGCTGGTGAAAAGCTGGTTCGAGGGGCCCCCAGTGAATGTTTGCCTAGGGCCCCCACAGACTCTAGAATCGGCACTGATCAGGTGTAAAGACATATTCTGACTAGATATTAGACAAATATACTTGGCAAGATTTCGAGTTTTTGTAGTGTGATAACATTTCTAATGATGGAGGGGCATCCTCCTGACATGTTATCATCATGACCCTCAGTGCTTGAGTCATAGACACTGAGGTTCACTTTAAGGGAAACATGAGGCTTGCATCATCCTGCAGATCTCTTGTTGAGTCATGAATCATTAATCGATGTTTGGGGCGATGCTTGCATAATGGGCAGATAATGATGCAGGCAGGGCAGAAAAGAAGTACCTCAACTGGTCAATATGAGAATGATGGAGAGGGTCTAAGACTTCCTCTGCAGAAAACTCCATTACTTCACGTCACAGAGTTTATTTCCCTTTCTTTATCCCTCATTAGACCCTCCAGCTTGACTGAGATTGTTTTACTACTCAAGATAACGGCCTGTGTAGGGAGTAACTGTAGGAGAACTGATTGTGTATTACAAGCGTTATATATGACATTGCTTATATAGGAAAATAATCAACTTCCTTTTTTGCATACTCTGGAAGAGATTTAAAGTGATACCTTTGGGTAAAGTAAGAATTACAATTATCTTAGACAGATGTTGATGTGTGGGAGGATGAGAGACAATTATCTTCCAACATGTCCGAGGATTCTTATCAGATGATGACTCCATTAAACTAAGCAGAAGAAAAATACCTCAAGTTTCTTAGAAAGATACACTTTGCTGAGTCTTGCTGCTTGTTCCCCATACTCTCTTGACTTATGACCAGAGTTGGGAAGTGGAGTACAAATACTTCGTTACTGTACTTAAGTACATTTTTCTGGTATCAGTACTTTTTACTTTGACTTCTTACATTTTGAACACAAATACCTGTACTTTCTACTTCTTACATTTCCAAACAGGCTGGTTCCTTTAGTTTGAATGTGTGTTTGGTGGCGTGATCATTATTATTTAGAGTCATTGCGTGCCTATTGATTTGAACACGATCCGTGTATCCATCATTTCCTGGTCTTCTCTAAAGAAGAGGGACCAATGAAAACGTTGTCATGTTGCCGTTGTTCAGCATGGAAACATTCATTAGCTAGCAATGACATTATTGTTCTATTAATATAAAGGGAGGTCAGGTACTCTTTAAAACAGATGGTTGTTATGGGTACTTTTACTTAAGTACATTTCAAAGCCCATACTTCTTTACTTTTACTTGAGTAAAGAAGTTTAGTCACTACTTCTACTTTTACCAGAGTATTTTTAAAGACGGTATATATATCTGTACTTCTACTTGAGTAAAGGATGTGTGTACTTTCTCCATCTCTGCTTATGACCCTGTGACTATTACTCACATTTCTATTATTATTATTATTTGCCTATTTGCTTGTTTGCAAAGTAATGTAAGCAAATGAAAAGAGCCCCCAATGAATGCAGAACAATTTGTAACTTAAAGTAAAGAAGACATAGCTGCAACCAAAGCCTTGTGCACAACCACCTACGGCATTGATTGGTGATGTCTTAGTCAAGTCGGAAATTAAAGCTCAGTGTTATTCCACGGTCAACCTACAGGATATTAGCTTGATAAAGGAAGATACTGCAGACATGAGGCATCAGTGATGAACATCTTTGGGTATGACGGTTGGGTTTAATGTGTCACATGATGCATATCTTGGCCAAGTTTCAGGATGATGATCGCCTTAATCTGACAGCGCGATCACCTGAAAGACATTATTGTAGTCTTACACCAGCTCTAAAGGGTCCCGATTGGGTAATACGATTTTTGTATGTTTGATTGAATGCTTACAACCCTTAAAAGCTGTGGAAGGGATCTTGTCTAAGTTGCTGATTGGTCCTTATGAGTGGGATGGATGTAAAATGGTGCAGGAATGAGTCCTAAAACCCATTGTAAAAGTTATTTCTTTTTTGGTTGTTTTGTACAAAAAAATGATTTGTTTACAAATGACGAACATGACGCTGACCTAATCTTTGATTTTCAAGAAAAATATACGCAAGATGGGGATAGGACCAGTAAAGTATATTTAAGCTTCTTCTTGCCCCTGTTGAACATGACAGACACTATTTGAGAATATATCTTTTTTTTATTTTTTGCATCTCTTTGTTATAATTATTATTATTATTATAAAAAGAAATGTTTCTGACATATTCAATAAATTGACAAAAAAAAACAGAAATGAGTCAGAAATGAGTCAGTAATGAGTCAGCATTTTACCACTTCCTCGTCTAGAAGTCAATGTTCATGGGGGTTTTTCTTTTGGTTTGAAGCCGGAAAGAAGGTACAGTATTTGAACAATTTTCCATTGGATTTCTCGAGGGAGTCTTGTGATGCTAACTTCCTGGTCGGTCTACAAAATATATCGTCAATGCACCACTCTATAGGCATGGGAAGAATAGCAGCTGGTGATATCATATGTCTCATATCTTTCTCTAGCATCTCAACTAACAATGGATTCAACAGGTGCACGGACTACGCCTTCAGTCAGCAGTTCAGCGTAAAAGTTCAGATATTAACCTTCAACATGGCGTGACAAATCTGATGGTACGTGGATGGTTGGAAATGAAGGAAGCTACAGTGCAAAAAAAAAAAAAAAATTAAATGGGAAAACCTAGATTTCTCGCTATCCTTCAAAGACATGCGAACACATCAATTTAACACTGGGTCATTAGTGCCATAATCTGATCATTTGTTCAATGTAAAGTATTTTGTTTTTGAAATAAGAGGATTTTACACATGTAGATGCCTATAGCATAGCAATATTCAACGTCAGATTGAATGCTCTCTCTGTGTGTCTTTCCTGCATATGTGCTTTCATTACATATGCATAGTATGTTTCTGAAAGTATGCAAATGTGATGTGTCCTTATACGTTTACTGTAAATTGTAAATAACTTAAATAAAACATGCAATGACGCATACGTGCATTTGTAGGTCTACTGAGACATGTACGATGACCGGTGCATAAAGAAATCCAGGTCAGCAGATGAAGACTGAACAGCATGAGGACATTGTTAGATGTGCCTTTGAGGTACCTATGTGGAATTAAGTATTGATGAGGCTCTGACTACAACGATGTACAGTAAACCTTGTTATCATTCATAGAGAATGACTAATGAGTGCAGGCTTGTTAGGCAATGCAAACCATGCCTCACCATGATCTCACAATGGCAGGTATGTGGAACGTTATTGGTTTATATGATAATAAACCATTACATTTTTTACATTTTAAAATGACAAAGCCATTTTGATTAGTTGTAGTAGTATATCTCTTTTATTGATGCTTCAGATACCTTTAGATATAATCCAGTATGCCAGGAAGGAGATTTACATATAAATTAAAGGTTGATAATAGTGTTATCCAGACAGACCTTCATTTAAAAGTAGACTTTTTTCAGTTGGAGCATCAGTAATATATATAAAAAAGTGCAAATGTATGAACCTTGAATAATCATGAAGTGTGAAGCGCTGTAAAAAAGAAATAAAAAGGAGAAATAGCAATCATCAACTCTACTAAGATCTTGACACAGAGGTAGGCAGATGCTAGAGTGCGTGTTTAAAGGTGGAACATATCAAAGGGGGAGTGAAGATTTAATAAACAAGCTTCACTTGATTTGCAATGTATCATCTATTTATATTTATTAAGACAGTTTTTGATCGTTGACCCTCCACTCAGGAATAAAAGAGGTTTGTAATTCAAGTTCGCCTCATAACTGTTGCTTCATGCATCATCACAAGAAAGTCAAAAGTATGTTAACACAACTAGAGGGCACTAGGACTCTGTGTGTACAGTATATATACACACACACACACACACACACACACACACACTGTGCATTTAAAATAGTGTTTTTACCGGTGATGCCAATATTTTTGTGTACTTGCACTGTCTATCTGACAAATTACACATTATACAATAGCCATTTGTAATACTTGTGTACCTGTGCGTGCAACTGTGTGTGTGTGTGTGTGTGTGTGTCTACTGCCTTACTTTGATTTCTCTTGCTCTTTTGCAACCTCCTAAAGCGCAGAGAGCTGCCTCTAATTAAAGCATTGTGATGACTTCTTTTGACGATGAAATGCACACACTCACACTTACATTCAAACACACACACACACACACACACACACACACACACACACACACACACACACACACACACACACTCACACTTACATTCAAACACACACACACACACACACACACACACACACACACACACACACACACACACTCACACATTCAAACACACACACACACACACACACACACACACACACACACACACACACACACACCACACACACACACACACACACACACACACACACACACACACACACACACACACACACACACACACACACACACACACACAAACACACTCACACACACACACAGCCTGTGGTCTTGAGTATAATGAGTTCTTATTGTAAGTGTGAGGCAGCTAAATACCTTCTGCCGCGACTTCTCCGGGCTGAAAACAGATCAGTGCTTCACTTGGGTTTCAACACTGAAACCTCTGAGGTCTAGAATTCTGTGTGTATGTGTGTGTGCACATGGGTGTGTGTGGTGTGTGTGTGTATGTGTGTGTGTGTGTGTGTGTGTGTGTGTGTGTGTGTATGTGTGTTGGAGTGTGTCTACATGTGTGTGTTTCAATGCTGTGTTAGTGGCTTGTGCACATGCCCAAATATGTGTGTCTAAAATAAGTCATCAGAAGTTTAATAGCTTTCTGAATTCCTCATCCAGGCTCAAATTAAACCTGCTATTTTCCATTGGATTTGATCCTTGCACTGTGTGTGTGTGTGTGTGTGTGTGTGTGTGTGTGTGTGTGTGTGTGTGTGTGTGTGTGTGCCTGTTTGTGCCAGATACCAGATATCACTTTCTAATAGAGGGGTAGAAATTGTTCCCTATCCCTGGTAATAACGCTGCAACTCCACAGTAATGTGCAGACTTGAGCAGAGGCGAGTGAGAAGCCATTGGCAGAAGAATGAGGTAATACAAATGCTAATGTCGTCTCCTCACCTCTATCTTCCTCTGTCCTTTCCTGTCCTCTTTTTCCTTAGATTTCATTAGATTAAACCTTAATCGTCCCATAGGAGGGAAATCAGATTCAAAACCAGGACTTTCCCAAAGCGTTACACAGTTTTTTTGTATTATTTCTTCATTTCCTCTCGCTATTCTCCCATGATTTCTCTCGTGTCCTCACCTAATTGTCTCCCAGCCTCAGTGTCTGTTCAACCTCTATAAAAGTCACATTCGAACCACGAAGCGCTGCCATTCCCGCTGAACGGCTGTCATTAGTATTGGTGACAGAGCCGAGTCAATCCCCTTTTACCTCAGTCATTGTCAGACTTCAAAGGACACCCTTTTTAACGATGGTGTTCATTCTGAATTATTATATCAATTTGGCGGACATAACAAAACAGCAGATTTTTTTAATCTCTGAATTGTGAAGGAGACCTGCTTCCTTGAAAGTTAATTGAAGCCGGCTGCCATTGATTTCACTCCAGAGTTATAGCGTGGCATGGTCTAAATGCTGCAACAAAAAAAAATGTCATTAGTATTGGCTCCAGTCTGAGACTTTTACTGCCGCATGTCATTAAAAAATATTCATTAGTATTGGTTCCAATGGAGGGTTTTATTACTTTATGGTTGTTTTTGGAGGAATTTCTACTAGAGTTAAAACATTTGCCAACTTTTCGGCAGCAGCAGCGCACCTGCAGAAGTTTCCAACACATTAATTACCAAACAGCAATCATATGCTTGGTTGAGACGGTAATTTAATAGTTTCAGTGGGGAGAAGACAACTGTATCTAAAGTTAATTTCATTTTGACGAAGTATCGGTCTATGTCATAATGCGTGCTACAATTGTTTCTTTAACTAAAATGTTTTAAAGGGGAACAGATAAAAGGTTAGAAATGAAAAGGGGCAACGAGGAGGAAAAATATGAATGAGAAGTTGAATAGAAGGTTATAAATTAAAGGAAAACTGAACGAGACGATGTTGGATATAGGATGAAAGGAATCTAAAGAGGAGGGAAGTAAAAAGAGGAATTAGGGTGAGGAGACGACAGAAGGGGAGGAAAGAAAATTCATATCAGCTTTTGACCTCCTTTTAGCTTCACTAAATGAGATGTTAGATGAAAGACACGGGCAGAGCGCAGTGATAGGGATGATGAGGATACAAAAAAAGAGAGGATACGGCAGAAAGAGATGTTTTCCGCCCTAATCTGAACAGCACATCCAATTTATTGGTGTAAACGATGCATTAGGCAGATATTCTGGCTTCTTAATGAATGCTTAATGAGATGTCAGGAGAGACATGTTTACGGCCACACACACTAACATGCAGACACACACACACACACACACATAAACACAGCCAGACACACACACACACACAAACACACACACACACACAACACACACACACACACACACACACACACACACACACACACACACACACACACTAAAGCCATGAATTAAGAGGGAAGGGGGTAAAATGCTCTCTGACATAGTTGATTGGCTAATTCTGCACAGGCAGTAGATGCTACTGGAGCTGCCTGATTATAAATGTGTCTGAAATCAGAATTGACTTTGTCTAATTAAATCTGGCAGTACATGACACATTAAATAGTTTACATTTCAAACAGAAGGATGATATACTACAATTAATGGTAGAAAACAATGCAAGAAAGCAAGCATAAGGAAGGTAAAGAAGCATGGCTTTTTATACGTCTTAAAAATGCAACATTTCTCAATTTTACTTTGTGGACAGTTTAGATATTATGCAAATAATTATTGTACAGAAAAAGGGAGAAACAAGTAATTCAATTCAGTCTTCTTACCTCCATTACATAATATCATATCATACTATTGTTTGGGCCTTTAAATGTCCCAAGCACAGTGTCCGTTCAGTTTTGAATATGAATAATTAGCTCTTAAAAGAAAATGTGACGTAATCAGAACGACTGACCTCACAAGTGTCTCACAATGACATCTGTTTACTTCAAAGTGACAAGGCCTTAGCTAATATATCGTGGTATTATTTTCTATAACACGTCTGTCTTAAATGTATAAAATGGTTTAAGAAGGCACAGACAAGCTTTGTCATCCTGTCCATTAAGGGTCTTTCTGTCTTAACAATTATGTACTTTTACTTTTAATTCAAAGGACTTGATGGTAAGTTTGCTCTTAATCATGTCAATGAAACTTTGGTTAAAACTAGCAACATATGTATTTTGCTTAAAAGTAAAAAACTTTGAATGTTTGTGCCACTAATGCACTTGTGGTTGTTTGAGCTACTTTGAATATATCTCCATTATACCGTCTGTACTCTTATCTTCTTAAAATGATGCTTTTCTTGTGGTTAAACTCTTTCCCCTTCATATCTAAGAATCACTACATTATGCAGTACGCCCCCCCCCCCCATCTGGGTCTGTGCAGGTGCACCTGGACTTACAGCATGTTTCCACTAAACTACGTGTGAATTCTTTAAGGCTCAACTCCAGCATGGAGTCAAAATCCTGCATGGAAAGCAGCTCATAGCAATAAAACACAAGTGTGTGGAATAACTGGAGATTGAATGGCACAGATTCCCTGCTCACTGAATTCAGTCCAGGTGGAGAAACACGAGAGTTTATCCGTGTGGAGAAATGTGAAACTCTCAGCCTGTGCAGCATGGATCTGATTTCATATAAATATATAACTTATTTTTTAAATACAATATGTGACAACGATTGTGCAATTCCAAAAATGTGTTTATTGACTTTTGGTTTGATCGCTTTACTTAAAGGGATTATGCTTTTGGGGGTTTTCTCTTTCCTGTTGCGTGCTACTGTATATAGGTATACAACCCTCACGCTCCTATTGGCTAGCGCTCCAACGCTCCGGGTCATCTCTAAGCAGTTGACCAATCACAACAGAGCCGGCCTTTTTTTTGTCATCATCGTTATCGTTTCTTCTAAGGATTTACTGGCTTGTTGATGAAGCAAGATAGTAATAGAAAACCTTTAACCATATATTTATTTTGAAATGTTCACTTTTCAATCCATTACACTTCCACTCTGTGTCACTTACAAATACAAATAATAACAATACCATCTAACGAATGTGACATAGACATACAATTGTACAAACAGTACATGTATAGTAATGCAAAAGGGGTTACTTATTCAAACATGTATTATCCTTCTCATGAAGATAAAAGACAGTAGCAGCGTTATGGAATTGTTAATGCAGAGCTCATTATTATGTATTAGCTGTTTGTTAGTATGTGAGGCAGCCGTCTTATGTGCATGCATATTGATGTGTGCACCGCTATGCATATGCATTTCAGCTCTCATAACTTTGCCTGCATGCATATGTGTGTGTTCGTGTGCGTGTGCGTGTGTGTGTGTGTGTGTGTGCGTGTGCGTGTGTGTGTGTGTGTGTGTGTGTGTGGGTGAAATGTCAGGGTAAAACAGATGACTTGTCTCGCCCGTCTCCCAGGAAGTGCATCTTCATTAGTAACCAATCAAAATCCAATTACAGCCAGTATCTTGGCATATTAGGGCCCTGGCATTAAAATGATATGGTGTGCGGATATATTTCCAATCACTGCAGACTTTAATTACCGTTGGGTATACCACACAGGCCACTCTTTAAGGACGGGGGAGGGGGGATAATGGGGGAGAGGGGATGCATAAAATGAACTTGGGTGATGGAAAAAGAAGCGATAACGGAGTGTCTTACAGAAGAATGTGAGGGAGGGGTGTTAAGAGAGGGACACTCCTCTAATGGTGTGTGTTTTCAGGGGATTATGCCACACTTCTCTATTTTCTATATTTAAATTATTAATTGCTTACTTCCTTGCCTTAGGCCGGTTAATATTAGAAGCTGGTTGATTATATTATTTATTTATTATTTAATTAATTTGTTGTTATTATTTATTCATCATGATTATTTTGTTTCATGTATTTATTTATTTTGTATTTTTTGTATTGTACCCCATAAGTCTACACTTCAAACACACTCTATTCAAGACACACACACACACACACGCACACACACACACACACACACACACACACACACACACACACACACACACACACAAGGAGACGGAGTCGTCAGTGACTTACTTTATCAGTTAATGAAAAAGTCAGATAGTCAGTGAGTTAATCACTCTGTAAGTTGCTCAGACAGCCAATCAGCTAACAGATAAGGACCAGTCAGTCAGATTTTTTTTTTCTTTCTAAACTAATCACTCAGAGTGTCAGGCAGCCAGCGAGCGGCCAGCGAGCGGCCTATTAAGAAAGAAAGAGTGATTAGTCTACCTCCAACACACTTAGTTATTCTGCGGCTCGTTAGGCTGTCGGGGATCAGATGATCTGATCAGATGAGCAGCAGTTAGTGAAGTGATGTTAGCCAATACCCTGAGAGGTGGACTAGTCTTTGTTTTATCAATTTTCAACAACATACAATATAAAAATATGTCGGTTCTACACATACCATATCTCGGTGTGTTTGTCCGGAGACAGACTACTTAATTTCAGTCAGCCGAATAACATCAATTAGTACAAAAGGTACTGTATGTAGTTCAGTAAAGACCTTGTATCCACGTAGTGTCTGTTATGGCATCTTCTTCCTCCAGAGTTCAATGAAAAAACACAACATTTTGTTTTATTGTCTTATCTTAAACAACGATATCTTGGCAACATATTATCACTGTTGTGTTGATAGTTTCCCTCTGAAAGACACGGTCAAAAACAAGCTTTTACTTCAATTTGAATAGCGCTTTTCTGAAAACATGAAATACTTCTAAAGGAAGTGGCTACACAAACGATGGTGGGCTCAGGAGAAACACGCAGGGTGCCGGCTTTGTCTCGAGTCGGCAATATGTCACAACGACTCGTTGAAAACAATTGTAGAAAGAGGACACAGGCCCTTAGCTGTGAGCTGCTAGCACACACACACACACACACACACACACACACACACACACACACACACTCCTAAACAGTCAAAACTCAAGAAGCGTGAACAGAGTAAATGACGGTAAAAAATAAATAGGAAGTAAATAAAATAGTTTCAACGATGGGTGAACGATAGAGTACAACAACTATTAGGCTGATTGGTAAAGTGGTAAGAAGGATTGACGATGGACAGAGATGGAGATGTCACACACACACACACACACACACACACACACACACACACACACACACACACACACACACACACACACACACACGCACGTACACTAACAACTTCCTTTCCTTGCAAGAATGAAGTAGATTTCATATGGTCTGCTGCACCATTTTCTAATAGTATGCTCCAGTATTTGTAATGCAGCTATTCATTTATTAACAATAATCCAACTCAACAGTTACATTTGAGAATTTAGAAAAGTGTTACTGTTGAATTACCTCATAATTATTCAGGAGACATTTCCAGCCAAGCTCCCAGAGACGGAGAAATGCTAATGAGCGGAAGAAGAAGGATTATTTCTCTGGCAGCTTGTTGATCCTCTTTGTCTTTCTCTGGCGGTGCCCTTAAAGAAAAGCTGTGCTCATGTAACGGCATTAACCAAAATCACTGTGTTGGCGGACTGAAGGCAGAACTAAGCGTGCGATGCAGAGGGTGTCGAGGCAGATTTAAAGGTGGCTTTAATATGATACCCCTCTTTAAAAATGACACAATCAAATCAAAGAGAAAAACATGCAGGAAGTACATTTACATATAAGATATATATGAATCATTCTCTACCTTTCAGGAAGTACTTGGTTTGATTCATGGCTACCTCAGATATTCAAACGTATTAAACATATGATGCAATGGTTTCCTACTCTGTGTCTTATATTTCACTGCAGCGTCCACAAGTTATTGTCTTTTCAATATTCAGGAGCATTTTCCAATTGAAATGTAAGGGTGGATATCAAGTCTTCTTCGATGTGACCCAGGTTATGATTTGTAAAACCATGGCAAGCAAATGTGTAACCATGAATTATCAATTTAGTATTAGGGGAATCACAGCCCATCTCTCTTGTATTTCCAACATCACAGTGCACGTAAGTGTTCTCTCCGCAGCTGTGTTCTCGTGGCGATGCTTTACTAGCTGCCGCAGCAAATTTGGATTCACAGTGATAATCAATTCGGCTGCATCAAATGATACAAACATCACTGCTGCTGGAGATGGATCCATATCTCCTCCTTCATGCTGATTGGTTATTTCTGGCATCGCAGACGAACAGTAAATCTTGCTCTCGAGGCGGACTAAATGAAAGTCAGGCAATCATCCAAACTACGCCTTGCTGCATGAATCAGAAATAACACTGAAGTCTGGAGTCTGTTGCCAAAATATTGCGACTCGCTAGGGATCACTAATAACCGTGGATATGTTTACCAGCTTATTTCAATAGTTAATGAATTAATTAGTGATCTTATAATAACATGAGAACCACACAGAGAGCCTTGTTTGATTATTAAGGGAATGACAGAAAGGCGCTGTTCTATATTAAGTCAAATGTATCCTAATCCATCTACTTCTGGAGATTTATTTTGACTCATTGAAAGCAGTTTTAAAGGGTTATGCCATCAATTGTTATGCAGTGGTGGAGGGTCAATAACATAAATAACTGAGAACTCATAACTTAAAACTTTTTACAACATCAAACGTCATCATACCTGAAAAAATGAGAGGAAAAGTGTAACCCAAAAACTCAAAATTCTGAGAAAAAATCTGAATTTAAGAAAAAAGTTGGGATTGTGTCGGACTCCTCCCAATTCTGAATGAAATCTCATCACTAAATATTTTTTTACTACTGCTCGTATCTCAAAAAACGTTCACATGTGACCCTAATCCTCTTCCATAGTTTGAAATATGTCATCAGTGAACATATGACATTTTCTGCAGGAATAATCATACATCCACATCCACTTTAAGTTTCCATAATGACTCTATAATTTGTGTTTTAGTACACGGGAGACTCTCTGGCTTACAATAAAAAGCACACGAGTGGAAGAAGGCGGTAATGGTGTGTAATGCTGGGCAGTAATGGTGGAAGCTGCCACTTTATGATCACCTTCTCTCAGCAGCTGCAGGTTAGAGCTGAAAGTGAAGAGCATAACGACCAAGAACTGCCTGCTGATGGCGTAATGCTGCATTTGTCCTGCTCCATTTGCTTGTCTTCCTGACTTAACACCTTTTTCCCTTTAAGAGGCCTAAAAAGTGACATTTCCCCTGAGCTATCTATTGTTTTTAAATGGCATCGTCTCAATTAAAAGCTACAAAATACCACATTTAACACGGAAAATGACATGGCTTTACAACATGTGCTGTCAAAACAATCCACACGTATTAAGAAAGTCTGCATGGCTCACATTTCTCACTCTAAAGGTCACTGTGTGCCTACAGTGAAATAATTATAGCACTTTCTGCCCTTTTCATCCTGTACTGAAGAACATGTAGGAGGGCTGAATTTATCACACATTTTTTTGCAATAAAGCTTTTCAATCACATGTTTGGTCTCTTTAACGGCTATTGTATGAGTCAAATACTTGAAAACACACTGACTCACAACTACCTTTGTTAAGTTGTATATTTGTCTGGCTGTAACCTGGTATTTCTTCTTTACTTTTCAGTTAATGAAAAAAACCTAGAGCATTATCAAAGCTAGGACAGTGTCTTTATATAGTATCCGATCTCTGCATGTGTCCTTATGTAATTCATATGTTACTAATATCAAGCTACAATGTAATTCAGGGCTTTTCAATGCATGTAGAGGTACATGTTTTGTCCAACACTGATTAGAAGCGCTGTATCTCAGTCAGTGAATGCATCACAATCCATTCGTCAGATACGCTATAGTCACTAAGCAAACACTTCAATCTACAGAACAATCCCAATGTTAGGATAAGAGCATTATTTGATAAAAAGGGTGCCCTCGTCTTCCCTTCACACCTTTCAAAACCTCCATATAGCTGATCTCACCTCACAGCATACCAAATCTAGTCTTTTCAATACTTGTATTGGTTAAATATTAGTAAAATGTACCGACAGTTAAGTCTGTTAAGGGTGACCAATCTCCCAGAAAGTTAGACAATTCTGAAGCTAATTTGTTTAGTGGTTAAACAGTCATTTGGACTGAAAAAAGCTTTTCCCATTGACTTAAGTTGGAAAAGAGACATATGTAAATCTGCATATCTTTGTTGTTTACTCAAGTCAATCAACTTTAAAAGCACTTTTTTAAATCATTAAGTCTTTAAGTTGTATTTCTTCATCTCCATTTATTTTCCAAGACCAGATGCAACACAGATAATTGGAGGCAAGGCTTAAGGGTAATGGGCGGGGCTTAATATTGGGACGTGGAGTTTAAGGGAAATGCAAGTTTGCATACTCTACAAACCACACATTTTGGAGGATCCTGGTATTTTTGTACTAAAGAGGATAGCCATTTTGGCTTAATGTGCCACTGATAAACGTCCATGTGAATTAATGGGGGCCCGCCTCAAACGCTGTATCCAGTTATCTTTAAAACATCCATGAGGGTGACCAATAGCCTTGATTTATAAGAAAAAAGACGATAATTCGACAATAAGCTAAAAGCAGCATGTGAAAAGTCTTAATTCCACTGTTTTGACACCTATGCCATTACCTGCCAACATTGCAAACACACACACGTTTCCTCCACACACTGAATACATGCATGCTACATTAATAGGTTCATAATTGGTTCATGCAGAAGTAACGCTGAATAGAAGAGAATCTTGACTGGAGAGTGCGAATAATATATGTATGATGAGCACTGAATAACCTTTTTATAATATCACTGCAGACCACTTAATTTAGTGAAGACCTTGGATGGCTGCAAGGCTTCGAGAGACACAGAGAGAGAGAGAGAGGATGATAAATGTGTCCCTCGTTCACACTCTCTGGACCCGTATTACCTTCTTATTCCACAGGGGTCATTGGCAAAATTACTTAACCCAAGGATGGCGGGAATAGTCCGAAATAAAGAGAAAGATATTTATTACATTTCAATATCATTCAGTGCACACCAAGGCCTCGCACAGAGTCACTTAGAGCAGAATCCCACACTGTGGAGTCCTTGAATGCAGCACAAAAAGACAGTTAAGAATCTCTCCGGGTAAATTACAACTTTAAAATGTCACAGCGATAAAGTTTGTAGCCTTCAAACTCACATCTCCCGTTTTGAGTCGAGGTGGAGTTGGAGGGACTAAGCATCTTAAATTCTAATGTATATGTCCTCTGTGGTTTTAATATGTGATACTGACTAAACTAACTTTACTTAGAAATATACCTAATGCAGTCAAGCTATTATAGAACCTAGTCCATAGCTTTAAAGAGGCCCTATTGTGCTTTTTGTGGTTTTCCCTTTTCCTGTAGTGTGTTGTATAGGTTTTAGTGCATGTAAATGGTCTGCAAAGGCTAAAATCTCTTTAAAGGGAGTTTCTCTCCCACACCACACACAATTGCATTCCTTTGTTTACTTCCTGAACAAATGTAACACTCACGCTCCTATTGGCTAGTGTTCCAACACATTGTACGTGAAAGGCTAATGGGCGGGACATTTCTAAGTGGTTGACCAATCAGAACAGAGCCGGCCAGCTAACCAATCAGAGTAGACTGGGCTCTGGTTTCAGACAGAGGGTGAAAAGAGGTGCTGCAGCACAGCCAGTATGAGAAAAATAAAGAGCTTTTTGAACATTAAAGCATGGAGACATGTCCCAGGAGAGACACTACATACTGATATACACCTGGACATCAGCAGGAGAGGACTCTTTAAAGTAGAGACACTACATACTGATATACAACTGAACATCAGCAGGAGAGGACTCTTTAAAGTAGAGACACTATATACTGATATACACCTGAACATCAGCAGGAGAGGACTCTTTAAAGTAGAGACACTACATACTGATATACACCTGAACATCAGCAGGAGAGGACTCTTTAAAGTAGAGACACTACATACTGATATACACCTGAACATCAGCAGGAGAGGACTCTTTAAAGTAGAGACACTACATACTGATATACACCTGAACATCAGCAGGAGAGGACTTTTTAAAGTAGAGACACTACATACTGATATACACCTGAACATCAGCAGGAGAGGACTCTTTAAAGTAGAGACACTAAATACTGATATACACCTGAACATCAGCAGGAGAGGACTCTTTAAAGTAGAGACACTACATACTGATATACACCTGAACATCAGCAGGAGAGGACTCTTTAAGTAGAGACACTACATACTGATATACACCTGAACATCAGCAGGAGAGGACTCTTTAAAGTAGAGACACTACATACTGATATACACCTGAACATCAGCAGG
This sequence comes from Dissostichus eleginoides, assembly GCA_031216635.1. Taxonomy (NCBI): domain Eukaryota; kingdom Metazoa; phylum Chordata; class Actinopteri; order Perciformes; family Nototheniidae; genus Dissostichus; species Dissostichus eleginoides. Next base: position 27,257,734 of record CM062278.1, read on the forward strand.
AGAGGACTCTTTAAAGTAGAGACACTACATACTGATATACACCTGAACATCAGCAGGAGAGGACTCTTTAAAGTAGAGACACTACATACTGATATACACCTGAACATCAGCAGGAGAGGACTTTTTAAAGTAGAGACACTACATACTGATATACACCTGAACATCAGCAGGAGAGGACTCTTTAAAGTAGAGACACTAAATACTGATATACACCTGAACATCAGCAGGAGAGGACTCTTTAAAGTAGAGACACTACATACTGATATACACCTGAACATCAGCAGGAGAGGACTCTTTAAAGTAGAGACACTACATACTGATATACACCTGAACATGAGCAGGAGAGGACTCTTTAAAGTAGAGACACTACATACTGATATACACCTGAACATCAGCAGGAGAGGACTCTTTAAAGTAGAGACACTACATACTGATATACACCTGAACATCAGCAGGAGAGGACTCTTTAAAGTAGAGACACTACATACTGATATACAACTGAACATGAGCAGGAGAGGACTCTTTAAAGTAAAGACACTACATACTGATATGAACCTGAAAATGAGCAGAATAAGCCTTTTTTAAAGGGAACTAAAGGAGCATCGTGTATATTTAACAGTTTTCAACATGTCTTCGTCCACAGAGTGCTCTCACTGCATGTCTTCATAACATCTGTGTCCGTCTCAGATAATTTATTTCAGGGAAATGGAAGAGCAGGTAATGATGCATATTTATTCCAGTGAGGGTAAGAAAAGGTTAGATGATTAATTAGTTAAAGGCAAAAGCTTTTATGTTACTTTACATGACAATAATTAAATGTAAATAATTATGTTTAATACAAATATAAGATTGAATATTTGTTGTGGCATATAGAAAACACGTACACAACAGATCTTTTTATTAATATATTGTGCTTAGTGGACGCAAAGTGAGTGTCTTACTATAACGTCTAAGTTGTATTAGTTTGATCTCTTCTATGCCTCTTATATTAACATTAATTTAAAGGATAAAATATAATCTGTAGACTATTGATGAAGGAAGAGTGTGTAAACCTGCTGTTTTAAAGAACCAGCCATGGCTAAAGTACATTTTCAATGCAGAGCTTATTCTGTTGATTTTGACATGTCAGAATCCAAGCGGTGTGAAACTGTTTAAACACATTTAATTGGCTGAGCTGGAGAGAGAGTCACCTCCTGACAGCTGATCAGCGTTTCCAGAAGCAGATGAGAGCATCTTCAAGCATAGTAAGAAACATTTAAACAAACATTAGGTAAGCAAAATAGCTCCAGGGATAGCAACATTGGAATTTATACCTCTTTGGTTAAGGATGAAAAATCTCAAAAACTTTGGGATGGATTACAACAACATTTTGTATATGGTAACTTGATGGTGTTACTTCATGACTTTGATGATGATGTGATGATTATCAGGTCAATAATCAATCATTCAATCTTTGGTTTATGATCCAATACCTGCAAAACGAATGAGAATCCCACCCTATAGCCTCAGCTTTTCTTTATGTTTAACATGCATGCTAAACGTTAGCTTTTAGCAGAGATGATAACGTATAACTGATATTAGCTTTGAAATGTTAATTCTTGGTGAACAAACCTTTAAACTAGAAGACATTGTGTTGGAGTGATTCGTAATTTCCACTTCTTCTATGTTGAAATCTCAACAGTCTTCCTGGTACATGATAGTTTGATTTCATTTGTACTGCAAAATGAAATAATCAAAGAGGACATATTCAGGTTCATATTTGTATTTGGTTCCTCTACTGTGACGTGGTGACACTTTAATGTAGCTTTTGTAGACCAATAACATGCACAATAACCTAAGTAACACACTAAAGGAAAGGGAACACCCAAAAAAAAGCAGAACACGGCCTCTTTAACAACCAAAGTGTGGATGTTGAAGGTGAAGAGTGGATTAACGGCTGTGCTCGTCGTCTGTGTTATTTTCAAAATTGTAATTAAAATGACTTCTGGCATTTAGTAATTCATTTGTTTTCTTCACAACACAAAGAGTCCTCATTTAGAGAGATTATGGGTCTTTGTCAGGGTCACTTGATGAGGAATAAAAAGTGTATTTCTCACTCTCAGATCAGCGTGTCAGCTTGGGAGTTCAACCTGAACCCTTTCCACAGCAAAATAACAAGTCTAGGTGTGAGATTACACTGTGAGCAGCATACAGAAGAGGGTCCTTATCTGTTTGAGCTGCAGAGATTATTACTGCTCTGTCATTATCTCTGCTTTCAGGCTTATACCACCGCAGCTGCTATTACTGCCACAATGGCCTTCAGCCAGACGCCAGAATAGACTCATTTACTTCACTTTTATTACATTTCAGATAGCAGCAACTTTATCGCTGTGTCTGTCCATCTGTCTTTCTTTGTGTGTGTGTGTGTGTGTGTGTGTGTGTGTGTGTGTGTGTGTGTGTGTGTGTGGTGAGCCATCAAACAGATTACTTTATCCACTTAAGTTTAATTTTCGATAACTTTATTATCACTCGATCTCTTTCCTTCTTTTGAACAGTTCCTAATGTGTGTCTTTCTCTCTCATGACTCCTTCTCCCTCACGTTTAAAACAAATTTAACAATAGTGGGGCTTTGATCGCTGAATTTCTAAGGATGAATAGACGAAAAACTTGGCGGGGATTGTCTCTGAGAATGAGAGAAGGTGAAGCCACACAGACAGGAGACATTTGTTAAATTACACCAAGAGATGGGCAATCAGACGGATGGCCGTGTAAGAGCGCTGCACTCTCAACATAATGGAGATCATTTACCCCGTCATGTAACTCTGATATTCTTAGATGTGAAAAAAAGTATAGAAATAAGATGTCAATTTGGCCAAACTTTACAAAAACGAGTTAGGGTTGGAGATTACGTGTATCATGATAATAACGTAATCCAAAAAAAGATAACTGTATTCCCTTTCAGTTACATTTAAACAATTGGTAATCAGATTACTGGTGCATTTGAAAAGAAAAGTTGATTTCCAGCAGGATTACAATGTTAAGGCCCGGACACACCAAGCTGACACCAAAGAACTGACACAGACGGACCCCCGACTGTTGTGTCGCCTCGCGTCTCCTGCGTCTTGGCAATGTGTCGCACTGGAACACACTGCAAAGACTTCAGCCGACGGCCAAGAAGCAGATACGAACCAAGGGCGCCGTAAGCAGGGGGCCAGTGGGCCATTGGCCCCCCCACTTTACAGCCCTGCCCCAAATGTTCGCAGCAGCGGATGCCGCGGAACTCTGTACACATCCCGTTTCAATAATTCCCCTCTACTCTAACGTCGCATCTAAAAAGAACGCCATCTGATCTAGCTGTGTATATTTTGTTATTTTTGATTGTTATATTCAATCTCATTAGCTACAGGCATTTGTGAAGCTTGTAAAGGGAAGATGACAGCTCTCACTCGCCACTCTGCTCTTCCACAGCGCCGCTTCCCCATCCCTCCGCTGAAATTATGAATGTAAGGCGTATAGTAATCATAGATAACACGGCAGGGTCCGTTACAGTTTGTTTTCATCTGATTTCAAATAAACAAAGTCTTGGCTTTTAGAATATTAAACTTGTTTCGGCAAATTCAGATGATAAATACAGCTTTGAATCTTGTGACGGCATAATTACAAGCGGAGAACGGAGTAACTTAATGTCACAGCAGGCATAACAACAGCCGGTGTTTCTCGTGAGTGTTTACCTCGGGAAACAAACACAATACACACAAACGCAAAAATACACACACACACACACACACACTCACGAGCTTCCCCCAGACCAGTAATCCAAACGAAAATATTTTCCCTCCGTTACTACTATCAGATCGATGGCTTCCAGAGAAGAGGACACTTTAAAGGCCTTTTTCTCAAAATGATGACTCGGTGACAGTCATTATATAATGTGACATATTTGGCTTAATATTTGGAGTACAGCAACAATCCTGATATCATTAGAAAGCTAGGAATCTCCTCTTTCCAACAGTGTATACAACTCAAAATGTGTCTTTGGGTCAATGCGACGGAGCACGTCACTTTGCATTAGGTAAAATAAAGCAGGCAGACATAACAGGAAGAATATGTACATTTTAATCCAATCAAATAGGACATTGTCCCACCATTCAAACAGGCTGGTTCCGACTGCATGGAGGTTTGTTGTCGGGACATTGAGACGGGCAAATAAAAGCTTATTTGGGCAAAGAGAAAGGTACTTCAATGCAGAATGGTACAAAAACAGAGAGTGGTTAATTATTTGCAAAACCACTAAACGAGCCTTCTGTGAAATATGCAGATGTGCTGCTGTCAAACGGCTTGTAACTTTCTCCAAATGTGGAGATGACAGCTTTGTAAATACCGGAGTTAATAACTGGAACTTTTCACAGAGAGTGTGTTCAAAAAAAGTGCGCTTACTTCAGTCAAACACCAGTCAACATTCAGCTTGTCAAACAAGAGCGTATTGAGCAGGAAAAAAGAAGTGATGTAATGATGGAGCAACTGTGCCGTCATGTGTGTGGGCTGGACCTGTATAGTTTAATTTTCAGGAAAGGAGTGAGCAGAGGGTAGAGTTGTGTCCATTCTTGTTCTGTTTTCTGTGACTATCTTCCTCCCCATGCTGAACACCCTCTCAGACTTTCAGTTGCGCGCGCTACTAAAGAGACGCGTTACCATGGAAACCAAACAATGGTGTAGCTGTATTGAAGTCCGACTGGAAACAGTAACATTTGGAGCGTTATGTTAGAATGAAACAGGTCGTGACTCCCAAATCAGATTTAGTCAGAAATCGGGAGAAATGCGGGATAAATATGACCCCGGGAGGAAATCGGGAGGCAACCGGGAGGAAACCGGGAGTCTCCTGTGAAAATCGGGAGGGTTGGCAAGTATGTCACATACACACGCACTTTTTGGCCCCCCCACTTCTGAAATGAATCCGGCGCCGCTGGTACGAACTGCGCATGCGTGAGTGGCAATAACTCTCCTTACCAGCAGGCGGTGGTAGTGTGTATTCGTCATTCAAAAGAGGCAACAACCGGAAGACAGACTGCGTGATAACCGAGAGAAGAAGAACAGACTGCGTGATATAAACAAACAACAAATAGCGTGTGCGTTCCATTTTCACTCTACAGCGAGAAGCTCATGGGGCTTTCCCGAACCTGTGTCGAGCACTGGAGTTAAATGAAATCTCAGATTTGCCTTCTTAATAGTTTGTTTGGGTCCCTCACTTCCGTTTCGCTTCTCATGCACTGTTTCGCTAAACTGAACAGCCAATCAGAGTGATTTCTTTTGCCGACTGCCCACCGATTCGACATGTTGAACACGACGGTGCGGGACACACCAATCTGAGTAGGGCGTGTCGACGCCCATCGATGGCCAAAATCGGCTTGGTGTGTCCGGGCCTTTACACTACACTTTAAAATAAAGATCAATATGTTAGAGATAGACGTACTGCCTCAATTTCCTTTTTTGGTTTTCATTTATTTGTATTCTTCTTCATATTAAATATCTGATAACTGTGTTTGCTTTTAATTCATGTATTAAAGCAGCATTTATGAACTATACTAATCTCTAGGCCTATACTTACATCATTCACTTGAGTATTGATATGTATTTTCACTTGTATTTATTTGCATTTGATATTGAAGTAGAACAAAAGTAACGGAAAGTAATCAGGTTACATTACTTTCATTTTGTCACACTTCAATCGGGTCATTGAATACATTTTCCATGCAATTGTAATGCATTTAAAAAAACAATGCACTGATACTACACGAGCTGTACTGAAAAACATCTCTTAAATGTCTCTTATCTTTTGAGAGGGAACAGTTGGCTTATTAAGGTACAGATACAATGACCTGACTTTGGTGGCATTTATTTTAAAATGCTCCTAGTTCTGATTCTTGACACTAAATGCATTGCAAAATACTGGAAATGGATTTTGGCGGTGAATCAAACTCTGTGGAAGAAAACCAGAGAGCTGATGGAAGAGCATGGAGGAAAGGGAGCAGACAATCTGTGAATAATGTGAAATGAAGTTCAAATTAATCCTTGAACTTCAGGGTAGAATCACAGTGTTTGGAGCTCTTCTCCATGCATGTTTTGTTAATCATATTCAGCAAGTGTTAGACAAGTTGTTGCCAAACAATATAGGATACTGTAAGAGGGAATATATATTTATCCACTCACATCTCTACCTTTCACCAAATCAAGCTTTAGAACTTTTTTCAACGTTTCTTTAGAGAATTGCAGCGAAAGAGTCAGTAGAAGTATAGAAAGGCTGACCCTTTTTCAGTTCAAGAAGAAAGGAAGCAGCAGTCTGATTTCGCCCAAAACGTCCGTACAAACCAAACCTAAGTGACTAAAGTCGTGGAAAATGAAAGGTGACTCTTATAGACTTTTGAGTGGGCGGACCGCCTCTCGATTCCTCAAACCTTCACATCTCTGATGACGCAACCAAAACAGAGAAATGCCGCGCGGAGGAAAATTCGTCTTAATAAAAATACATTTTAGAACAGTGACATTTCAATATAGAGAAACAGAAAGTGCACACTTGGCCGAAAGTCTCTGATAGACACACGAAAACACCCCATTACCCAAAACACACACACACATACCATGTATACATCACTTCAGGGGACATTACATTGACTTACATGCATTTCCTGGAGACTTATCCTAACCTTAACCATAACCAACACATGCCTAACCCTAACCCTTACCCTAACCAAGTCTTCACCCTAAAATTAATGATTCCCCTCATGGGGACCTCCATTTTGTCCCCATAAGGGAGGTGAGTCCCCACACGTGACTGTGTAAACAGATTTAGGTCCCCAAAAGTATAGTAATGCTAGGCCACACACACACACACACATACACACACACACACACACACACACACACGTGTGCACACACATTCCCTAACACACACTGCACTGTACTGTTTTTC